>JARBWK010000012.1:30744313-31186813 GCA_030556195.1 Anolis apletophallus | reverse complement strand
AAAAATTCCCACGCCCTCAGTCCTCGCTCACTGGGTGCCCGGGTCCGGGAGCGGCTGGAAGGCGACAGAGGAGGCCGAGAAGGCAACAGAGGAGACAACCACGGCACCGTCCACGTGACCTGGGAACACAAGTGAACACAAATTCACATGGATGAGAAACTGACTGTTCCATCTACTTTTGGGTGGAGAAAACAATGGAACTAGAGTATGTGTGTGTGTGTGTGTGTGTGTAGACACACACACCACTTCAACAAGATCATTTTTTACATTACAACATTGGGCAACATGTGAATTTAGGATTGAACGTGGTCCCCAAATGACACCAAACTGCATATGAGGATTTTTTTTCCACCTCTGCCCTTAACACAGAGTTTAGAGACATAGGAGTGGAAAGTTAAAAAAATGGGTTGAATATCTAATGGACTTCATGTTCCGAGATTACATCCTTGAAAGGACAACCGAATACACATCCAGCCAAATCAAGAAGAACTGGGATCTGAAATGGGGAAGATTGATAGATAAAGTCAAAGGAAAAGGAAAATATAAAGAATGAACCATATTATCTACATGATTGATCAATTAAAATAATATTTGAATGAAGGAAAGTACTGTTCCTGGAGGGGGGGGGGAGAGGGGGAAGGGAGAGGAGAAATATTGAAAGATTTAAGTGGTAGATAAATGTGGAATCACCACACATCCTCTTTCCAAGGCAAGGAGGCAAGTTCTCTGTTTCTTACCCTAGAGGAGATGTGCTCGCCTACAGGGAGGCTGCACCACGCCAGCAGCCACACATGCAGTATTTCCAAGCATTTTTGGAGGCCTCCTAGTTCCAGGTAAGAAAGAGTTATGACCTCCTGGAAAAGAAGAGTAGTTTTCAGGGAATGAGGGTTTTTTTTATTTGTTGGGGGATTAATAAAAAAGATTAAACTGTGATGTCGGAAAGCAAAGGAAGAGCCAAGATTGACTCCCGCTTGCTTTTGTGTCAGGCAGTTTTCGTACCAGGAGGATCCTTACCATTACAGATTCCTGGAGTACCAAAAGTACAAAAAGAAACAGAGGAAACAGAAAAAATCAATTTAATACACAAGTCTATCAGAGAGGCTAACAATCATGGGGACATTGCCTTCCATTCCCACTATGAGGAACAGGACATTTAGAAGCAATTTGGGGGGGGGGGGAGTTGGCTCTCCTTGGTGCGAACAATATGGACGTAATCTTTAACAGTTGTTATATCAGAAAAGCACCATGGGAAGAACACCTTTCTGCATTTTCAATGCTGATCACTGATGGGATGAAAAGGAATGGCACCAGCAATGAATACAATGTCCTGTATCACACAACATACTATGGGGAACAGCCATGATTCATGTAGCTGTAGTCTAAAGCCTTTCCCACAGGGTCAGTTCTGATAATCAACATGGGTTTCGTTACTTATGTGATGAATTATCACCTGTAAAGATTATATTTTTATGGTAGGAGATGGGAACTTTTTGTCTTCCAGATTGCTGGATTTCAGTTCCAAGAAAGCCCAGTCAAAATGGCCAGATGAGAGAAATTGTGCATAAAACATTTGAAGAACCAAATGTCTAGCCCTTGCTCTAAGAGCATCTATCATAGCTGGTTTAGGAAGCTCTTCCCAGTGCAACATTATAGTGCCTGGGTGCTCCTTGACTTCACCATGCATCTAAAGAAAGATGGGAATTGAGTGCTTTGTATTGAGACCTGTATATACAAGGCACTTTTTAAATAGGTGAAATCATAAGAATGTAACCATTGTATATAGGAATAGTGAAAACAATTTTTCTTTTGGTGCATGGTGAATCGGAGGGATTATCACAGTGTTATGTGCCTGAACTGAGTTTTTGAAATCAAAGCCTAATTCAGTGCATTTCAGGATTATCTAATTTTAACCTAAAAATGGATATATAGCCTATTGCAGGATAGCTGTTTTTCTTTCCTATGAATTACAATTTGCATTTTAAAGAATCCGTGAATAGTCTTATAAACAAAGCCAGATTTTTACAGCATTTGGACATTCTGTGGAATTTTGTTTTTTTTGTTTTTTAAAGTAAGTTATCCAAATGGGTTTCCAATTGCAGTGTCACTTGAGCTTTCCCTGGGAGAAAAAAGAGTAAGACAAACAAAAATCTGGAAAAAAAACCCCAATTCTGGAGCAATTGCGAGGAAAATAAATTGGAGTCTTATCAAATGAAAAATCTGAAATCTGACACAATATTTGTTTGGATTTAATATTCAAGTGTTTTACTTGTTCAGTAGTTCACATCCACTGTTTTAGGTAGACTTTTAGATTTGGTTTGTAATGCAGTATGTTTGGAAGTCTTTCTGTTACTTAAAAAAAACTCAGCACTAAAATTTTGCTTGGCTTATACCCTATACATTAGTTACATCAGAAAAAAATGTTATGCTATTTTATTTGGCACAAAAAATATTTTGTCACATTGCATGAAAATGTAGTGCTAAAATGAAATAACGAAGAGAGAGTCTTTCCATTAATATATAGCTGTTAATTATTCATTGGAAAATAAAGAATAATGGGGATGTAAATAATATTTTAATGTTTATGATCTTTGATAAAGAGGTGCATCTTAAAAGATAGATACTCTTTGATAACAAAACACTTTTCCTTCTGAAATAGAAAAAAAAATTTGAAAATGTGCAAAAACATTTCTGATTCGTTTTCTTCTTTTTGTTCTTATGCATGAAGATGAAATAAATGTAGACTCACATAGCTTCTTTGTAGTCACTTGCAACATGATCTGGTGCAGGTTTACAGGTAGAGATTGAAAAGAATGTTCAATTAACCATATATTTTTGATAGCTAAATCTCTTTTGTAATCCATAAGATGATTAATGAAAGTGTGCTCTCATCTTTTCTCCACATCAAGCAGAAACCATAAGAATGGGATATAATTATTACATGAAAAAATGGATGTATTTCTAAAATGTACGCAGACATACTTTAGTCAATGGGAAATGCATTCAAAAGTGTATATATTTGTAAATGTATTAAAATGTACATTCAATAGTGCATATTCATATATGCATAATATTTCATACGTGCAAGGAAATACATTTTGAACAAGATACACAATTTGTAAGTAATGAAAATATTGCTGGAAATGTAATGCAAAATGTAACAAATATGAAACAGATTTTCCCACCCTTAAAAATATATTTCACTGTATTTTTAATGCAAGGTCTTGATCAAGCTCATACTTTTTCCAATTTGTTACTTTTTCTTGTATTAGCCCCCACCCAAAAAGTCAGCTTCCTCCTGTTCTAGCCAGATTTGTGGCTTTGACAAAATATATGGTTGTGAAAGTATGTTCCCTCAAGAGACTCGTTTTAATATTCATGTTGTGCATTTTAAACTATTTAATATATTTCTGGAATCCAGTTATAGGTCAAATTTATTCATGTGGAAATTTTCACAGGAAATTATCCAAGTATTCTTATTTATTTATTATTATTATTTATTTATATTGCACCATCAAGTATACATTTCAGTCTGCCTTAATTCATAGTATGCTTATCAAACATGAGACACCTTGGCAATACATCTGCATGCAGGCTACCTGATGTGGACAGATGTTTTAAATGAATTAGCTGGACTTTGTGATATATACATTTTATTAAATATTATTAATTGTACAGTAGTTTAATTTAATTTTAAGACATTTGTTGGTGTTTGCTATTTTCAAAACAAGATTGGAAGCTGCCTTGAATCCTAGTCATGGGAGAAAAGCAGAATAGAAATATTGTTTCTAGTTCCAAATACATAACCTACAGCTACAAAGCTGTAACTTCTCTATATTAAGCTATGTTCCATTCACAATCATGGCGCTATTGGCATAATACAAAACACAAAATGGAAAAGGCTGCTACTACTGCGAATACAACACAATAGAGGACCTAACTCAATATTACCATTGCACAGAATTAGCATGCATCAATTAATGTCATACACAATAACGAATAAATCTCATAAGAATATCACAGGGTGAGTTTCTTTGTCACAATGTATTTTACTCACGGTAATGATGTGCTCTCATTCAAAGCAAATAATCCAAAAAGGTCTTACACTCCATATCAAACTTGGATTGGTAATAAACAAGGCAGAGTCCTTAGTCCATAAATGCAATAGTAAAGGAAAATCCGAATTAACACGGTCCTGTGAGAAGTAGTCCATCCATATGTAGTCCCAAGATATCAAAAGTCATTCACTCATAAATCCAATATCGATCAGGTAAACAGAAGTCGGTAATGGCATAAATGCCTTCGGTGAAGATGCCAATAATCAGTAATAGAGGAGCTGGGTTGGCATAATCACAAATGCTCATGACCACAAAACACTTTTTCATATTCCTTTTATGCCCAGACTGAAAATGGATAGCTTTAGAAGATGCAAAAGGACTTCTAACATTGTCATGAATCCAGCTCTGGGGTCCCTTCCATGCAGCTTTATAACATCCACATTGAACTGGATTTTATGGCAATGGTATCCAGTTCAAAGCAGATATTATGGATTATCTAGGTTATATGGCTGTGTGGAAGGGCCCTGGGTTGACTCCAGCCATTAAGACATTGCCTCCTTTTCGGGGGGGAAACCCTAAACAGCCTCCTGCTTCCATAGTGCTCTATTTCTACACATTGTTGCCTTCTGGACAGCCTTCTATCTTTTGCCTTCTAACCCCTGAAATGACGAGACAGACAACCATCAATGGATTCAAATGTGGGCAACCTTTATTAAAGTTACCTATTTAACTTCAACTGAACTAAACTTAGGTGTCAAGTGAACTGGGTATGGAAGAGAACTGGGCAACCTCTCAGGGAAACGCTGTAGAACTTTCTGAAAATCTTTTTACCGGACTCTCCATTTTTTTCTGGGCCAATGATATCCTCTTCACCCTTCCACTGCCGTCCAGGTGAGTGCATTTGTGCATTGGCCCAACACCCCTTGAGAATTGCCTTGAGTGAATATTGCTCTATGGATTTCTCTAAACTATTTAGGCTGGCCTATTTATAAGACCGCCATCCATCTAACCCCTAATAACAGTATAGGGTAGGCAAAAAAAACCCTAGGACATAGGGGGGGAACTCCTACCCGGCCCCCTAAGGCGACCGCTATACTGTCAACTGTGTGGGAGTGGTGGGTCAACGGCTCCAGCAGGAATGAGGCAGGGGGCCGGCCACAGCAATAGCCAGCCTCCACCCACTCCTCTGGAAGCTTCTCCGGAGGCAGCCAATCGTCTCGCTTCAGGGGAGGAGGCAAAGTCCTGTACCACTGCGTAGGTGGGTAAAAGGCATTGGTTACATTTTAGTCCTGACTCCCTGTTCCTGACTTAGTTTAGTTTGCTGTTTTTTAGGACCATGGGTCAGGAGGAGTGGGGGGGGGGGGAGGAGGAAGGGATTTTTATCCCTGTTCTTAAAGAAGAGACTATGGGGAAGGAACAGTTGAACTTGCTTGAGAACAATCCTACTTTGCAGGAGCAGGTCTCTGAGGGGGCAAGTAAGTTAGAGCAGAATGAAGATCTTCAGGAAGGAGAACAGGAGTTGACATGCTCTGCGAGCTACAGATGAGAGCAGACTCAATCCAGTTGCACAGATCAAAGAGATTGGCTCAACAGAAGGAAGATCAACTGTTGAGTGGTTAGAGAGGCAGCAAAAAGGAAGGAAACTGAGAACAGAGCTTTGCTGTAAACAATTGTTATACTGAATACTGTCAGTCAGTGAGTGAGTTGGATTTGTGGATCTGCATTGCATTAGATGAACCTTTGGTGAGCTGTGATTTGACCTCAGACTGACTACTTGTGTTGCCTGTTCCTATGTTTGGACTAATGTTCATGTATGACCTTGGACTGCTTTGAATGTGCTGATGAGCTGCCTGTATTGAACTTGGCCTAGTCTCTGGACACCCTGTTGCTATAAGGATTAAAGAGACTATTTCTGTGTCTGTATGCCTATGCTGTCAAGTAATTGACTCAGCGCCTTGACACTGTTCAAAGTTCAACCATGAGAGATATTGGCATCTAATCAAACTGCTTAAAATGTTAACCCTAACAATGTCTATGTCTGAGTATGCGTATTTAGGTACCAGCATGAGAAAATAATTGTTTTGATTTTACACATTAATTTATAATAGAATGTGATTAGCTAGATGTGAATAAAAATTGGGTCAACAGAAGTGGGTGCTCTACTTTTATCTCAATTGTTATATGTAACATTCGCTAAAATTGTTTTAAAATTAGTGCTGTTTTTGATAGAAGAATGTAATTGTATTGTAGGGGTGTTTGTTTACTATTATGATTGGCTTTTAGCTATGTTGCAGTTAATTTATGTTGTGAGCTGATTTCTGTTTGATATTAGGAGAAAAGCAATTTTTAAATTAAATCACTTGCTAAATAAATAATAGGGCTAATTGACACCGTTGAGTTATTCCTGGGGAGGGGAGAGGGGAGAATCAGCTTTCAACGTGTCACATTTTGTAATAAAGATTTATTAGGAGTAAAGAATTTTGTATGCCAGCAACATTATCTGCATGATTTTCATTTCTGACTTACAGACTTGGTTGTAACCACTATGAGATTATGATGGTGTGTACTCAAACAAACAATGAAATTCCACAACTGCCAAAGACAAACACCAATAATTTATGAGTATAAATGCTAGGTTTCCCTTTTTATTCTGCATCTATAGTCGCAATGGTCTAGAAATGATGTCTTATCTGTGATGCGCATATGTCAGGTTAGGGTCCTGGTGTTATTCTGGCAATATCTGAATTCAAATTCCTGCTCAAACATTTTGATGCACTCTGAAGTGACTTTGGGGCCAGTCACTATTTCTCAGAATAAACCAGTGGAGTGGCAGGCACAGGATCAATAACAAAAACTTAGATCTGATAATAGGAACACATTTACATATTTTATTGGCTTTATGCTAGCTTTGCTGTCCTTGCTTCCTCTGCAGAATCATGTGAATTTTGGCTTTGTGATCATGTTGCATAACATAGAAATAAAATGCTATTCAATCACTTAAAGTCAGGTGAGGAGGAGGAGGAGCCATGACTGGCTGTCACGTGGTCCCGTTACAAATGAAAAACTGTGATGGCTGAACCCTTGCCGTTATGGCTACTAGGCCAAGCTGAAGAAGCGGGATTGACTGAACGGAATGACTAAAAACAGATCCACGCTCAAGCCTAAAAATGACTAAAAATGGATCCACACTCAAGCCTAATGTTAACCTTTCCCTTTGCTATCCAAAGCGAATATATATATGGTGTTACACTTAAAAATGTACCTGTTCCAACTTACAAACAAATTCAACTTAAGAACAAACCTAAATAACCTATTTTGTTCATAAGTTGGGAACTGCCTGAACTATATACTACCACATACATATTTAAGATTTCATAAAACAGTTGGAATGTGACAGCCACTGTCATTTTGAAAACATTCTTCACAAGAAATGGGAACCCCTGACACACATATAAAATCAAATCTTCAAAGAAATGTTCATATATATTATCAATACAAGCATAGGGACAAGGAATAGAAAAACAAGAAAGAATTCAGACACTGTAAAATTGAAGTTAATATGACCCAGAAATGGTTACACTGCATGCAAGAAAATAATATTAAAATGGAAATATGAAAAGTATGCAGAGGTAAGTTGAAACAGAGACTAGTTTGTCCTTTGCAACTTATTTCATTCCATAAAGTTTCAATTTATATGTTGCAACTTCATTTTTTCCTTGCAGATGTTGCATTAACCAAAGTGAAATCTATCACTGCCTCCAAAACCCCCCGAAGGAATGGCTATAGCAGAATGAGAGAAAAATGAATTGCTGGAGCATCCAAAATGGATTTTTGGATTAACCATAGCCTTTATCTATTCATATGCTTCATGTAGCAGCCTTAGAGAGAATTACATTGAATCTGTTGATATAATTGAAATGGTTGGTAATGAATTCTCACCTATCAAAATTAGTTGTAAGAAATAATAATAATAATAATAATAATAATAATAATAACCCTCCCTCTCTCCCAGAAGGGACTCAGGGTGAAGACTCAGAGCTCACTAGGAAATTTGCTGTTTTTTTTTTAAAAAAAGGATATTATGCTTCTTCATTGTTGTGTACCTGGTGACTAGGTATGGTATACTGTACATTCCTGGCTGAGTCACTACTGAGTGTGCCAGAAAGCTCTCCCTATTTGGCAGACAAAGACAGGAGGCATTGGGAACTGCTTTCCCCAATTTTCATAAATGAGTATGTTAAGATTTCTAGTGCTTGTCCAGGATTTGAACATCTATAAACATAAAAATGTAATGTTCGTTTGTGGGATTAACATAACTCCAAAACCACTGGATGAATTGCCACCAAATTTGGACACAAGATTCCTACTAACCCAAGGAGTGACCATCACTACAAAAATAAGTTTGTAATTTCGGAGTTGTAGTTGCTGGGATTTATAGTTAACCTACCTTCAAAGAGCATTCTGAATTCCACCAATGATGGAATTGAACCAAACGTGGCACACAGGATTCCAATGACTAACAGAAAATACTGGAAGGGTTTGGTGGGCATTTACCTTGAGTTTGGGAGTTGTAGTTCACCTACATCCAGAGAGCACTGTGGACTCAAACAATGCTGGATCTGGACCAAACTTGGCACAAATATTCCATATCCCAAACTATGAACACAGATGGAGTTTGGGGTAAATAGACCTTGAGATTTGGGAGTTGTAGTTACTGGGATTTATAGGTCACCTACAATGAAAGAGCATTCTGAACCCCCCATGACCAACAGAAAATACTTAAGGCCATCCAGTCCAACTCCCTTCACCAGGGCAACAAATAAATAATCAAAGCCCTCCTGACAAAGAGCCACCCAGCCATGTAAATAGATAGATATATATCAGGGCTGTCCAACTTCTACCGGACCGGGGGCCTGAGTTCTAGTCAGTGATCACCTGGGGGGCCTAAGGGTCTGCCCCCGCCCCCTCTCCTGGCTCCTCCCCCTCCCTGGCTCCAGCCCCGCCCCCTTCCCCCTCCCCCAGCTCCGCCCCCTCCCCGGGCTCCAATTCCATATATTTAATATTAACATAAGGGGAGAGGGAGGGAATGGCACACATGGGAGGCTTAATTAAACAATTCCATATATTTAATATTAACATAAGGGGGGAGGGAGAGAATGCAACACATGGGGGCATAATTAAACAATTCCATATATTTAATATTAACATAAGGGGAGAGGGAGGGAATGGCACACATGGGGGGCATAATTAAACAATTCCATATATTTAATATTAACATAAGGGGGGAGGGAGAGAATGCAACACATGGGGGGCATAATTAAACAATTATTATATTATTATATTTCTGCCCCATATATTCCCACCCCCCTCTTCCCCTTATTTCCAAATTAAATACATTTATTATTATTATTATTATTATTATATTTCTGCCCCATATATTCCCACCCCCTCTTCCCCTTATTTCCAAATTAAATACATTTATTATTATATTATTATATTTCTGCCCCATATATTCCCACCCCCTCTTCACCTTATTTCCAAATCATGGAAGAAGCAAGAAGAAGGTGCATTATTATTCTTTTTTTTCCCTGATCACGGAGATTCGCCGAGCCCGGGGCTGGGCGCCTCTCTTCCTGCTTTTCTCCCTGATCACATAGAGAAGCAAGAAGAGAGGTGCAGAGCCCATATGGGCACCTCTCTTCCTGCTTTTCCAAATCACAGAGAGAAGCAAGAAGAGAGGTGCAGAGCCTGGGCTCGGCGCCTCTCTTCTTGCTTTTCTCCCTGATCACGGAGAGAAGTAAGAAGAGGCGCAGAGCCCGGGGCTGGGTGCCTCTCTTCCTGCTTTTCTCCCTGATCACGGAGAGAAGCAAGAAGAGAGGCGCAGAGCCCGGGGATCGGCACCTCTCTTCCTGCCCATCTCCGCCGCGGCTGCACCAACCCCTGCCTCTTAAAGACGGAGCTGGGCCTGCTCCTCCCTCCCCCGCCCGCCCCTCCCCCTGAGGAAAAAATAAATAAAAATAATAAAAAAAAATAAATGAAAATATTTTTATTTTAAACAGCCCATTTCTTTTCTAAAAGAGTAGGGGGCCGTAGGGAAAGGGCTGGGGGGCTGTATACAGCCCGCGGGCCGCCAGTTGGACAGCCCTGATGTATATGATTCACACACACACAGAGAGATATCATATCATAGATTTGAAAGGGACTCCTAAAGAAGAACAATTCTATGTTGCCTGTTCCAGAGTAGGCAAACCAGACAATCTCTACATCAACACTGACAAAGAAATACTGTTTACCCACAAGCATAAAGATATTACATATATTAGAAACCAACACTTTCTCATTACTTTATTTTCCAGATCACCAGACTGAGCCACAGCAATGCCTGGCAGGGGACGGCTAGTTTGTTTTATAAAATTGACAGCCACTATACCTGCCCATTCTTTTCTCCAATACCTTCCCTGTGCTGTAGACCACTGAAGTGACAGCTTTAGTAGATTGTAGGTCAGACAAACTGGAAAAATCAACAAAAACTACATGGAATCAGAAGGTTTGCTTATATTTTCTTTGAGGAGTGGAGAGGCTTGGGTCTAATGGACACATTATTGAAAGAGCTAGGTTTGTGTGTGCACCTCTGTGAATGGCTTAGCTGTGGGTACTTTCTGTGTTGTCCATTCTTCCCCACAAGTAATTAGATTTTTTTAAACCCTTCTGAGTAGAAGTCCATAAGCAAGGTTTTTCCACTGTGCTGTTTCTCACTTTTACTTCTGGGCAGACATGCAAATGAATGATCAACGAGATGTTTGGTGATTAAGGTTCAATCATCTATTTTTTTCACCCTAAATTATTTCCATCCTGAATATTTTATTTTTACTTTATTTATTTATACTTCACATTTATAGACCGCCACTCCCCGAAGGCTCGGAGCGGTTTACAAAGTATAATATGAAGACATTTGGAAATTTTAGTGAGTTCTTATCAAGAAAAAATGAAATACATCTCCAAGAATCTAGAGATTTGGACGAAACTTTAAAGAGTTCTCCAAGGTAATAACTCATATTTTGCATATCAGATTCACCACCTTTCCTACAAAGTCTGGGTTAAAACCCACAATGGTTGCCTCCCTTTATTGCTATTTAAGTCACCACTATCAAAGTTCTGTACTCCCTTAGTGTGGGACATTTCCATCCAGGACATTTCCCAGGACATTTCCATCCAGTCTATGAGTTTCTATGAGGTCTTCATTATGCATTTGTCTCTATTTCAATCAAACTCACTTTATAAGAACACAACTAGTAGAAACTGGCACGGTAACATTATGGAGATAGATGGAAGTTTATTTGGAGGCACAGTCCTATTAGCATCCGGCTGCCAGCCACTCTCTTGGTTATCAAATTATTTTTCATTTTAATATTTTGTCACAGAAAGCTTATTGTATGAACAACGATATGAGTAATGAACATCCAGCATTTCCAGCCAGACAGTTGCTGAATCAATATCGTTTATCTGATGCTGATTGCTGTGTTTTCTCTGCAGACATTTAGAACGTGGCCTTCAAACCAATCTTGAAATGCCAAGTTTCTGTTAATTAGAAACAATTCATCTTAATTAGCATGAGGAACTGCTCTAACAAGAAATAAATTATTTCAACACAAAAAGCCACCCAGCGAATTTTTTATGTTAATTCTCATTTTTAAAAAAGGGGTAAGTGAGAAATCCAAAGGATAAGACGTTTTCCTGCCCTGGGATTCAACTGGGATCCCTTGCAGAAAGAAGGTGAGATTATTTTCAATTACATTTTATTTCGCAGTCTATACCCCACCACCACCATCATTACCACCATTGTCTCCCAATAATTTCAGTTCATCCTCTGAACTTTTAGAATGTATTGAAGCAATAAAAAAACCACAAGGATAAGGAGAAATGAAGGGGAAAACCATCTACTCAGTGGAGTATCATGTCTGTCTGCAGACTTCATCTGTGTTCACATCTGGACACACTCCATTAACTATGCTTTGAGGCAACCTCCACTTGCTTCAAAGAACATATCAAATCTTCTAGACATGACAAACCCAATTTCTAGGCTACTCCCAATGGAATATTTTAATGCTGTACTTGGCACTTCATAGCTGGTTTAATGCAGTAGAGTTAACGTCTATGAATTGGCCACATCAAGCTTGATTACATCAAAAGCCAGTAAGGTTTCTGCTGCCAGAGTTGTACTTGATTTGTATATATAATTTAATCCAAAGCAAAAGAGTCACTACTACATGTCATTCAGAGCTAAATATACATGTGCCTGAACCTCCCAATCCTAATGGCTAGTAATCCACAAGAATAATTTTTGTAAACTCTAAACAGAGGCTGGATGGTCATCTGTCAGGGTGTTTTGAATGCAATTTTCCTGCTTCTTGGCAGGGGGTTGGATTGGATGGCCCATAAGGTCTCTTCTAACTCTATGATTCTGTTTCTATCTGGTTTCAGGTTCCACAGAGGTCTACAGTGTGTATTCGAAGCTGCTGCAGAAGAAGAAAGAAATGAAACCAGCAAGAAACGCACAGAAAAAGTGCTTTAATGACTTTTTGTGAAATATTTGAAGCAGGAAAGCAAAATCATATGATATATTTGAGAACTCAGAATCAGTGCAACATAATCATGTAACAGTGCCCAGAAACATGACATTTTGGCATTTCTACCAGCAAGTATAGCAATTTTTATTGTGTTTTTATTGTAGGGCCGCATGATTGAAACATGCTGCCTGTTACATTGTTGTTATCCGCCTCGAGCCTGCAGAGGGGGAGCGGAATATAAGACCGAACAATAAATAAATAAATAAAATAAATATTTTAAAGAATGGGAGCTATATTTTGTGCATTAAAAAGAATGTAAGCTCCTGGTGACTGCATATTGGATGATGAAAAGGGAAAAAAGTATGATGTCTTCATAGAATAAAAAGTGAAATGTCTGCGTATAAAATGTGAGAAAGTAAATATTATGACTGCTCAGGCATGTAGCCAGGGGGGGCTAAGGGGGCTTCAGCTCCCCCCCCCCAATTCTCAGGGTGGTCCGCGAGAAGGCCTTACTGGTACATTATTTAAACTGTTATGTTTATAAATCATGATCTGATCACCATGCTCATTATATCCCACATTAATGGGGTTATTGGGATAACAATACAAAAGGTTTGCTAGGGTAGACCCTCTTCCACCCAGTCTCCGCCCCCCCCCCCCCCGAACCAAACTCAGCCCTCCCCGAATCAAAATCCTGGCTACGGCCCTGTGACTGCTACATTAACTACACTAGATGTCACTTAAACACACAACTCTCTTGCTCTGGCTGCTACACTAACTATCAGCAAGGAAATAAAGGGAGACTGACTGGGATTGTATTCAGTCAAGGCTGAAAAGAAACCCGTTCTGGCAGGGATATAGAATAAATTAGGGGATAAAAGTGCCAAGTACAAAATCTGTGGTCAGGCGAAGCAACGTTGGAACTGAATCAAGACGTCGTAGAATACCTTGCAGTCTTGCCTTGGATAGATTCATGTTATACCTTGTTTGATTTCATGATTGGAAGTTTCTGTGTTAGTTTTTCATGTACTTTGAATGATTTATTTCCTGGATTATTTGTTCCTGCTTATCTTTCTACCTACTTGGATTTACCTACTTCTTTGGAGTGTTTTTACTACTAATGCTTTTTAAATTACCTTCAATAAACTGCTTGCATTTTTACTCAGCTGTGTGGTGTTTTTAAGTCAAAGGGATTCTTCCTGGCCTGGAGTGCAACAAGTTGCCACTGAAGATTCTTCTTACTTGGAAGTCTTAAAACAGAGATAGGATGAAAGTCTTTTGAGAGTGCTTTAGTAGTGTTTTTCTGCATGGTAGAGGATTGCACTATATGGCGCTTGTAATTCTTTCTTACTTTAAGATTCTACAATTCTATTCTATCACTTCCCTAAAAAATAAAATTTGAAAATAATGGATATACATGATTTCTTGTTTGGTCTTGCTTCTCCTACTTGTATAGTTTGACTACATATTCAGGAACATCAATCAATCAAAAGAGTAAATGGGTTAAAATAACAGCAACTTGCTGCAGAGTTAAGACTGGCCTAAGAATGTGTTGTGTTATCTTATTGCACTTTTATCCATTCAAGGATTTTATGGTGATGGTACCAATTCAATTTTGCTGCCATTACTTCTCTAACCTAGAGAAGTACTCACTCCGTCTGTCTTTCCACATTTTATTTCGTATTTATCAGCTAATGGAAATGGAAATTACCTACATAAATAAGACATATACTTGCTCAGATGCTGTTAAACTTTGGCTACTTCTTTCTGGAGTTTTAAATTAAAAATGCTCCACTTTAGTTGTTTTCAGCCAGCAATCACATTCACTTTTAATACAGTTGAATACACTGAAAATTAATTAGTTCCAAGGCAGTTCAGAAAGGAACACAGGATTTTCATTCAGTGAAATAAAGTTTATAGAGTACTACCATGGTGCAGTTAAGCAGTGGCTTTCCATTCAAAGTTAAATTACTTTGCTGTTAAATAAAGTTGTTTTCTATGCCCTGTTTAATGTGCTGATTTTAACTTTTAAAGATAGGCCCAAGAGGAAAAAGCTCTTCTCTGACTTATCCAATTCCTTAGGTACTCAAGTGATCTGGTACATCTTGTATGCACAGAGGGTGCATATACAATGTAGAATTAATGCAGTTTGATAGCACTTTAGCTGTTGTGACTCAATGCCATTGAATTCTGGGAGTTGTAGTTTTTCAAGGTCTTTAATCTTCCAAAGGGTGCTGATGCTTTGCCAAACTACAGATGCCAGTATTTCATAGAACTGGACCATGGCAGTCAATGTGGTGTCAAACTACATTAATTCAACAGTGTAGATGCACCTGTCTGGTTTGGAGGGGGGGGGGGGTTCTTGAGAAAAAGGAAGAAAGGCATAAGCAATTCCATTAAAAGTGTAAATTAATGAGTTAACAATTTCAAGGAATTTCTTTTCCCAGCACCAAGGAGAAATACTTTCTTTTCTTCTTATTACATCAGTCCTGGTTATTGCCATACCCACCACAAAAATATATTTTGGGAAGCTAAAGTGTCTTGAGTCAGCACAGTATACTGGTTTGAGTGTTAGACTTGGACACCAGGAGACCACTGTTCAAATCCCTACTTGGCCAGGAAAACTGGGTGATCTTGGGCAAGTTACACCTCTCAGTCTGAAGAACAAACCAAGAAAATCCTATGATGATTTATCTCTACAAGATACTTTATATTAGAATATCAGTAGTTCATGACAATGCCCATTTTCTTCCAGCTATTCAACTTGCATCTAAGGTTAGCAAGGGTTGTGCTCGACTGTCTCCAAGAACCTAAAATTTCAGGATCAAGATCTGGATTAATCCCCTTTGAATGAACAAGAGATGTTACATCGTTATGTTAGAAGGTGTATTTCCACATGATATAATTAAGTATGCTACATTAACCAGCAAGTACAGATGCACAGAGTAGGATTATTAGGCACGGTTAGTTTTGGTCGGAATCTTTGTAATTCGGAATAAATTCAGAAATGTTTCCTTTTTGAAGCAATTTCGAAGTTTTTAAGGAAGCCCTTTGCCTTTCCGAAGCTTTTTCCACCATTTTTCTTACAAATCAGTAAGCAAGTCAGAAATGGTTCAGCTTTCCCCCCGCTTCTGTTCCCTGGCCTCGGTTCAAGCCAGAGAAGCTTTTTAAACCAGTGTGGATGGATTCCCTTCCTTTCCTTTCCCCCCTGTTTCAGTCTTAAGTGGTTTTATCCAGTGTGGATGGATTCCCTTCCTTTCCCTCTCGTTTCAGTCTTAAGTGAGAGAAGTGGTTTTAATCAGTGGGGATAGATTCCCTCCCTTTCCTTTCCCTCCTGCTTCAGTCTTAAGTCTTAAGTGAGAGAAGCAGTTTTAACCAGTGTGGATGGATTCCCTCCCTTTCCTTTCCTCCCGCTTCAGTCTTAAGCGAGAGAAGCGGTTTTGACCAGAGTGGATGTATTTCTTCCCTTTGCTCCCCCCCCCCCAGCTTCTGGAATAAAACAACTACTTTCAAAGTAAAGACCATCCAATGAAACAGGAAAAAACACTTTAAAACCATTAACAAAGGATTTGGAAGTATTAGAAGTTTTGAAAACTTTTGAACATTTTTTCTGTGAAAATCGGAATTGACTTTAGAACCACTAGCGCCCCCTATATCTGAAATGAGTTTTGAACCATTTTTTAAAAAATCAAACAAGCCTAAAGATTATAATTCTTTTCTTGTAGAGGTAGGAGCAAAGAAAATCAAGTATAATTAATGAAGACAATTCACATATACATAGTTTTAAGACAGTACTACATACCCTGAGATTCCTCCTTTTTTAACCCGAAGATTGTTTATTTATTTATTTATTTATTTATTATTCGGGCTTCTATGCCGCCGACTCCCTGAGGCTCACGGCGGCTTACAGGAGCCGAAGGGCACAGTAAAATACAGGCAATAAGCAGTTAAAAACAATTAAAAAGAACAGCAGTATAGTAATTAATAACACAGTTAACACAATGAACAGCACATCATCCTCAGAAGAACGAATAGATGGCGGGGCATGGGCAGGACTTACTCACCAAAGGCCTGCTAAAACAGGTATGTTTTACAGGCCCGTCTAAACGGGAGCAAGTCCTTCATAGCCCGAGTTCCGGCCGGGAGGGCGTTCCACAGCGTAGGTGCTATGACAGAGAACGTCCTCCGGCGGGTAGCAGTCAGCCTTGCGAGTTTAGCTGAAGGTATCTCCAGGAGATTGGAGTCCTCAGACTGAAGTGATCTCGGAGGGCAA
Organism: Anolis apletophallus; assembly: GCA_030556195.1. NCBI lineage: Eukaryota > Metazoa > Chordata > Lepidosauria > Squamata > Anolidae > Anolis > Anolis apletophallus. The sequence goes on along the minus strand of JARBWK010000012.1, from coordinate 31,169,918 downwards.
TATGGGGTGAGACGGTCCCTCAAATACGCTGGCCCCAGGCCGTGTAAGGCCTTAAAGGTGAGGACCAACACTTTGAAGGTGATCCGGTGCTCAATTGGCAGCCAGTGCAGATCCTGCAAAACAGGTGTTATGTGGCGCCAGCTGGCGTGCCAGACAGGAGCCGGGCGGCAGTGTTCTGCACTAGCCTGAGCTTCCGGGTCACCGACAGAGGAAGGCCAACGTAGAGCGCGTTGCAGTAATCCAGCCTTGAGATGACTGTGGCTTGGATCACCGTGGCCAGATCGTTCCAGGAGAGATAGGGGGCCAGCCTCCTTGCCTGTCGCAGATGAAAAGCGATCTTGCTGACCGCAGAGACCTGGGCCTCCATGGTCAGCTGGGAGTCCAAATGGACCCCCAGGCTCTTTCCGGAAGGCGATGGGCATAACACCGCACCGTCCAGGCTCGGAAGCTGGACATTAACATCACCCGGGCGACCCAGCCACAAGATCTCCGTCTTCGCGGATTCACCCTCAACCTACTGGCTCGCAGCCATCCAGTAACGGCTTCGAGGCAGTGTTGGAAATTATCGGGGACAGAACCCGGCCTGCCCTCCATCCTCAGAATGAGCTGGGTGTCGTCAGCGTATTGGTGACACTCCAGCCCATAACTCCGCACCAGCTGTGCAAGCGGCTGCATGTAGATGTTAAATAACAGAGGGGAGAGAATGGCCCCCTGGGGGACCCCACAGAGTAGTTGGGAGCCCTCGGAGACCACCTCGCCCCTCCTCACACGCTGAGACCGCTGGTGGAGGAAGGAGGTCAGCCATTTAAGGGCTGTTCCCTTCAATCCAGCCACGGCCAGGCGGTGGATCAATAGATTGTGGTCGACCGTGTCAAACGCTGCCATGAGGTCCAATAACACAAGCAGCGCAGACCCGCCTTGGTTGAGCTGGCAGCGGAGTTGGTCTGTAATGGAGACCAGAACCGTCTCCGTCCCGTGCCCCGAACGGAAGCCGGACTGGAAGGGGTCTAGCCATGTTGCATCATCTAAGAAGGACTGCAACTGCTCCGTTACTGCCCTCTCAACTACCTCCCCAGGTACGAAAGGTTCGACACTGGTCAGTAGTTGGAGGGAACCGCCGGGTCTAGTGACGGTTTCTTCAGTAATGGAGCTACCACCGCCTCTTTTAAGCACTCTGGAAAGACTCCTTGCTCAAGGGAGCTGTTTACGATGTTCAACCGAGGCCCATGTAACCCCTCCAGGCACGATCTAACAAGCCAGGAGGGGCACGGGTCGAGGAGCAGGTGGTAGGCCTAGTTGCAGCCACTATCTTATCAACAGCATCTGTGTCCAGTGGCCGAAACCGGTCGAGGGTGGGCCCGGCGGAGGGCCACGGGGTCTCAAGTTCTCTTACTGTGTCAACCGTGGCTGGAAGGTCCCGGCAGAGACTTAGTATCTTGTCTGTGAAGAAGCTCTGGAAAGCACCGGCAGTGAGGGCCTGATCACTATTTTTTGGGACAGTAGGGACCGTCGTCAAAGACCGAATTACCTTGAACAATTGGGCCGGGCGTGAGCTAGCAGACGCTATCGAGGCGGAGAAGTACACATTTTTGGCCGCCTTGACAGCACGCTCATAAGCATCTTTGAATAGCTTATAAGCTGATACTGAGGCTCCGTCGCGGAGTTTCCTCCACACGCGCTCTAGTCGTCTCCTCTCCCGCTTCATCGACCTAAGATCTGCTGTGTACCAAGGAGATCGATGTTTGCGGGGTCGGAGAGGACGCCTGGGGGCAATCTCGTCGAGAGTAGGAATCTTGCCCTACCCATGGAGGTAGATTATGCACGAGAATTCTTCGCCAAGATTCCTGCCGCCTGCCCTGTGATGCACGATGTGAGGATCTCTGTGTATATTGGCCTTGAAAAAGACCCGTAGGGGTCGAAACAAGGTTGGACTCCTTGACATTTGTGTCCTCGTCGGCCAGAAAGAACACGGACTACGCCCAGCCACTGAACCCCCGTATTGGGGAAGCTACTCAGCCTCTAAGTTTGGCCACCGGCGTGTCTGCCTCAAGTCTCCTCGCTTCTATTTCCCTTTAATGGATTACAAATACCCATCGGGGTTTGGATTACAATACCGTCGTAGCGGCTACTCTTCGACAATTCACCTCTCTTGCTAATCCGCTCAGCATTTATACTGTACTTTACTTTGGCAGGTTTAACAGCGGGGGTTTGACACCCGACAAGGGAATATATGTTTATTTTGTCTAAGGTGCTGTCATTGTAGTTTCTGAATATATATTGATAATTGTTTGATATTATTGTGTTCATATTCGTCATTTGTAACTTTTGCTTGTCCACCACTGAAATAATGAGAGTAGACAACAATATGGGAATAACTATGGGCAGCTGTATTAAACTTTCTTCATGTACTGCAATAAACATGTTAAGGGGGATGAACTTGATGTAGGATAAGATGAGGCTGTTGGCCATCCCACACCTCCTCCTCAGCTAATTTGGGCAAGATACCTGAGACCTCTGAGCATACCTCTGCTGGGTTTGTTCTTAGGGAGGCTGCCTAGAGAATTCCAACCCAAGCCACAAGGCTTCAGTGTAGCTAGAATTCTCACACAGCTCCAAGGCCATTCTCATTTTCCCCCACTTTGATTGCCCAAACCCACAAGTGGGGGGTTCCTATTCCTGGCCTTCGCCAAAGCAAGGTGTCTTAGGGGAACACTGAGATATTAATACTATCCCAGTTCTACCACAGTACAGCCTGTTTAATGTTCCACCCTAGCCAATTTCCCATCCTTAAACACTATATGGTAGGTTAAACCCTCCCCTGCCCTATAAAGAGGAGGTAAAATTCCTACTGCACCTCAAAGTGACCTGCTAGATACACTATTTTTAGGGTGGAAGGATGTACTATTATATAAACCTGAATGCAGGGGCTGTGGCAATAAATCACCCCTGCCCTGCCTTACCCATAGGCTTTCTTCACTGGGGCCAGCAAATAGCCCTTTCCTCCCAGCTGGCAAGTAGAAGACACCTAATATTCATCCTTGCTCCAATCACTGGCAGAATAGATCTCCTCTCACTATGCAGCTCATGCCTGGTAAAGTAGGTTTGAAGGTTGGAGTTACAATTATGGCTATCATTTATCAGAGTTATATTAGTGAAGGAACCTATTACCTTCCTACAGAAAAAAGACATTACATGGTTTGGGTCCAGATTACCTACAGGATCACATTTTCCCATATAATCCACCTCTTAGGAACTTGAGGTCCTCCAGGGGCTGCTTACCCCAATCAGCCAGAACCTAACTGGCAACCATCACCCACAGAACTTTTTCATCAGCCAAGACCGAGGAATTACCTGCTGGAAGAGATTTGACAGCTGAATGAGCTGCCATAACTTAAGACACAACTGACTGTAATTCTCATCTCTTCCGACAGCCTACCCAATCAACTTTGCACCATGAGTTCGGATTTACATTCTATTGCCACTGTATTTTGATCTTTGTATCATGCATTTTGTTGTACATATATTAGAATGGTGTGTTTTCATATATGTATTTTTATAGTGATGTGTTTTGATATATGAGTTTTGTTGTTTGTATTTTATTTTGATGTGTTTTGACTTTGTTGTGCCCCACCTTGAGCCATCATCATCATCTTAGAATGATGAGCCGTTTATATGTCATATGCCCATACATCTGGTGCACAATAAAATGAGGAAGTGCACAAAGAGAGAGAGAACCAATCAGAGGTCCCAGAAAGAAGTAGCCATATGACACATACTGCCTTCATATGTGACATTTGTAGGGCTTTGTCTGCTCACAGATAGCAGTGTTTATAACATCAACATTTAGAATAAAATGACTTCTTTCTTGCTTTTTTACTTCAAAACATTTTAGTTGCACAGTCTTGAGTAAAAGAATGAGGGAGTGTTAAACCCTTTGTGGAAAATAAAATGATGGCATCAATAAAAATGGCTTCATTTCCACTCTAATGCTATAATTAATAACCCCAACATTAGCCAGTGGTCTTTTTTAACAGGATGGATTAGCCACACAAAATCAGTCTCCTATTTTTAACCTTTCTTCCCTATTTCTTTTGCTGCCCCAGCTGCATAACTTGATGTCCCATTATTCAGAAGTTGTGCAATTGCTCAGTGACCTCATTAACATTCTTATCTCTTCTCAGAGTGCATTGCATGTATCAGGCTTGCCTGGTTATTATCTTTGCCACCCCAGAGCTGAAGGCATTGCTATCTTTGCCACACATGTCTCATGCACAGCCGCTATCTCCAGTCCGCACGCAGTAGGTATATCTGACATTCAATACATGCATAGGGTTCCAAAAGAATGAGGACAGACCAAGAAAAAATACTGTTCATTCTCTTGATGCCATGTATGTCCTCGCTGTGACTCTTGAATAGGGCACAAAAATGTTAATGTGGCAGCAAGCATTTCACCTTGGCATCATACTTTAAAGAATAGAGAAATGCAAATGAACAAAAAAAGGTTAAACCTTTTTCCATCGCTCATCATTTCAGCAGAAAAATAAGAAGCTTGTTTAATTTTCCACTTCCTGATCCAACGATAGACTTTGACAAAAAGGAAATTGCCATATTAGATTGCATTTCTACGACTTTTTTGGTTTCCTGCATGTAAAAACTCCAGTACTACCCCTGTAAGGAAGATAAATAGTGGAGATTACAAGGAATAGTTTAGGTAATGAGAAGGACAAATGGGTTTAATTAAAAGTAGCTGGTATAACACACACTAATGGGAAAAATGATGATGTTCTTACAACTGTTGAGCATGCTTAGATGTTTTGAACACCAGGCTACCTCAGAATCTCCTATTGCTTCAGTAACCATTGTGTATGTATGTATGTATATGTATGTATGTATACATGCACATTTTTTCCACAGAATGTTAGAGTAATATGATTTCACTGAAGATTTGTTTCATGTATGGAATAGACAGGCATACATAATGTATTGCAGTGGTTTTCACATATAAAACATCTTTTATATTTTGAACATGAAAGCAAACCCAGCCGTTAAATCTCTCAGGGACAAATGTCCAAGTGTATTGGTTTCAAAGTCCTACATAACTGCTGTAAATATATGGAAAAAAATCACTGAATTAAAAAACAAACACTCTTTAGGTTTTAACACTAGTAATCTCATGTGATGCAATCTTCACACAGCCAGGAAAAGAAGGTGGACATTTAAGCAGGCATGCCCCATGACCTGTAATCATGGATACCAAGGGAATCAGTAGCTACTGAAATGGACATCCAAGTGCCACCTCTGTGTTGACGGAGGCAGGCAGGATTTCCCCGGGTACTGGTTGTGGGGGGTCGGGAGCAGGTGAGGGTTTTGCCCTCCTTTCTGCTAGAGATCCCTGTGTACAACTAGTGGGCCACTGTGTGACACAGAATGCTGGACTAGATGGGCTGAGGCCCGATTCAGCATGGCTCTTCTTATGTTCTTATATTTTACAAAATCATAAAATATGCTTGCGTGCAATGTATCTGCACTTTCCATTAATTATCCTTTCCTTACATTCATTATTTTTCAACAGAATATAACTGTTATTAATAAATAAATTTCCTCTCCCTTCTCTCTGTGTGTTTGTGTGTGTGAGAGAGATAAGGAGAATTACAGTGCAGTATTAATTAATTTAAACGCTTACCTATCCAAACAGGGATTAAAATATTATTGATGGAGCTGTGAAATGTTACACAAGAGTGTCTAATTATTAATTTCAGCATCAGGTGTTTTAATAAGTGCAGCTGGATATAGGAATATTTATTTCAGTACATAGTAGAGGAATCTGATGGCTTGTAATTGTTAGATATATAATCAGCCCTTCCACTGGAAGGTGACCATAGAATCACACCGGAGGGACCTAGGGATTCCTAGAGAAAACTATTTGTCAATCCATGAATAATAACACTCACAAAAGACAAACCCACAGCTCTAGAGGGCAGGGCTGTGCAAAATTTCGATTGTCTGTCATAAGTCAGATCTAATTCATTAGATTCATACATTCAATGCAATATCCGGCACATAGGCATCACCCATGCCAAAAATTTAAGAATCAAAATTTCCACCTGGTATTTTTTTTAATAAGTTATATAAACATTATATAATGTATAGTTATAATTTGCAGAATAGCCAAGCACTACTGGGAGGTGAAGCCAAATGTGTTGCCATGTCTCTCAGCCAATCAGGGCTGGGCGGGGGGGGGGGAGGCATTTCTCTTTAAATTCTCAAGTGCCATGCCACAGGGTCCATTTGTGACTGGGCAGAGAAAGTTAAAAGAACTCCGCACCAGGTTCTGTTCAGTTTCGCAGGCAGGCATGGTAGTATTATAGGCACACAGACAGAGAGCACCATGCAGAACAAAGAGAGAGAAGGAAGGAGAATAGCTTACTAAGTTTTGGCTTTTTTAGCTGAGGATGACTCGAGTCTGTGCCAGAAAAAAGAAAAGAGAAGCTTTGCATGCTGTAGTCAAGGCATTGGCAGGCACTGCTTGCTTGCTTCGCTTATTCTTTTTTAGAGTGGATGGGTGCCTTTTGCCTTATGACTGTTTTATCTTTTTCTGTATTTTAAAAAATCTTTGAGGGGTACTGAGCTGCGGAGTGCACTGCTGTGTGCATTGGCAGCCAAAAACAATCACACAACAAGTTGTTTCAATCAAGCACAAGCCTTTTTGCAACATTTTCAAGGGCTACTGCCGTACTATCTGTGCACATTGAGCCAAAATGCACACAAGTTGTTTCAATCAGGCACAAGCCTTTTTGCAACATTTTCAAGGGCTACTGCCGTACTATATGTGCACATTGAGCCAAAAAGCACACAAGTTGTTTCAGTCAGGCACAAGCCTTTTTTGCAACATTTTCAAGGGCTACTACCGTGCTGTCTGTGCACATTGAGCCAAAAAGCACACACGTTGTTTCCGTCAGGTACAAGCTTTTTTGCAACATTTTCAAGGGCTACTGCTGTGCTATCTGTGCACATTGAGCCAAAAAGCACACAACAAGTTGTTTCGGTCAGGAATAAGCCTTATTTTGCCACATTTTCAAGGTCTACTGCCATGCAATCTGTGTGCATTGAGCCAAAAAAGAGCACACAACAGGTTGTTTCAGTCAGGAAACACTTTTCCTACAAGTGTGCCCCCCCCCTCCACCAAACCCCAGTCCAGTCCAGTCAGCCATAGCAGCTAAAAGGATGTAATATGTTTTGACCAAAAATGGAAAAAAATTCCCAAAAAGCAGATGTGCTAATTATTCTGATTTTTTTTTGGTGGAGGGGGGGGGGGGGAGAGTGGATGCCCTGGTTATGTTATGTAATTGTAGAGAAATTCAAGGACATAATTCTTGTAGTTTGTTTTCAACAGGGGGTGTTGTAAAAACCTTAAAAATTCATGAGATGAGTGAAACATTCTGAAATTTGAGTGCCAGGATGGGGGGACGGGGACAGTGGTAAATATTTTCAACTATTGTAGCAATGTGTTACTTTTGTTTGTTCATTTGGCAAGTAACAATAAAGGAGCAACAAATCCTCCTTTATTTTACTTTGTTTGGGTGCTGCTATTGCTGTTCCAGACATCAAGTGAAAGCTAGTCACCAGCATACATTCTTGTTTCAAATAATGTGGTACCCTGGCAAGAAACTGTACTAAGGATTCTAACCAGAAAAAAAAGAAATATCTGCCATAGTGAAATTTGTGTTGTCATTTGGTATCAAGATAAGTTTTTCTATCAGTGTACAGTAAAGGATTACCTTCATTCAGAGTGGTACTCTACCTCAAGATTGCACTTGGTATGCATATAAGCAAGGAAAATAATTCTAAATACAATATGGCTGAGATTTGCCCATCTTTCCCATTTTACTTCTAAGTTTAGATTCTGTAGAAGACGCCAGGGATTCCATGAGAGAATATGATTGCAAAAACAACTTTTTCTGACTTGTAAATATTATACATTCTGTATAGGACCCTGAGACCTGAAAAGTACGTATTTTAAGGGTTCCTACAAGGTAGGTTAAGAAAGTCTGCTCTGTATTAAAATCACAGGACATTACACATATAATTCACTAAATTTTCTCTGGAAAATCATTCCTTTTCAAACACCAATAGCAGTCTATCTTCAAAATGAAACTACAGAGGTATACATTTTTTTTAAAATTAATCGTGCTTACTGGAAATCCAACTGGGATTATGAAGATGGGAAAAAAACTGAACTGCTTCTCAGAGTTCCATCAAACCCATCCTTTTCTTGACAAGCCTGAAGGATGCCGATCAGTACTATTCACCAAAATGTGACAAACATATAGCTTCTATCAAATACAGTCCAATGCTATCAAAAAATAGAGGTTTCGTTGAGGTAAATAATACATGTGTCAATCTGGGGCACTTTAAAAAAACAATCTGTTTTATCTGTGACACATTGATATTTGTCCTCAACTGTTGATCTCATTGAATAGAGGAGAGATTTCAAACTTATTAGCACATTAAATTTAATTTTATAAGCCATAGTATTACAAGAATAACTGACATTTAAAGAAACAATACTTTTCTAAATGTGACTAAATTAAACTGAGCTAAACAGGACTCACTCTAGTGAGGCATGGTTGGATATGAAGAATTCTGTGCATTTGATATAATTAAGAGTCAGAGATGAGAAAACAGTAGAAATGTACTAATAGTAACATGCTAATGAGTTGTTACTGAGAAAGATAAACTCATAATTAATTGAACTGTTAACTATTTCCTACTAATGTTTCCATTTCAATTTGAATGAAAATATATACATATGGTACATTTGGCATTCCAACTGTATTTATATACTTATAGGTTTACACTACCCATGGTTTGAAAATATTTTTTTAATTGTAAACACAAACTTAAATGTTGTCATTTTGTATAAGGGAAACCATTTTTACTATGTCACTGCATATATATAACGGGACTTGAACATCCATGGATTTTGGTATCCAGTGGGTACTCCTGAAACCAACCCCCATTGAATACCAAACAATCCTCTGGAAATGGGCTTGGTCGACTTACCGGCCGAGCAGGTTGCGGGGCGGGGTTGCCCTCTCTGCCATCTTGCGGAGAGAAGGGGCTTCTCCTTCCCAGAAGCCCATTGGGTGGTGGGAAGGTTTCCCGCCACCAACGCCGACCGGCCAATGACGGGGCTGGCCCCGCCCGACCCCCTCTTTGCACCGGCTGGCCTGCACTTCCGCCTGGGCAGCCTATTTAAGGCCGCCCGGGACTGCCCAGGCTGCACTTGGGGCCAGCTCTGTTTTTCCTCCCACCCTCCCTTCTTATTGCATTGCTTGTTGGTGTCCATTTTGTTCATTCTTCATGTCATTGTTGCATTGTTCATGGTTATGCCTTATATTGTTCTTTGTCACAACTCCAGTGTAACGACTCTCCAACACACGGTAGGGATCACACGCAGAGTTCTCTTTGGTCCAACACGATTTTATTGAAGGTACGACACCCGTGAAGCTAAAGCACCGGCCCGCCCCCCAAACACACTATTTATACCACTGTGGCCCCTCCCCTACCCATGCAATGTCCAAGCAGGGTTTCATCATGCTCTCATGAATCAGCAATCCCAGCAGTCCTCTGAGGCATGACCCCGGAGGTCACAGGATCAGTGTCACCAGTCCAATTGTCCAATGTCCAAGCCTGGAGGAGTTACCTCACTTCCTTCCCAGGCACCTGGAAGTTATCTCACTCCCAGTCTGACTCAGCAGTCTCATGAATGTAGGACAAAGGTCGCTCCAGGAACTAAGGCAAAGGTCGGTGTTGCCTCATGACAGGTTGGGAGCCTGACCTTCACCAAAGCTGAGGGTTCCCAATCCTGACATAACGGTCTCCTCCACCTCGTCCTCCCCCTGAGGAAACAAAACACCATTCAATCCCTTGGAGGGAACGGATTCACATACTTCTTTAAGAAACTACAATGGAAAGTGGGGTGTACTTTCCCTAAACTCTTGGGCAACAGGAGGGTATAGGATACCTTATTCACCACCTTCTCAATCCTAAAAGGTCCTATATATTTCGGCCCTAATTTTTTCGACCTAAAGCCCAGCTTTAAATTTTCCGTTGATAGCCATACTAAATCCCCTTCAGCATACTCCTCCCCTGCCTGCCGCTTGTGATCACCGAACAGTTTGTATGACCGCTGCGCCTTCTTTAAGGCCTCCCCCGCTTCCTTCCAAACACCCCGCGCTCTTACTTTCCATTCCACTTTCTCTCCTCCTCCCCCCACATCCAAAAGCTGAGGCAAAGGAGCCACCTCCTGCCCGTAAACAATCTCAAAAGGGGACTTCCCAGTGGAGGAGTGCACTGAACTATTGTAAGCTACCTCAGCATACGGCAGGAGATCGGACCAATTATTCTGTTCCTGGTTGCTGAAGATCCGTAAATAAGCTCCTAAAGATTTTTGCACTCTCTCCACAGCACCATTACAGGCAGGATGATAAGCAGACGTCAAACGCCTCTGAGCCCCCAACACCTCTAAAAACTTGCTCCAAAACTGAGCCGTAAACTGGACACCTCGGTCACTCAACACTTGCTCTGGACAACCATGCAACCTATACACATGTTGCACATACAACTCCGCCAATCGCTCCGCTGATGGCAAACCACGCAAAGGAATAAAATGGGCCTGTTTGGAAAACATATCCAACACCGTCCAAATATAACGGTAACCTCTGCTCGATGGCAACTCCCCCACGAAGTCTGTACTAACATGTGTCCACGGTCGTACCGGATCCGCCACCACTTGAATCAATCCTCGCGGCTTAGCAGAAGGAATCTTATTCTTAGCACACTTTTCACAGCCTTCTACATATCGCCTCACTTCCAGCCTTATTCCCGGCCACCAATACCTCTTCTTAACAGCCAAAAGAGTCTTTGTGATCCCCCCAATGACCCGCTGCCTTACGATCATGGTGCAACTCTAATACCTTCTCTCTCAACTTTTGGGGAACATAAACCTTACCTCCGACCATCCACAATCCTTTCAACACCTCACACTCCTTCTCATGCTCCTGCAACCATAAATCCCCTTCATAACCCCTCCGTAATTCCAAACTCCACTCATCCACCGGTTCCTCCTCTACTCTTGTCTCTAACTTACTCTGGGATCGGGTCTGTACCGCACAACCCCATTGCTCTTGGGAAAAAACTTCCTCTTCCTTATGCAAACCATTCTCCCCCACGCTGGGGTACCGAGAAAGGGCATCAGCCACAATATTCTCTTTACCTTTGATATGCTGTAATGTGAAATTAAACCTATTAAAAAACTGAGACCACCTCACTAACTTCGGGGACAACTTCTGAGGATTCCTCAGGTATCTCAAATTCTGATGATCGGTCATAACCACAAACGGGAACGTAGCCCCCTCTAAGAACTGACGCCAAATTATTAAAGCATTCCGCACAGCAAACGCCTCTTTTTCCCACACTGGCCATTTACGTTCATGCTCACCAAATTTTTTCGAAAAATAAGCACAAGGTCTCAATCTCCCTTGGTCATCTTCTTGCATCAGAGCCCCACCATAAGCCCACGCCGAAGCGTCACATTGAACCACAAACGGCCGATCCACATCCGGATGTAACAACAAAGGTCCCTCAGTAAAAGCCTTCTTCAATTTAACAAACGCCTCCTGGCATTCTGGGGTCCAATTTAACATTGCGCCTGGAGATCTAACTTTCTTTGATTCCCCCTTCCCCTTCGTCTTCAACAATTCTGTGAGCGGGAGGGCTATTGCGGCAAATCCAGGAATAAAAGTCCGGTAAAAGTTTGCTAACCCTAGAAACGCCTGTAACTGCCTGCGCGTGCGTGGAGCCTCCCAGCTCAACACATCATCCACCTTAGCCGGGTCCATGCCCACACCACTCTCACTGATCCTATAACCTAGAAAATCAATCTGATTTTTCCCGAACTCACATTTACTCAGTTTCACAAACAAACTAGCTTGCCTCAACCGCTCTAGCACCTCTCGCACCAACCTAACATGCTCTTCTCTGCTACTCGTCGCTACCACGATATCATCCAAATAAACAAACACCCCTTTATATAAAAGGGGGTGCAACACCTCGTTTATTAATTGCATGAACAGGCCTGGAGAGCCTGCTAAACCGAAGGGCATCACGGTCCACTCGTACAACCCTAGGGGACATGAAAAAGCCGTCTTCCACTGGTCACTTTCTTTCACCCTAATCATATGAAACGCGTCAATCAAATCCAACTTTGTAAAAACCTTACAACCTCCTAATAAACCTAACAAATCTTTAATCAATGGTAGAGGATAACAATTTGTGGTACTGACAGCGTTCAGGCCCCTATAATCAATGCACAACCTTAACTTCCCGTCCTTCTTCTCCCTAAATAGAACGGGGGCTGCTAGAGGAGACTCTGACCTCTTAATGAATCCCCTTCCTAGATAACTATCTATCTGTTCTCTCAAAGCAACCTTTTCTTTAACAGTCATTGCATAAATTTTTGGCTTAGGTAAAACAGCCCCCTCTTTAATCTCTATACTACATTGCACATTCCTCAAGGGGGGGAAGCTTTTGAGCTAACTTAGGGTCAAACACATCAGCATAATCCCAATATTCCTTAGGCACCCCTTCCACTTCACATTTTAAACCCCCCTCCATATTAGGCATACATTGTACAGTCCCAGCTTTCCAATCGATCTTGGGGTTCACTTGTTCTAACCATGGCATGCCTAACACCACCTCATGTCCCTTTATAGGCGCCATAACAAACTTAATCTCCCCCTCCCAGGGTCCTACTCGTCCCTTTAAACCTTTCGTCCCCACAGAAAATGGTCCACCCTCAATAATCGACCCATCCAGCTGCTTAAACGTCACCAATGTTTTCAAGGGTTCTGTTTCACCACCCAACTCTTCCACTAACTGAGGGGCCATAATATTCTCCGAACACCCGCAGTCCACCAGAGCTTTCTTCTTCACCATTTGATCTCCCTTAATTAAGCCCAAAGTACATTGAATATTATTCCTCACCCTGACACTTTTGCTTTCAACATTGTCCACACTAGCCGCTTTAGCTGCAGCCACTTTCACAGCTGGCTTCTGCCTGCATTGATAAGCAAAATGTCCTGGTTGGTTACAGGCATAGCAGAGGCCCTTCCCCAGCATCGGCTTTTTGCTGGCGTTAGAACGGTTATCACTAACTCGCTTGATCTCCATTCCACGAAACCGGCCCTCAGCCAACCCACGACCGGCTCCTCGAGATCTCATCGGTTGATTCCGCCGCCTCTGCACCTGTGCAAGAATTCCCTCTACGTTGCCCGCTAGTTGGATCCATCCGTCAACGTTTCCAGGATCATCTCGGTGAAGGCACCATTCTAGAATGTCTTTGCGTAATCCATCTTTGAACAGCTCCAACAATGTAGCCGGGGACCATTCTGCAACCTTCCCGGCTAGCCCCATAAACTCTTCGGCGTACTCCGTCACTGATCTTGCACCTTGGGTCAAACATCTCAATGCCTCTTTCGCTTTGATCCTCTCAAGGGATCCCGAAACCTATTTCGTATAGCTTGCAGGAACTTCACTGAACCCAGACACTGGTCCCGCCGATCATGGCACTGTACATACCACTCTGCTGCACGACCCTTAAACACTGCACCAACAGCCCTCACTTGGCTGCCCTCGCTGGGATACAAATGTCCATAATCTTCTAAATGGTCCTGCACCGCTGCAATGAAGAACGCAACTTTAGAGGCTTCTCCCTCAAACTCTACTCGCAACGGCTCCTTCTTCATCCGGGCCCCAAACTCACTGGAAACTCCTCCCCGTCCTGGAAGGTAGCCCTGGCTGGAAATGCCTCTTCCCATTCCTGGCATCAGCGAAGCCCGTCTCACCTCCGGTGCAGGACTTCCCCGGTATTCATCTCCCATCCTCACTCCCGAAAGAGATCTAGGACGCTCTGGAACGGGACTCCCCCGACATCTATCTTCGGTCCTCACTCCCGAAAGAGATCTAGGACTCTCAGGAACGGGGCTCCCCAGACATCTGGTTTCGGTCCTCACTCCCGAAAGAGATCCAGGACGCTCAGCTGATGGCCCCTCCATCCAGGAGTAGTAAGTGAAGTCTCCACCTCCCGGGGCTCTCCAGATCGATTCCCTCTGGTCTCTCTGGAACATAACTTGGGATATCCGCTTCACCGTCTGCTCCACTGCTTCCATTTTGCAACTCAACACGTCCAATTTAGACGGTGACTCAGGTTCTGGGGTCTCACTACCCCCCGCTGCCAGGTCCACCTGATCAACCCTGGCACTGGCACCATGCACTTCCAAATCCTCTTGGATCTTCATCAGACGAGCACTTCTGTGCACCACCGCCTGACTCTCCTCCAGACGAACACTCTTGTGTTCCACCGCCTGGCCGGCGCTATTGCGCCCTTCCATCCACCGAGCCGCCTCGCGTTCCATCTTCCGACGGGCAACCATCTCATCCACCTGAGTTTGCCACAACTGCTCCCCTTCACAGAGCCTTCTCTCCTGGGCTGGCATCGCACCCCAGGCATTGGGCCGCTCGCACCCCAGGCTTGCAAACACCATTTGGACATTCGTGGGGGCTGTTCGACCCTGATCCAGGACCCATGTGTGGCCGCCAACCCTTTGTTCCTGTTTTCAATAAATGAGTTGTGGCCATTTTCATCCAACCACCTGTGTCTGTGTTATTGTTCCCAGCGTGAGGTGTGTCACCCTTGCACATGCAATGACTCTATATACAATTAGGTTAAATCAATTCTGTAGACTTCTAATGGCACAAAGAACTGAAATCTCTGCAACTGAAAATGTGTTTTGTTAATAACACTTCTCTCCAAGAATATAAATGACTAACAGGCATACTTGCAAATTGTTTAACAAGTTGGCAAGTTTGCATGTTAGTCCTGTAAGTCTCTTACATGCCACACTTGCATGATTGCTTAATACAGCTGAACTAAGAGGGCCATGTCTTTCTGGGCGATACCAGCCTAACCCTGCATCATTAGAAACAGGCTGTGAAGCAATTGTCATTAACAAAGAAGGAAAGGAAGCAAAGCTAAAAGGCTATCATTAACAAATTTCACTCCATGTGTTCATCATTTTTTATTTAATAACTCGCTTAATACCAGCATCCTGGGAAAACCTGAGGTACTGTAGTCTTTGACCATAAAAGTGTTACTAGCTAAAATTAAACTTCCTTTTCAATTTCATTACATGGTGTAATGAAATCTACACTGTTTGTCTACACTGATTCAAAAATAAAATGTTTGCCACCATTCTTTGTTCACATTGAACTTGCAATGACCTTATTATTACAATGGCAAAATCGCCATAACAGGCAACACATTTCCCCCTGGTGAACTCATCCCGCTGTTTCCAATTACTCACATTATTTTTGGCCACACAGCTTTGGATGCTCCTCTTCCCCACCCCATCATCTATGGCAGAGGTGCTCATTAGGTAGATCGCGATCTACTGGTAGATCATGTAGGGTGTCCTGGTAGATCGCAGGCAGGGCGGGAGGAAGGGCCCTTGGAGGTCTCCTCCTATTCTAGGAACCCGTTGTTGTTATTATTATTATTATTATTATCAGAGGCTGAATGGCCATCTGTGAAGAATGCTTTGATTGTGTTTTTCCCTTATGGCAGAAGGAGGTTGGACTGGATGGCCCTTGGAGGTCTCCTCCTATTCTAGGAACCCATTGTTGTTATTATTATTATCTGAGGCTGAATGGCCATCTGTGAGGAATGCTTTGATTGTGTTTTTCCCTTATGGCAGAAGGAGGTTGGACTGGGTGGCCCTTGGAGGTCTCTTCCTACTCTAGGAGCCTATTATTATTATTATTATTATTAGAGGCTGAATGAATATTATCATCATTATTATTATGAATAAATTCAGGGGCTTATTATACTCACATTTAGTTGAATTCAGTCTTAAAATATATTATATGGTTCTCACTGAAATAAATTTCCAAATACTTTGCTTTTATGGCTCTCTGAGTAGTGGTTGTTTTATAAGTAGCTCGCATGCTGAAAAAGTGTGAGCACCCCTGATTTATGGGAATAAATACACTAATGACACACTGACATGCAAATATCTGTGCACGTGAATTATACTAAAATAAATAAATAAAATTCAATCAAGAAAAGAATGACTTCCCGGTGGGAACACTTACCTCCCTCCAAACAGTTCCACCCAGCAGTAATCTCTTCCTTCAAAAACACAGTGAAGCAATGCCATTTGTAAGGGCCAGTCACATGTCCAAAGGCCCGGATTTTCTGTAAGACCTTGGGGTAAAAGGCAAGGCTTTTTGAAATTGATTGAAGCCCAAAAATCTCAGTTGCAAGTGAACTATCAAGAATGTTGTGTGTTAGCATCTATCAAGTGGAAACAGATATTTTTCTCTGTGTAGACCAGTGATTCCCAAGTTTGGTCTTCTAGGTCAGTGTTTCCCAACCTTTTTTGAGCCGTGGCACACTTTTAACATTAAAAAAATCTGGGGGCACACCACCAACCAAAATGACACTGTAACACTGTAAAGAACGGCTGGGGATGGTGACCTGCTGGGAGTGCCGAAGCCGGGAGAGGGAGGAGCCAGGCCACGCCATGGCCCTCCCTCCCGGCTTCAGTTCTCCCCATAACCGCCAGCCTTGAGGGGCAGTGCCAAGCCAGCATTGTGCTGGCTCTGCCACCGCTGGCTTGGCACTGCCCCCTCAAGGTTGGCGAAGCTGTGGGAGAACTGAAGCCGGGGGAAGGGGTGGAGCCAGGCCCCACCATGCCCTGCCCCCTCCCCCCCGGCTTCCGTTCTCCCACAGCTTCGCCAGCTTTGAGAGGGCAGTGCCAAGCCAGCATTGTGCTGGCTCTGCCACCGCTGGCTTGGCACTGCCCCCTCAAGGCTGGCAAAGCTGTGGGAGTGCTGAAGCCGGGGGAAGGGGCGGAGCCAGGCTGCGTCATGCCCCCCTCCTCCCCCCCCTGGCTTCAGCTCTCCCACAGAGGAGCATGAGCGGTGGACGAGCTTCAGTAGGCAGGGCTCCTCCGCGCGGCTTCAACAAGCAAGGGGCGGGAGTCATGGCGGATTGGAGGCTGGTTGGGGAAACGGCCGAAGGAGGCAGCGCCCCGGTCCCTTCTTTTTCTTCGCTGCTGCCTGGCCCTTACTCCTCCTCTCCCAAGCAGCAGGAGTTTGGTAGGAGGAGTGGGGAAGGAAGGGGGGCAGAGAGCTTTTCTCGCGGCACACCTGATGATCGCTCACGGCACACTAGTGTGCCACGGCACACTGGTTGAGAAACACTGTTCTAGGTGATTTGGACTTCAGCTCCCACAATTCCCAACAGCTGGTAAGCTGGCTGCGATTTCTAGGAGATGAAATCCGAAACAATTGGAATACCAAAGGTTGGGAACCACGGGTGTAGACAGACTCATTGGGAGAGGCAATCATGTGGCACAGAGGTCACGTGTGAGATTGTCCTGTGTGAACTATGGGACTCTCCAGGTTCACATCACCCCTCCAGACCACCAACAATAATCCAATAATCCAAAACTCACTCACTGGGTGGAAATTAGGCCGTTGTAAACTGGGCTTTGATTTTTCCCCTGTTGAAAATCTCAATTTACCTTAAATAGCATCTGAGAGTTGAAAAAAAATCTTTAAGATCAATCTAAATGATGTCTATGATGGGACAATCAAGTCATTTGGATAAACATATGTCAGCACATGGCCTTTGGGGACTCTAGAACATGTTCACTCTTGGATTTATTTATTTACTGCATTTGTATACCGCCCTTCTCAGCCCTCAGGCGACTCAGTGGTTTACAGCGGCAACGATTCGATGCCCAAAAACACCATAAAACATTTTAAAACATTAACACATAATAAAAACCAAAACAAGAATATTAAATATTTAAAACATTAATAATGACAGACTATAGTAATACAGGGGTTTTAAGAAAGCATTTTGGGACAAGATCTGCATTACTGCCATCACTATGAAAAAAACCTGGAGAATGTTATTTGTTTATTTATTTATTTATTATTTTTGGCCTTTGTATCCCGTCGCTTCTCACCCCCAAAGGGGGACTCAGCATGGCTTACATTGCAGCACTAAGGCCGCTACACCACCATACAAAATATGAACATTTTGTTCCAATGTGGTTTCTTCCCACCATTCTACAAACTGAGAAAAGCATCTTATCAATCAAGTGATTTGTCAAACTCACAAATTATTCATATAAATACATGACATTCTGCTGAGTTAGGATCAGCTGATGAGAAATGAAATTCAATCCAAAAGTCATGAAACATTCCAAGAAATTAAAAGAGAAACTATTTCATAAAATGGTTCCTACCTCATGTTTGTTTTTTCCTGCGTTATTTTCCTCATTTTAGCAAGTTTACATGAGCATAAGCTGTACAAAACATCATTAGTCCCACCTCCAATTAGACATGAATAGAATATTATAGTTTATCTATGACTCATCCCACCTTCAAAAAGTATGGTGAGGGAAATTTCCTACAGGTCCTTTTTGAAATAAATCATGGATGAGTGGGTGGTGGCCGCAAGGCATTCTCATTTATCTTACTGGTTAATGAAAATCAGATAATTGTACTTCCAACAATTATTCACTTTGCAGCATCTTCACTTTTGCACAAATCTTGGACTATGTACTGGGCTAGATGGACCATTTGCTTATCTCAGTATAGGGCAGCATTATCATCAAAATAATCCTTGGATTGCGCCAATATAGATATTTTTTGTGTACTGCCACCATATTTATAAGTTGAAAAGTCTGACAAACTTTTCAAACTCTCGGGAATAATTTGAAGGACATATCTATCTATTACAAATAATAAAAGTCAGTGTCTGCAGTGCAGCGAGCGAGCGAGCGACGGGATGAATATGTGCCAGCATTTCGATTGGCTGCCATTGTGGGATTATTTGCATAACGGGCTCTAACTGGCCGGCCTCAGAAATCCCCAGACAGAGGGGATTGGTTGCCACTGAAATGGAATTTGCATAACTGACTCCAAATGGCCAACCACATTCAAACATTCTAAAGTGACTCAGAGGGAAAGGGAAAGGCCTCAGGCAGTCAGCCACTGAGGCCCACAGCAATGACAGATCAGGACCAAACTGGGCAAACAGGCAACCAATGGCCCACTTCACTACCTGGTGTGGTTTAGGGCAGGAGGGGGCACAAATGATGAGATTTGCAGTACCTTCACGTCATTCACTTCCCAAACAACACTGTAGCGCCTATAAATCACAAACCAGCCCCAAAATTGACAGAAAGGCTTCCTTAACTTGATTTTTCTAACTAGGCCTCAGCTCATGGGATATTGTTAGGCTTCCTTAACTTGATTTTCGTGACTAAGCCCCCGGGACTCGCAGTACCTTCACTAATTTTCTGAGACCACTGCAAGCCACATAAACATCTAATAGGAACCAACCTTGGCACACAATGCCTTCCTCAAATAACCCGGGCACCGCCGGGTCCTCAGCTAGTACTAGAATAAATAAACTAAATCCAACTGATATTTAAATTCTATTTAGTGGCTTATTGCTACTCAGACCACAATATAAAAACATAATATTTAAAAAAATTATGCCACTTTCCCACATCTTTTCTTCATTCTACATGACTTCTCATGAGGCACCACACAAGCTGGGATGCATGAAACACTGTTGAAATAATTTTAACTGTGTAGGAGAGGTTCTTATGTTGTTACTATAAAGAACAATAACCAGAATTGGCAAAACAATAAAATAAATTAAAACCTTTTTACTTTTATTAATATTTGTTTCTAACAGGCCTTTTCTTGAAGCCAGAAAGCTAAACTTCAAGGGCTTTTGAAATACAATTCTTGTATTATTAACCCTGATGGTTTTCCACACTTCAAAAATCAAAATTGATCTCTGTATATGGATATAATAATCAGCTACAGTCCTAAGTTATTGTTTCAGTCCAACATACAAAGGCTATTTTAATTTCCTCTGGTGATGATGAATCAAAATGTTTGCTGCTGCTCTTACACCTTTCACATTTCATTTCTGAGTTGGATGATCCTCCTGGCATTTACAAAACAACTATAATGACAATTTATGCTTTCTAGGAAGGCAGGAAGGCAGTCTTTCTTTTAAATATTGCTGTTGGAACAATCTGAAGCATTTCAGCTTATATCATACATTTCATAGGATGGACTGGAACACAGATAGGATGTCTTCTGCAATCTGTTACAGAATATAACCTAAAAGAAGGTGAGAGAATAAAATAGTCAGAACAAAATAGGATTTAAAGGCTACAAGGTACTTGATGGGTGTGTGTGGGGGGGATCTAATTAACGAGAGAAAAATAACTTCAGGGAATCTAAGAACTTGCTTTAGTTCTTTTTCGGATTGAATAAGAACCTTTCACCCCAGCTTGTTGGGGGAGAGGCATTTGCCTCCCGACTCCGAGGGGAGATGGAAGGTTCCATGGAACCTTCAAGGCGGGGGCGTGGCCTCTAGGAGGCCAAGCCCCGTCAGGCCATTCTGAGCCTGATTGCCTTCCCACCACTCCCGCCCATTGTAGTAGTTGATGCTGCTCTACGGAGCGGGGTATGGAATTTTACTTCCCATGCTGCGGTTAAGCATGGTTGGGTTTTTGCTGAACCTCTTCTGCTGCTTAGGGGCTACTGGGGGTGATGGTTATTAAATAGATCAGCGGTAATTAGAGAGGGAAATGCCATATTCGGTGTACACCGAGGCACCCCCATCAGGGGTGAGGGCCAGTTAGTTATGTATGCACCCAAAGTTATGGTTAGTGGGTGAAGTTGAGTTTATGGCCCTGGGATGAGAAGAGGCTCTTCTCCGCTGTGGGAGAATGGGCCTCTTACTCATTTCCCTCATTAAGTTGTCCTGGTTGATTAATCAGGCAATATTGGTGTTCGCCCGCAAATTTGATCAGTTGTGGTTGCTGTTGATGAAATTGGATCCCTGACACCCTTTTAGGCTAGTGAGGTGAATTAAATAGGCAAATAAAGTTTTGCCCAATTTGACCCAAAGAATTGTTGTCGTGTGGTTATTGTCTCAAGTCTCCTTCATTCGGGGGATGGGAGGGCAAATGCCAATGTATGTAGTCATTGATACCTTCCTAATAGGAAATAAAGAGGAGATAATACATATATATATATATTTCAAAATAAAACATTATGGATTAGATCTTAACTTTGAATCATGTGCAGAGTTCATTGAAAACAACATTGTGAAAACATTTCTGGACATTTCATTTATAAGGGGCCCAAAAGAGACAGGAAATGGGAGCTATATTCCATATATTCATGGGACACAACATAATGTTTGAGATGGATTACAGTTTAAACCCGTCATTCCCAAAGTGGGCGCAACCGCCTCCTGGGGGGCGGTGGTGTGATCCGAGTGGGCGGTGGGGAACCCCACGGACAAGCCCCATGGCCTCGGCTCCCTCATCCACCGAGGAAACCTCGCACGGAATGCGGGAGGAGAAGGGAAAGGCAAGCCTTCCTCTGTGGCAGCAGTGGCAGAAGAGTAGGAGGGAGCCCCAGGGGCAGGCTTGTCTGCGGTCTTGCTCTCCTTCTCCCTCGTCCCATGTGCAGCCGCGGGGGCAGCTGCGGGAGGAGGCAGAAAAGCCGTGCATGGGGCGAGATAAAGGGGCGCTCCTCTCCCCTTCCTCTTTTGCTCCGCGTGCCCCTTCCTTGGCAGCAGAGGTAGGAAAGGCGCATGAGGGAGAAGAGAAAGGTGCACGCCTTTGCCTCCTCCCATGCCTCGTGCACACCTTTACCACCGCTGCCACCGAGGAAGGCACACACGGGGCGAGAGAGCAAGGGGAGAGGAGCACTCCTTTCCCTTCCCCTCGCCCCATGCGCGGCTTTTCTACCTCTTCCCACCGCTGCCCCCGCGGCTGCACATAGGACACGGGAGAGGGCGAGTAAGGCCGCAGAAAACCCTGCTGCTAGGGCTCCCACCTACACTGCCACTGCTGCCGCTGAGGGAAGCTCATGCACCTCAAGGGGGGGGGGGGGAGGAGGGAAAGACAGAAGGGACTAGATGACCCTTTGAGTCTCTTACAACCCTCTTCATTAGTGTTGTTGTTATTACTACTACTATTATTGAGACTTTTATTGAGACTGGGTGGCTATTTGTCAGGGGTGCTTTAATTGTGCTTCTGCTGCATAAAGGTAGAAGGGAGTTGAACTAGATGGTCTTTAGAGGTTCCTTCTAACACTATTACTATTATTATAATTAATTAATTTCTAGGGGGGTGCTGAGTAAAAAAAAATCTGGAAAGGGGGCGGTTGGCCAAAAAAGTTTGGGAACCACTGGACCATTGGTCTAAGAAGGGCCATCTCTGAAGTAAATAGACAATTTAGTCAATGACAAGTTACTGATAATAATATCTTACATATTTTAATGGATTTTGGACTGCTATGACAAACTAAGATTAAAATGGCTACAAACTTAGTGTCCTGCCGAGTGCTTTCAGGAGGACTCCAGAGTTTCAAATATTTTATCAGGTATGGACAGACATTGGCCCTCTAGGTGTTCTGGACTTCAACTCTGACAATTCCTAATAGCCAGTAAGCTGGCTGGGATTTCTAGGAGTCAAAGTCCAAAACACCTGGAGTGTCAAAGGTTGCCCACATCTGTTTTAAATGGTTTAAGCATTTATTAAAGTTTTGAACTTTATGTTTCTAACATTTTCCCAATATTATTCCTTGAAAGTCAGATATATGTCATATGCATTTCTAGTATTATTTTATGCCATTAATATTTTTTCTCACATTAATATGAATATATGTAGCCAGAAGGACAGGTAGTTGTGAATCTTATGCCATGGGTGTGTGTGTGTGTGCATGCTAACTTGCATCTATGAGATAACTTCATACAACCATTTGTTCCTTGTGCGCCAGCTGCACCCGTACCTTGGAAAGTCTGATTTGGCCATGGTAGTCCACGCTCTGGTTACATCCCGTATAGACTACTGCAATGCTCTTTACATGGGGTTGCCTTTGAAGACTGTCCAGAAGTTCCAAATGGTCCAACGAGCGGTAGCCAGGTTGTTAATAGGAGCAGCGCTCAGGGAGCACATGACTCCTCTGTTGTGCCAGCTCCACTGACTGCCAGTCTGCTACCGGGCACAATTCAAAGTGCTGACTTTAGCCTATAAAGCCCTAAATGGTTCTGGTCAAGCTTACCTAGCCGAACTCATCTCTCCTTATGAACCATCTAGGACTTTAAGATCGTCTGGGGAGGCCCTGCTCTCGATCCTGCCTTCCTTGCAGATGCGTTTGGCAGGGACAAGAGACAGGACCTTCCCAGTGGTGGTCCCTCGGCTATGGAATGCCCTCCCCATGGATGTAAGATCGGCTCCCTCCCGATCTTTCGGCTCCCTCCCAACTTTCCGCAAGATGGTTAAGACCTGGCTTTTTGAGCAAGCTTTTACTACTGAAGCATAATTAGATGAAAATGGAATATGGAATGACTGACAATACAATTGGACCATGATTTCAGTAAGGAGACACTGAGGATTTGTTTTTATAGATATTATTGTTTCTTTTATATTGCATTTTAAATGTTGAATTGTTTTATAATTGTTTTTATAATTGTTTTTATAATTGTTTTTAACTGTACCCTGATAATTGTTATGGCATCAAATCGCTGCTGACTATGAACCGCTTTGAGTCGCCTCTGGCTGAGAAAGGCGGTATACAAATGCAGGAAATAAATAAATAAAATAAATATGAATTGCATCCTTCTTAATGTAATTTCTTCTGTTTAAAGTGTTCAAGTTAGAAGTTCTGTTGTTTATTTGGTTGAAAGGACAGGCTTGCAGGCAACTGAGATTTGCAGAAATATTTTGCCATGGTTTACATAAATTGCATGTGCAGTGGCTACAACTTGCCAACTAAATATTGGAATGAATATTCAGAAAAGAGTGAAAAACTGGACAAGATTTATGCACTGCATTATGCCCAGCTGACATGTAGCTGTTAAAAATGAGGAGTATCTCCAGAGAAACGGAGAGAGGACAGAAGCAGCAAGGAGAAAGAAAAAGAAGTGAAAATGGCTATATTAAATTAATGCCATGAAGAGGAAATCAAACAATCACAGGACCTAATCAGATGCAGGGAAACGAGCACCTTTTCTCCGCTTATCTACATTGCAAGAACACAGTCCCATGGTGTCCATCACAGGAATACTTCTGCTGGAACTCCATGGGGCTTCGTATTGACAGTGTTGCAGCAGCGGAGCCCAGAGGACTTAAGTGTTTACCCTACTCCTCACTGAAGAAGGGAGGCAAAGAGGAAGTGGGAACAGACAGGGAAACAATGTGGGAAGAAAGAATATGGACCCTGACAGAAGGGAACAGAGCTTGATGTTTTCCTCCATTGTCCCACGCTTTCCCCCACCTTTTCCCATGTTTTTTCTGCCCATCTGATATGTTCCTTATTCAAAGCTAAGTATCTTGTGATTGATTGATTCTATTTTTTCTGACGTCTGTGTAATTTCACCTTTTTTCCAGTTTGCAGATGAAGAAAAGTTGGGCACACATACACTGGACTCAGACCCTTCATAAAAGCATTGCTGTCTTTTCTTACTAAACAGAGACTGGATGGCCATCTGTTGGGGGTGCTTTGAATACAATTGTCCTGCTTTTTGGCAGGGGGTTGGACTGGATATCTCACAAGGTCTCTTCGAACACTATGACTCTAACTCATACAATGTCTAGGTTTCTTTACTTAAACAATATTTAACTACCCACACAAGAGGAGGAGGAGGCACCAACAGCAATACCTCACCTATTCCTGATGATGGAATGGGATCAGGGAAACAGGAGGCATAGCACACGGTCAAATTTTGTTGCAAGGTAGACTTCTCTCTAGAGAGTAACCAATGTTAAGTCATGAATTGAAAACAAATTTAATAGTGACAAATTTTATTCATTATTAGTGGTGTAGCATCATTTCAGCAAATGTTCATGGAATGGATAATATTGAACAAAATAATGTATTGGTCATTATTTGTCAGCAAAACTTCCTTTTTTTACAAAGGCTTCCCAGCAGCACCACTTCACTTCTCATCCTTATTCTTTTTTGTTTAAGCATAGGAAGCATTGGGAGGATTGTGAAGTTGAACTGGAAAAACACAGACATTCAGGGTCAGGTTGGAGCAGCTATGTCTGGAATAAACACTGCAGTACAACTTGAAGTGGGAAAGAATGGCTTACCTGACCTGATGTTTCATTTCCTATGTGCACAATGTTGGTAAAGAATGAAAAGTTTATGGGAATATGATTCCCTTCTTCTCCTTCTCTTCCTCCGCCTCCTTTTTGTCTCTGGCTTCCTCTTCTTATTTGCCATCCTTTCTTTTCTCTTTCCTCCCCCCCCCCCAAACTTATAAATACCGGCACACAAAATGATGCTGTCCTTCTAAATATATGGGAGAATACACTTCGCACCCCAACAAGTTGGGGGGTGTAGCAATTTTGTCTCCTCCCCTCGGAGAAGAGATTGGTTAATTCCGCAGAACTTTCTTGGAGGGAGGAGGGGTTGGCATAGTGTGGTGTCAGCCCCTTTCTCCATCATTCTGCGAAGGGACATCGCCCACCACTCCCGCCCATGGACAGTATAATAATGATTGTCTGTCGCACCGCAACAACCTCAGACGGCATCTTTCCTAGGGGCTGCATTCTGCCCGTTTGACTCTAAGAAACTTTCCAGCACAGCTGGGTTAACTCCTGGCTCTTGCAGTGTGCCTCTTTGCTGCTTTCCTGCGCCTCCCAAGAAACATGCCATGCTAAAGGCATGTCAAGGCCAAGCCACCAGGCTGATAGCAGAAGCGGGTACTCGGAGCAGTAAGCGCTACTCCCCAGCCCAGGTGGTTCGCACTAATGAGGCTCCACATTCTTCAAGACTGAGGTTCTCAAAACAACCCGGGGCCCATCCATCATCCAACTTGATGTTCGACGCACTGGGCCCTGCTGGCAGAAATCCTATAAAAGCTGTGAGATCCTGCTTGGCAGCATCTCGTACCAACGACCGCTATTGCCATGATGCTATTGTGAACCGGGCCTTTCGGCCAGCTACTAAGACCCTGCCAGCCAGCCTTCTTCGGCTGCCTTGTTCACGCATCAAGCCTTGTTCCAGTTCATCGCCGAACCCTGTGGAGAAGCTGTGATACTTTTGCCTTGTTCCTGCCTGCAGTACCACAGCCGCCCAGCCTTCTTGCACCGGCTGGGGGCTCAGAGACTATCTATCGCATCCCTGCAATTGTTCCTGAACTTACTCCGCTTGAGATCCCACTGTTGTGGATTCTCAAGCCTTGCTGATTCCAGTATTTGCTGCTAACCAGAGGCTGCATATTGAAGGCTTCCTGGACTATATTTTCACCTTGCTATCTTATAACCAATAAAGCTTGTTGTACCTCAGCTGTCTTGTCTGTTGTCCGGGGAGGTCAAGTGCCAAGGGGCCCAAGGGGGCGACAGTGTCAAATGGTTGCCATTTTTCCTTCTTATGTTCTAAGAGGGTTTTTTGCCTACCCTATACTGTTGTCTTAGGGGCTAGATGGAATGGTTGGCTTGTAAACTAGCCTAGCGTAAATAGATTAGTTATTCAAAGGTTTGTATACACTTAAGGCACCCCTTAAGGGTGTGCGGATTTCTGCAAACACTCACCTAGAGGTTAATTTTAGGGGTGAGGTGAAGGTGAATGCCCCAGGAGCGGGGAGAGTCTGCGCTCAAAAGTTGAGAGAGATTTCTCCTGATGTTTCCCCTACGGGTTGCCCGGGTTTAAATCTACAGGGGACCCAGGTAGTACGCCTGAATAGCTGAGGGGTAGACTTTAGAAGACCTCAGCTTAGACACACCAAGTTGAACTGACACCTAAAAGTTAGTAGAGTTATAAGTTAAATAGGTAACAATAAATAAAAGTTGCCCAAATTCGAATCCATATTTTGTGTCCGTCTCTTTATTTCTGGGGGTTGGAAGACAAATGGAAGCTGTATATGGGAACTGGGAGGACTCTAAAACTTAGCTAAAATATGGGAGTTCCTGGGAAATACAGGAGGGTTGGCCACTCTACTTCTTTCAGTTTAATACTCATCAATAAAGTAGGTTTTGGGGACTGGGTCCACATGTTGATAAAGTCACATTCTTATCAACTCTAGCCACTCTCGGCAATAGTGATGAATAGTAGCTTAGCAGCATTTAGAAAACTCATGGATCCCCTAATCTAACTCTGAAGTAAGGCCTACAAAGCTCATATTAGGGGGCTGCATATTTGTATACTCCTGCCTTCTTTTACCTGAACTATTACATCTTCTCACTAAACCATGCAGTTAAATAGAATTTCTGGACTTGGTTACTGTTTACTACAAATAAGAAAACACCATAACTGACTCTTAGGAAATATTTTCTATTTTAATTAAATACACCATTGTGGTATAAACAGACAATTGCAATTTGGAAAACAGTAGAGATTCCACACTTGACAGCACAGTTGCTGCATTTATCTTTAAGTACCCTGTATTTACCATTGACTATCCTTGGAAAAACAGTGCGTCGGTTGATCCCAGAACTGTAGTCCAAAGCAAAATCTTCAAGTTCTGGAGTCTACAGACCTTCAGCATAAAATGTTCAAGTCCAAGAACATGTTTAACCTTGTGTTGGAAGTAGATAAAGCCAAAGGAGCAAGTGCTATGCAGTGAACTTGTAACTTGAAAACAAATGCCTGGAAAGCTGACCACAGTGATTAACTTGGAGCATGAGTGGGTCAGGTATTGCTCTGTTCTCTAGTTTGGGTGCACAACTGCTGATAAATGGACATTCCTATTTAGCTTTGCCAGTTGCCAGATAAGATCAGCTTCCCATATCTGCAGGCACCCAGTCAAATATTTTCACATCATAAATTAATCTAGAGTGCTTTTGTATTGAGTTAACATGAAAAAGTACCTCTCATTTATCTAAATGACCTTGGGAACATCTCAGATTTTCAGGTAGCTAGAAAAATGAGAACATTCTTTAATTTAATTCAATTTTTTTTTGAAAAGAGGAAATAATGGATCTAGAGATCAAGAACTTTGGATAATACTGTGTCTAGTTGGAGAGGAGAATTAACTGCTAATTAACTATTAATTCAGAGAATTAAATCTAAATATAACCACATTCCTGTGACATTTTCTATCTCACATTTTTATAGAGGTGAAAATATATGCAGCCTTTTTAAAACAGCATTAAAAAGACTGTTTCTGCATGTGGCTATCCCCCAGTTTATAACTTGTGAATGGATGAATTGCTGAACATCTCTCTTCTTCATATACCCCTGAATCTGGGAACAAATAATACTTAAAAAAATAGACAACATGGTTTGAAGAATTTTTTTAAGCGAAAGTTCAAACTAGCAGGTAATTAACAGAACGATCTGGCCACGGTGATCCAAGCCACAGTCATCTCAAGGCTGGATTACTGCAACGCGCTCTACGTTGGCCTTCCTCTGTCGGTGACCCGGAAGCTCAGGCTAGTGCAGAACACTGCCGCCCGGCTCCTGTCTGGCACGCCAGCTGGCGCCCACATAACACCTGTTTTGCAGGATCTGCACTGGCTGCCAATTGAGCACCGGATCACCTTCAAAGTGTTGGTCCTCACCTTTAAGGCCTTACACGGCCTGGGGCCAGCGTATTTGAGGGACCGTCTCACCCCATATTGCCCTCCGAGATCACTTCGGTCTGAGGACTCCAATCTCCTGGAGATACCTTCAGCTAAACTCGCAAGACTGACTGCTACCCGCCGGAGGGCGTTCTCTGTCATAGCACCTACGCTGTGGAACGCCCTCCCAGCCGGAACTCGGACTATGAAGGACTTGCTCCCGTTTAGACGGGCCTGTAAAACATACCTGTTTAAGCAGGCCTTTGGTGAGTAAGTCCTGCCCATGCCCCGCCATCTATTCGTTCTTCTGAGGATGATGTGCTGTTCATTGTGTTAACTGTGTTATTAATTACTATACTGCTGTTGTTTTTAATTGTTTTTAACTGCCTATTGCCTGTATTTTACTGTGCCCTTCGGCTCCTGTAAGCCGCCGCGAGCCTCAGGGAGTCGGCGGCATAGAAGCCCGAATAATAAATAAATAAATAAATAATAAACATTTCTTCCACTTTAGAAAAAAATAGTTTATTACTACAGACATTTTCTAAATTTTCATTCATTTCCACTTTGGTGGTCAAAGAAGATTTTTGGTGGTCAAAGAAGAATTTGCTTCCCCAAAAAATTATTTCCTCGTCAGGTATCCAATTGAGTGTGTTGTGATATAATAATAATAATAATTATTATTATTATTATACCCTGCCACCATCTCCCCGAAGGGACTCAGGACAGCTTACAAGGGGCCAAGCCCAAAAATACAGATTAAAACACACACACAATAAAATAAAATAAGACAAAATAAAATCAACCGCAACTTCAGAAAAACATTACAATCACACTAAGCATTTAAAAAACAGAATCATAGCTGAAAGAATAAGTGCTGAGTGTGGATGGATCAGGGAATGTGTAATTGTTCCTTAACAGAGCCCAATGAAAGTGCAAGGTGTGCTTCACCTCAAATTAAGGTCACAGCTGGAAGGGTAACATCCACCAGTTTTACAGGTGGGAGGGCCAAACGAAAGTATGAAGAGCTATGGCAGGATGGATCCAATTATCTGGTGAAACTGCCAGGTTTTTAACTCCTTGCAAAAAAAATTGGAAAGGGTAGAGGCCAATCTGATCTCTTTGGGCAGTGAGTTTCAGAGCCAGGGGTGACCACTGAAAAAGTCCTCTCTCGTTCCCACTAGCTACGCTTGAGATGGCGGCAGAAGCAAGAGCAGGACCTCCTCAGAGGATCTTAAAGTAAGTGCTGGTTCGTAGGGGAAGATGCGATCTCAATTTTTAATATACTGGCAGGGCTAAAAGACAAACATTGATAACTCAAAATAATTCAGAATTTGCCCCATTGCATCACTAATTCTGCAATGTCAGATTGAACACTTACCCAATGGAATCATGAAATTACAATAGATTGATATGAAGAACTTCAGTGCTATTTGGTCAATGGACATAATTAACTGATCCTGAGAGGAAAATCTGAAATTATGAAAGTTAATATCACAACTTATGTCCCCATACTATTCACTTCCATATTTATTGAATTTATTTATTTATTTATTTTTATTTCGGGATTTTACCCCGCTCTTCTCAACCCCCAAGGGGGGACTCAGAGCGGCTTACAGTACGGCACAACTCGATGCCCACATAATAACAATATAAACCCCAAAACACTTCAACAATTAAAATACATTAAAAATACATTAAAATACAACTACATTAGCACCATACACATTCACTCTGGATTAAAACAATGTTCAGTCCATAAAAACATTGGCCATAATCACCCACTTTCATTAAAAACCAATCTAAAATGCTGCCTTGTGCTGGTGTACAAATGCCTGGTCCCACAGCCAGGATTTTACTTTTTTCCTGAAGGCCAGGAGGGATGTGGTGGATCATACATCAATAGGAAGCGCATTCCACAGGCGGGGAGCCACCACCGAGAAGGCCCTATCCCTCGTCCCCACCAGCCTCATCTGAGACGTAGGTGGGAGCGAGAGCAGGGCCTCCCCAGATAATCTTAGATTACGAGGTGGGACATAGCGGCTGATGCGTTCGGACAAGTAAGCTGGGCCAGAACCGTATAGAGCTTTAAAGGTCAAAACCAGCACTTTGAATTGAGCCCGGAATTGGACAGGCAGCCAGTGGAGCTGACACAACAGGGGGTGGTATGCTCCCTGTATGTAGCTCCCGTTAGCAATCTGGCTGCCGCCCGCTGGACTAATTGCAATTTCCGAACTGTCTTCAAAGGCAGCCCCACGTAGAGTGCGTTGCAGTAATCTATTCGGGATGTGGCCAGAGCGTGGGCGACTGTAGCCAGATC
Organism: Anolis apletophallus; assembly: GCA_030556195.1. Taxonomy (NCBI): domain Eukaryota; kingdom Metazoa; phylum Chordata; class Lepidosauria; order Squamata; family Anolidae; genus Anolis; species Anolis apletophallus. The sequence goes on along the minus strand of JARBWK010000012.1, from coordinate 31,138,910 downwards.
AGACTTCCCAAGGTACGGGCGCAGCTGGCGCATGAGTCTTAACTGTGCAAAAGCTCCCCCGGCCACCGCTGAGACCTGGGGTTCCAGGCTCAGCGATGAATCCAGGATCACTCCCAAGCTGTGAACCTGCATCTTCAGGGGGAGTGTAACCCCATCCAACACAGGCTGTAACCCTATGCCCTGGAGCAGATATTTCCCCACGCTGCTCATTGGGTTTCTCCATTGCCATTCATTTAGCGCTGCTGGTCCACAGCACCACCGTGTGTTTATATATTGCACCCAGGTACGGTGTTTTCCCTTTTTGTTGCTATACCTTGTGTTTATTCTCGCTGGTGTACAAATGCCTGGTCCCACAGCCAGGATTTTACTTTTTTCCTGAAGGCCAGGAGGGATGTGGTGGATCGTACATCAATAGGAAGCACATTCCACAGGCGGGGAGCCACCACCGAGAAGGCCCTATCCCTCGTCCCCACCAGCCTCATCTGAGACGTAGGCGGGAGCGAGAGCAGGGCCTCCCCAGATGATCTTAGATTACGAGGTGGGACATAGCGCCTGATGCGTTCAGACAAGTAACCTGGGCCAGAACCGTATAGAACTTTAAAGGTCAAAACCAGCACTTTGAATTGAGCCCGGAATTGGACAGGCAGCCAGTGGAGCTGACACAACAGGGGGGTGGTATGCTCCCTGTATGTAGCTCCCGTTAGCAATATTTTTATCCTTGGAATTGATATATTAAAAATATTTTTATCCTTGGAAACCAGTCAATTGCCCAAACCTGCCTGAATAAGGAGGAACGTGTCTGCTGGTGAAAAACCAACAGGTCGGAGGCAGGTTAGTCTTTCTTGGGAGGTGACTTCGTAGCATAGACAATGTAATAAATACATGAAATTAATGGAGCATATAAAACATTTTTTTTCTTAAGTAGTTGGTGAAATAAAGGTTCTACAGAAGAAATTTAATTACATTGAAATGACTAGGGACAGGAAATACTTAGCTTATGGGGTAATAGAGAAAACATGCAGAAAATACAATCACAGTTGGGATATGACCCATCCACCGCTCACCCCCCTACACACATCAACAGATCTTGAAGACTTTGTCAATGGTCATCAATTAGAGATTGTTTTTGACAATGCATAATTGTAATTATTACAAGTAACAGCTTATGAACCTTGTTCCCATAGCTGTCCATTCACAGTGCAGATAATATACAGAAAAATGATGTCCCAGTCTATCAGCCTCAGTGATTCAGGTAACAACTGGGAAAGTGGCACAGTAGTAAACTTACAAAGAACTATTGTATTTTCCGGCATATAAGACGACTGCATGTATAAGACAACCCCCAACTTTTCCAGTTAAAATATAGAGTTTGGGATATACTTGCCCTATAAGACTACCCCTCTTCCAACACACACTAAATTAAAATTTAAAAAGCATCATATTTGATTTTAATATGATAATTTTCTTATTACTGTACCTCTTCCTCTGCCTCTCAGATCTTGCACATGCACATGCGCACCGCTTCACTGCAGTCTTCAGGAGCGAGATCAGAGAGGCAGAGGAGGAGGTAGAGTAATAGGATACAAGGGTGGGCCAGACAGTTAAAAGAGGTGTGTTATTCTGGACCCAGAGTCACTCTATCTCTTTTTTCCATACCCCGGGTGCCCCGGATGCCTGCAGCTTCCTCCGCCCTTCACTTACACCTTCCCGATGAGGCGCCCCTTCACCTCACCATCAGGACTGTATTAAGTCCACGAATCCTGATGAATGGATTTTCTTCTACCGTACTTGTACAGCGTCACCCTTACTGCTTTCATACAGTCACTGCATATGACAGGGACGCAGCCACTGCCATTTTGCACTCCCACTGCCATATGCAGCAACCACAGATTCTCCAATCCAGATTGGAAGTTTCAGCACCCACTCTATAATATGACTCCCAGCATATAAGATGACTGCCATGTATAAGACAACTCCCGCATATAAGACGACCCCTGACTTTTGAGAAGGTTTTCTTGTGTTAAAAAGTAGTCTTATATGCCAAAAAATATGGTACTTGGTTTTGAGACCCAATTGTATAATTTACAGCAATCCATTAATAGACAAAAATTAACATGCAACAACATTTTGGACATGCATCTAAACCAGGGGTGGGCAATTACCGGCCCTCCAGGTGTTTTGGACTTCAACTCCCAGAAATCCCAGCCAGTTTACCAGCTGTTAGGATTTCTGGGAGATGACGTCCAAAACACGTGGAGGGCCGGTTATTGCCCACCCCTGATCTAAACATTTGCTGCCTTTAAGTACTTCACCTAAATGACATTTTCATGCATTTTGCCCCCCCCCCCAAATCAATATTTTTTTTTGAGATGGGTAAAAATGTTAAATTATTCTCACTTCAGAATCCGTCGAAACATTATGAGTTGGACAAATCAATACTTTGAACTGTCTGAATTGTACACTTTAGTAACCTTAGTACCAAGTATCAATTGAGAACAATGTTTGCATAACTATCTAGTGGGCAAGTAGTCTATATCACCTTGCCTGTTTATGTTAAGCTACATTAGGTGCAGGGCTTAACCCATCATCTTTGGCCACCAATTAGACAGAAACTAAACAGTGTTGTTTTCTCATAGAGAAAATGTAGCAAGTTAAGAACAATTGCCCATAAATTCCAAAAGAGTACAAACAACTGACCATCACTGTCTCATAAACAATCAGGTTCTCTGCACCATACTTCTCATGCTCACCTCTTGCTGCTTATTGTCTCTGAGATATTATAGTCTTCATCACTGTTACTCAAACTAACTAAACTGTCCATGAGCTTACACAATGACTGAAATACTATATGTATTTCCAGTGCTATTGTCCCCCCCCTGTTCTGGGGATGGTGCTGTAAGGTCCTTCTAATTATCAACCTGCAGCCTGTAGTTCCAGACACCAAAACGCTTTGATACAGACTATCAGGCTTCAGGAACCAAGCACTAAAATGCCAAGGATTTGTAGACATGTGATTTGCAAAGCAATTAACGATATCAGCAAAGAAGCAAAAATCTGTTCACTGCAAGGAAGGCAGCTGGAGGCTTGGCTGAGATCTGGTCTAAAGTTGGCTTGCTTTGGAGGATCAGACTGTCTGGCAGATATTTAATGTCACTTAACTCATTCAGATAATTGGCAGCTGGAAAAAATATGCACTTTGCAGGCTTCTGTAAATGTCTAAACAATTGCCACTTAGAGTTGCTTATAGTCACTTTTCCTCAAGTCCATTATTCAATCATAAAACAGTAGAATGATAGAGTTGGAAGATTCCTCCATGGCCTTGAAACCTCCGGTACTGAGGATCCTGGAACCGGATCAAAACCTACCTCTGCTGGCTTATACAGTTCTACACAGGCACATACTGCACCAAATTGGAATGAAACAATTTGGAGCTTTATAAATTTTATGATCCATCTCCAAAATGGGACAGTGATCCCACAGTCCAGCTGTGCTTAATCTAGTTTGGTATGGCTGGAAATAGGGCAGAATCCTACCTCCCCCCCCCTACCCCAGCACCCCAATTTAGCCCATAATAGAAAGAAAATCAGCACTTACCTTGAGCTTCATGCTCTCTGCTTCCTGGTTTGCCCCATGTGACTGAGCAAAGCAGTTTAATTGAAGTGAGCCCCTTCCTCCTAAACTGCCAGTCTCAATGACATGGGACAAACCAGGAAGTAGAGAGCATGGAGTTCAAGGTAGGTGCTGATTTTCTTTCTTTTGGAGGCCATCCTCTGTCCATAGAGGACTGGAAGCATGTGGTGGCTGTGGGCTAATGATCCCAAATTCTGCATAAGGATTGGGTATGGCCGCCTCAACATAGGGGAAATTTTTGTTTTTTTTTTAACATTGAGCATCTTACCCCAGGTTAACTCGCCTCAATCTGTTTGCATTGTGTGGATGCACAGAGGCTGCTGTGAACCCTACACTTCATTAAATGATACCACCCAGGCCTAGACCTGGTTCTATGTAGCTTTCAATTTAGCTTTAAATTGAAATTGCTTCCTTTTCTGCCAGCTTATTTATTTATTATTTATTTCCAGTGTTTATACCCTGCTACTTCTCAACCCCCGAGGGGGGACTCAGTGCAGCCTAACAGATGGCAACAATTCAATGCCACACAATACATAGTAAACAACAGTTAAAATTAAAATACATTCGAATACACCTAGAATTAAATACATTAAAATACAGTTAATATTAAAAACATGTACATTCATCACCATTAAAACAAAGTTCCATCCAAAGTCTTAGATCTTAACCACCAATTTGCCAGCTGACCAGTCTAGAGTGCCGTGTCGTGCTAGGGTGCAAACGCTTGGTCCCAAAGCCAGAATTTCACTCTTTTTCTGAATGTTAGGAGGGATGAAGCTGATCGAATATCAATAGGGAGTGCGTTCCACAGACGAGGGGCCACCACCAAGAAGGCAAGAGCAGCCCCCCCCCCCGGAGGATGTTAAATTACGAGGTGGGACATAGAGGCCGATGCGTTCAGACAAGTAAGCTGGGCCAGAACCATATAGAGCTTTAAAGGTCAAAACCAGCACTTTGAATTGAGCTCGGAATTGGACAGGCAGCCAATGGAGCTGACACAACAGGGGGGTGGTATGCTCCCTGTATGTAGCTCCAGTTAGTAATCTGGCTGCCGCCCGTTGGCCTAGTTGTAGCTTCCGAACTATCTTCAAAGGCAGCCCCACGTAGAGTGCGTTGCAGTAATCTATTCGGGATGTGACCAGAGCGTGGACGACCGTAGCCAGATCAGACTTCCCAAGGAACGGGCGCAGCTGGCGCACAAGTCTTAACTGTGCAAAAGCTCTCCCGGCCACCGCCGAGACCTTCACCCTTTTTTAGGTGGTCAGTGTAGATGTGCCCTAAATATGCTTCCTAAAACTATGCTTATATTTAAGAACATAAGAAGAGCCATGCTGAATCGGACCTCAGCCTATCTAGTCCAGCATTCTGTATCACACAGTGGCCCACCAGTTGTACACGGGGATCTCGAGCAGAAGGGAGGGCAAAACCCTGACCTGCTCCCGACCCAGCACAACCAGTACCCAGGGAAATCGTGCCTACCTCAACCAACTCCAACTCATAATTAACTGATGGAATGAGTGGAGGGAAATCTCTGTATGGCATTCTCCTCTCTTCCTCCCCTAACCCTGGAAAGATTTGTTAACAACATTAAGGAATCTGAACCTGGGAAGATGGCTTTCTAGAATACTTGATACCCATACTAAGGTCAAAAGTAATTTTTTTAACTTCTGGTCTGAAAGATGTGATCAAATCTGAGGGGAATGTCTTTTTATGTGTAGAGCTGGGAACATCTTTCAGAAGAAATCAATTTGGTCAAACATTTTTAAGAGAATCAGTTTCACATTCTGTACCAGGAACGGTAAGATTCAATGGTATATCCAATTAATTTGTTAGCTTAAGCATATGAAAAGTATACATATGTCACTATAGACCCTTACAACTAAAAGGTAGCCTCTCATTAACATTTGCCATCAATATACACTTCCACTTTCTAATTTATTATACTTACTTAAATTTATCAGAGAAAAGAGAGTAATGAGAGAGAGAAAGGGAAGCACTATTTGCCCAATGTATCCAAGGATATATTCACAATGTATCCAAATAGGTAGAAGAGTATTACTGAGAGAACTAAATATGAAGGAATTCATACAACTCTGAATAGAAATTTGTATTTCTCAGATAACTTCAGTATAATGAGATTCTGAAGACATTCATAAGTGACAGAAGTAAGATGATGCACTTGGATCTGAAACACCCTGTTAACTTTGTGCATTTATGGATCATCTCAACATTTTCCCCCTGTTTTTCTACAGAGTAACTTGTCAAACTCTAGAGCCCTGAAATAATTTGTATGCTTAAATATCAGTTTGGAATGTCATGCTTCATTGAAGTTAAGCTGCCAGCTCTAGAAGCTAAGTGGAGAAGCAGAAAAATGGTTTGGAGCTCGTAGTTTGAACTGGGATGCTATTCAGAAAAAGGGTTGGAGCTGAGAGTCATTTCAGGGTGAATTCTTTCTAGGAGAAGATTTCACATTTGTTTATTGTTGCATTTTAAAGTTGATTGGCATCTGGACTAGGGAAATTGATCTCTCAATTCAAATGGCTTTGTGGCCAGACCTTTTTGAGGTCTTACCATCTATATATATAAAAAGAGACATGTCGTGCTGAGGGGCTTATAGACAAAGAAACCCCTGAATGCAGAAACACCAAATCAGGCCACCCCCCCCCCCCATGGAACAACGTATGTTTAGCAACAAAAAAAAATCCCAAAAAACACAAAGGAAACAGTAAAAAACCCAAAAACAGGGGAACTACAATTCCCATGATCCCCCGCACCAATGCTGAACAGCGCATGTGCGAACATACTGCCCCCGTGTCCTGTGCCCTTTTCTCCCCTCCCCCCACCACAGAGAACAAGGGGGGGGGAGAACCGGCAGTTGGCCGGCAAGGGGCACGCACGCCAAGGAGAATGCTGCTTTTCAAGGATGGCTAGACAGCATGTAAAACCAACAACCACCAGGTTGTTAATCTTACGGTTGAACTCCAGCTTGGCCCATGGGGAGTGGGGGAAGCCCCGCAAGGGTTCAGAGGACTCAGAGAGTGAGAGATAGGCCTCGCCACTGTTGCTAGCTCTTCCTGGCCTGGGGGAAGCCATGGGGGGAAGGAGTAAGAGGAGGACAACAAAGCCTCAGAACGGCCTACCTCCCCTTTAAACATGCAAATGTGTTCCCTGGGAAAAGAACAAGGAGGCCACCTTCCCTCTTATGCCTCTTCCTGGTGTGTGTGTGTGTGTATGAGAGAGAGAGGGGGAGGGAGAGGGAGAGGGAGGGAGAGGGAGAGAGGGAGAGGGAGGGAGGGAGGAGAGAAAGAGAGAGAGACAGTGTCTGGCCTTGGCTGGCTCTCTGCATCCCTCCCTCTGGAGAAGGTGCTGCCTGGCCACTCCGCTTGGGAGGCGAAGGGTCCAAGTCCACAGCAGCGACTGCAGAGGAGCTCCAGCTGTGGATGCAGCTATAGCCAGAGAAGCCTGTATTTACACACTTCCAGATTGGCATCCCTTTCCCTTCTGCTTCACCTCTGCCTTTGGCTGGCTTCCTCCCTCCCTTCTTCTACTGTAATGACCTTCTGCCCCCTCCCCCCCCCCAACACTCATTTCTCTGGCAGGGACCCCCCCCTACCTCTCCCGCTGCCTCTCCTTCTTACCTGGAAACCCCCATTGGGCCACCAAGGAGTTCACAGTCCATTCTTTCCCAACACACACACACATGTATATACACACATACATACATAAAGACACACCTACACATACATACAACACACACATATATACACATACACACACATATACATAAAGACCTGCACACATACATACATATATACATGCACAGAAATATACACATACAGTACACACATGCACACATACATACACACATCTGTACATACACACATGTACACATATACATGAATATACATTTACAAATACACACATATACACAAGCACACACACATACACAATATGCATATACACATATACACACAAACATATGCACACACATATACACAAACACACATATGTACACATAAACACAAATATATGCACCTACATGGACACACAGAACACATATATACAGACTGGGCCACAGGAAAGAGGAAAAGAAGGAAGGGGAGAGAAAAGGAAATAAAAAGTGGAAGAAGGAAGGAAACTGGGAGGGAAGAAAGGAGACGAAGAAGTAGAGAGAGGGGGAGGGAAGGAAGGAAAGAGAGAAGGGAGGATGAAACCAAAGAGTGAAAGAAGGAATGACAAAAAGAGTCAGAGAAGGATAAAGGAGAGAAAGGGGAATGGGAAGGAAAAGGTAGGTACCTCTCTTTCATAATACTCCAGATATCTACCTCTACTTTGAAAATTCTTACTATAGGCCACAGCAGGCTACTAGGATTGGGGGAAGTTATAGTACAAAACACATGGAAAGCAAGAGGGAGGGCCCAAGTTGTCCCAGGCCAGGGAATACAGTGGGTCAGGACTACAATACAACAAAAGGAAGATACAAATCCCAACTCATCCTGATTGAACTTCTAAAGGTCTCTTAATGTTATCAACCAGAGGCAAAATAGCCATTTGTCAAGAGTCCTTTGATTGTGCTTTCCCACCATGTGGGTAGAAGGGGTTAGCCACAGACTATGGCACAGCAACGCGAGCACAGGTACAGCTAGTAACTTATACAAACTGAATGAATAGCTAAAGCATCATTGAGAGTTAAATTCCATTTTATACAACATTGTTTTTAACATTTCTCTCCTTCATACTGAAGAATCCCTGATGGATTCCTGAGAATTGCTTGTGTTCTAAAGGACACACATTTGCAAATCGTTGAGTTAGGAAACACAATAGAAATTGTTAGACTTATTGAATTCCTATCAAAGTAAATATTATGAGGATGGATGCATCTTTTAAAAAAGAAAACAACAGTCGTTATAGAGGCAGGATGCAAAAAGAATATTATTTGACAGGTTGAATTGAAGTGCCAATTTTCAGAGCATTTTTTTGGTTTTTTCCTCTTTAACTTTGTTTACTTGGGTTTTTAAAGCTTCAGTGCATGCCACTCATTTCTGAAGCCTGGTGAGTCAATATCTATTATAAGCCCTGCAAGATTATAATAAAATTATTTCATCTTGTAATCAAAATAATGATGGGAGCTGTCAACCTGATTGATTTGTCAACCAGTAATTGGGATGCCACAGTGCCATGTCACATTCCTTGGCATTGTGTGGGTATTACAATCCAATATTAGAAAAGATTGCCTACAAAGGGATAGAAATGGAGACCGTTCTAATATAAATATTACAGAGGGTGCCTCTGCACTGTAGAATTAATGCAGTTTGACTCTATTTTAACTGCCATGACTCCATGATATTGAGTCCTTGGATTTGTAGTTTGGTAGAGCATCAGCATTCATTGGTAGAAAAGGCTAAAGACCTTATAAAACTAGAATCCATGATTTTATAGCATTGAGCTATGGCAGTTAGACTTGCATCAAATTGCATTAATTCTACAGTGTAGAGGTGCCCAGAGTCCCAAAGTATGCACCAGAGTGTTCCTTGAGCCAATTGTGAAATGTTAAGTTAACACATTAAATCTAATTATATTTATGGATCTGCTTTATTTGGGCAAAATAGAACATTTCACATAATATAAATACTAAAATTTTTGCATGCTTTTGATGACAATTTGGTGATACCGTGTGGCTTACTGGGTAAATAAAGTGGACAGCAGAAATCTTTCAAAAGAAAGGTGATATTCAAATAGTGCAAATTTCTACTCCAGGCAGTGTGTCTATACAGTAGTTGGTCTTATTGAACCTATTTGGAGTTTACATCTAAATAGTGCTGCATGCTTTTTATATTTTAAAAAATTGATTACCGTATTTTCCAGCATATAAGTGTATAAGACGACCCCCAACTTTTCCAGTTAAAATATCGAGTTTGGAATATACTCACTGTATAAGACTACCCCTCTTCCAAAGCACACCAAATAAAAATGTAAAAAACATCAGATTTGATTTCAATATGATAATTTTCCTATTACTGTACCTGCTTCTCCGCCTCTCAGACCTCGCACCGCTTCACTGCAGTCCTCAGGAGCGAGGTCTGAGAGGCAGAGGAGGAGGTACGGTAATAGGTTACAAGGGTGGGCCAGACAGGTAAAAGAGGTGTGTTTTTCTGGGCCCAGAGCCACTCTATCTCTTTTTTCCATACCCCGGGCACCTGCAACTTGCTGCGCCCTTCACTTACACCTTCCCGGTGAGACGCCCCTTCACCATCAGGACTGCATTAAGTGCACAAATCCTGATAAATTGATTTTCTTCTACCGTACTTGTACAGCGTTGCCCTTAATGCTTTCATACAGTCACTGCATACGGCAGGGACACGGCCACTGACATTTTTGAGCTCCCCTCACCACATGCGGCAACCACAGATTATCTAATCCAGATTGGAAGTTTCAGCATACCTTTATAAGTCGACTCCCAACGTATAAGATAACCCCTGACTTTTGAGAAGATTTTCTTGGGTTAAAAAGTAGTCTTACACACCAGAAAATACGGTAATTAAAATGTATTTATTTGCTGATTTTTTTCTGGGGAGTATAATATAAAGAATATAATGCAATGCTTTATTTTTTTTAAAGGATTCCCGAAACTAAGGTTGAAATCTATACAAATCTTAGAGGGAAGTTATTTTTTTAAAAAGAAAATTATATTCTTCCCTTCTCACCCCGAAGGGGACTTAGAGTGGAGCACAAAATATATACGGCAAGCATTCCATGTCAGAACATAAAATAACTATAGATATACATAAACACTAAAATCAGGTCAAAAATAGGCAAAGAAATTAAGGAGTGTAAAAATAACCTGGAGAGAGATGTTATGGAGATACGGGTTAAGTTAAAAAACAAGATATTCCCAGGAGTTTCCCCCTTAACCCCAATAGTGTTACTGGAGAATTTCCCAGAATTCCTGAGAATTAAACTTAGATATAAAAATTAGTGGAGGTGGAAACGGCTCTTTCCTGGAAAGAATGGATACGAAATTCGATGGGCAAGTTTGATAAGTTAGAAGAACAAGGTGCTCTGAACTGGTTTGAGAGACAACAGCTGTATAACTGGAAAAGGACTGGTTAAGTAAAAATCCCAGATGCAGAGCATTGAATAAATATGAGGAATGGCTAAGTAAACTTAAAATCCAAGAAATAACAGGGAAAGGATTAATTGGGAAAATATATAATGGATTAATTGGCGAAGAAACAGGGCTGAAGCTGTTTGAGAAGGTATGGGAAGGAGACCTAGGGCCTCTGACAGATTTTGATTGGAAAAGGGTTCTGAAGTGGAGAGTGGTTAAGAATATATCAAAAAGATTAAAAGAAAATGTATTTAAAGTTATATGGAGATGGTATACCACACCGGTCAAACAACATCAGATGGATAGCAAGCAAAGCAACCTCTGCTGGAGATGTGGCATGCACAAAGGGACATATTTTTCATTTATGGTGGGAATGCCCCTAAGTGAAGAATTTTTGGAATGCTATATTTACCAAAATAAGCAATATTATAGGGCTAAATATTACTCCGGATGCTAGGTTAGCATTACTAATGGACGCCACAATGTTGAATTTAGAAAAGGAAAAGAAAGAATTGATGATTATTTTATTCACTGTGGCAAGAATTATAATAGCAAGAAACTGGAAAATAATAACTAATCTTACACTGGAAGCTTGGTATAGGGAGGCATGGAACGTAGCCTTAAATTATAAACTAACAATGGAAATGAAGGTATTCAGGGGGAAACTAATAGATCAGATTTTGAGGCATACTGGTCGGTCTTTATTAAATACACTTTAGAGAGTGAGAATGGAATGCAATATAACCCTGTTGGTCAGGAATTTTGGATATGACATTTGATTAAAGGTTGATTTGTAAATATATGGCAAAGGAAAAAATACCTGTTCAGGCCTTGGTGGTGGGCTATGTGTATGTAAAATGTTCACTGTTTTGTGTTTTGTTTACATTGTAAATTGTTATTGTATGGAAATAAAATCTTTTTTAAAAATTATATTCTTCCCTTCTCACCTCGAAGTGGACTTAGAGTGGAGCACAAAATATATACGGCAAGCATTCCATGTCAGAACATAAAATAACTATAGATATACATAAACACTAAAATCAGCTACATCTACTTTAAAATCAGTTGTTTAAAACCATCTCAAAACACCATGCTGGCTCTGGTCAGTGGAGTTTCCTATTATTGCCTCATTGCACTGCCCTAAAGACTTGCTCCCACAGCCAGGTTTTTACCATCTTTCTGAAGGACAGGAGGAAGGGGGCTGATCTAATTTCACCAGGAAGGAAATTCCATAGCCAGGGGGCAATCACCCTCTCTCTTGTCCCCGCCAAACATGCCTGTTTCTTTCTTCTGACCACATGCTCTTGATTTTTCTCCAAAAGCCAATATTCATTTAAGTCTGTACTCATGCAGGCTTGATAAGCTAAATTGGAAGATCTGAGGCACCCTCTTTAATTCCCCTTAAAATAATGTCCAGATTGAAATTTACGTGATTTGTCTGTGCAAAAAACATTTTAATGAAGAAAATGAGATTTTGCATACAAAAATGTTTTTGGGGCAAAATTTATTTATTTATTTCGGGATTTTATCCCGCTCTTCTCAACCCCCAAGGGGGGGACTCAGAGCGGCTTACAGTACGGCACAATTCGATGCCCACATAATAACAATATAAACCCCAAAACCCTTCAACAATTAAAATACATTAAAAATACATTAAAATACAACTACATTAGCACCATACACATTCACTCTGGATTAAAACAATGTTCAGTCCATAAAAACATTGGCCATAATCACCCACTTTCATTAAAAACCAATCTAAAATGCTGCCTTGTGCTGGTGTACAAATGCCTGGTCCCACAGCCAGGATTTTACTTTTTTCCTGAAGGCCAGGAGGGATGTGGTGGATCGTACATCAATAGGAAGCGCATTCCACAGGCGGGGAGCCACCACCGAGAAGGCCCTATTCCTCGTTCCCACCAGCCTCATCTGAGACGTAGGCGGGAGCGAGAGCAGGGCCTCCCCAGATAATCTTAGATTACGAGGTGGGACATAGCGGCTGATGCGTTCGGACAAGTAAGTTGGGCCAGAACCGTATAGAGCTTTAAAGGTCAAAACCAGCACTTTGAATTGAGCCCGGAATTGGACAGGCAGCCAGTGGAGCTGACACAACAGGGGGGTGGTATGCTCCCTGTATGTAGCTCCCGTTAGCAATCTGGCTGCCGCCCGCTGAACTAATTGCAATTTCTGAACTGTCTTCAAAGGCAGCCCCACGTAGAGTGCATTGCAGTAATCTATTCGGGATGTGACCAGAGCGTGGACGACCGTAGCCAGATCAGACTTCCCAAGGTACGGGCGCAGCTGGCGCACGAGTCTTAACTGTGCAAAAGGTCCCCCGGCCACCGCTGAGACCTGGGGTTCCAGGCTCAGCGATGAGTCCAGGATCACTCCCAAGCTGCGAACCTGCATCTTCAGGGGGAGTGTAACCCCATCCAACACAGGCTGTAACCCTATGCCCTGTTCGGCCTTGCGACTGACCAGGAGGACCTCTGTCTTGTCTGGATTTAGTTTCAAAAGTCTGTGTTGCAAAATGAATGCACTTAAAAAATGCATATTTCTTGCAGTGGGGAGAAAAAATGGGGAATTGTCCATTCATGCCAATGAGAAAAAACTTTGGCAAGATTTACATCCCTCTACTTTAGCAAATACGCCTGGCAGGCTACTAAGTAGGTGTTCTCTTTCATATCAACTGAATAACTGAAACTAAAATTTGATAGGTTGGCAGTATAAATGTTATGCCTTACTGAAGATGGTATATATTTATAGAATGTTAATGTAGTGCCAGGTAGGAAAATAAAAGTAAATTATTTAGGTGCATATAACCAACCACAGGCACATGATGTAAGATGTATTAATTTACCAAATTAGAACAAACACCTGTTCCTTTTAATAAAATGTTTATTCTGAATAACAGTACTCTGATTTGTTTGGTCACAAAATGCTGAATTTTCAGTAATATAGTCTCAATATATGTATTACAGCACGAGGCAATTTTATATCCCACTGGGTAATCTAAATCACCTTGTAGCTTTAATAAGCCTGACATAAAATTTCCACCAATGAAGTGGTTATGAAGAATATATAACACATAGATTTTAAAGTCGTAATTTGAAAACACGTTGCTTTTTAAAAAAAAATTTGAAAAGTTGAAATAGACACTTATGACCTCATCAGATGGCATAGGATTTGCCTGTCCTATGCCCCTTCCCTTCCCCATTCACCACAGAGCCCTTCCCATGATGCAAATTAATTTCCTGCCAAGCTCCATTGTCAGAGCCTGAGATTTGGTGCCTGGATCCTGGCAGCCAAACTCAAGGCCACTTATCACCGGAAGATAAGACACATGCAACCCCAGCGTGGGGAGAGCCAGTACATCCGGTGGGAGAAATATGCGGAGTTTTTTCATTTGGCGGGAATGTGTGCCTTTGAATATGGGGGAAAAGTATATAAGGGAGTGTCTTGATCTGTACTGACTCTCTTGGCTGTTTGCATGTATGATTCCTATAATAAAATTCCTAGTGATTCCAAATGGTGTTCTGTGTCTTCATTTAGGAGTTGCTATAGTGAGCTGACACTCCATGGTGAAAGAGGAGAGGAAGTAGCACACTCCACCACTGCAGCAATGTGAGGCTTCCTGTCTAGCCTTAGGAGCAATGAGGAGAAGCAGGGTGATGATGCTTCCTCCATGGGATGGGGGGAAAGGCAAGTTATGCAATGTGGGGTATGGAGTGATAGCTTGTCCATGTATGGTGAATCCTTAGCCCTTTGTGATTAGGTCATTAGACAACCAAATCAAGTTCCAATTCTGCACATACTTACCTGGTGGAAAGTCCAAATTAACATAGCAAGACCTACTTCTGAGCAGATATATGTAACCGTGCAATTTTAACTGCTCTAATGCGAAATTCAACCAAGCTGAACAGTTTGATGATTTCCCCTCTGAAGTGTGAACACAAAGGAATACAATATCTAACTAACTAACTAACTTTATTTCTTATGAGTCGCCCTCCACCAAAGGTGCTCTGGGCAACTTACACAATTAAAATAAACAGGTTACATAGTCACCGCTTGTTACTAACAATCATAGGCACTTCTGAAAAGCCATGTCTTGAGTGTCTTATATTAGTTTTAAAGTACCCTACATTCAACTCTACTAATAGTGACTATATTAGAGAAGGTAAAATTTGGGGAAATGCAATATGTGTTCATAACACCTTTCTGATCTCAGAGACATTAAAAATGATACCTTCAGCTGCAGATCATTCTATTAAGTTCCCTGCCACCAGGCAGATATGTTCTACTTTTTATCAGTAGGCTCTGGCAGGCAGTTCGAGTATAGCCAAGCAGTTTAAGCCCAGGAATGGATTGGCATCTCAAAACTAGTTTAGGCTCCATCTACACTGTCATAAAATCCAGATTATCTGCTTTGTCCTGGATTATATGGCAATGCAGACTCATAATTCAGTTAAAAGCAGATAGTGTGGATTACCTGAGGCTCAATGCCCATCATGTGAGTTGGCAGAGATAGCCACCAACTGGCATCCCTCCCTTCTCTTCTATTGGGCTTTCCCAGAGGATGGGAAGGAGGGGGGACAACCCGCAGAACAGGGCTCTCCAGGCAGCCAAGGCAGGCCTTGCCTTTTTCGGCTTGGGGGGGGGGTCACTCTTGCAGGCCCTGGGAAGCAATGTGTGTTAGCGAGGCTGAAGGTGAGTCCTGAATGTCCTCTTGCTCCACGGGTGGAAAACAGCCAGTTGAAAGGTAGCCAGAGTGCCTGGGTAGAGTCCTGCCGGTCCCCTGGCTCTGCTCCCCAGCCCCCAAGAGTGGCTTTCCTCCACATCTGAGGATGGAGGGAGCTGTCAGAGAGGGAGCTGGCAGAGAGTCTGATTTTTTGTCAGTTGATGCCAGTTTGACACTGATTTTTTCCCTCCGCGGGAAGAAAAAGAAATCCCAGTCTAAATTGGATTAAACATGCATGTCCGCCATTAACGAAGCCATTCTGAAATTTTAGGATTAATCCGAATCAATTTTGAAATTTTAATGGAAAATTTTGGAAGTCTATCAGATTCGAAGCGCCAGCGCTCCCTACTTCTGAATTTTGAACCATTTTTAATCAACCAGGCCTAGTAATAATGTCATACATCCAAAAATATGCCATATACATTTTCCAAAGTCATTTCATGTACCATTTAGATAAGTGCAGCTGATATCCTTGTCTTTCTGGAAAACACCCATATGAAATTAGATCACAGAGTCTTCAAAATAAGAAGAGCCATCCTCTTTAGATTCAACCCATATGAAGGATTTTACTTCAAAAAGCTTTAATGTATGGTTAGAACTCAGCAAATACTCCAGGGACCAGAGAGGCAATAGCCTAATAAAATGGTCTATAAAATACCAGTTTGTCAGTTTGCATTTTTATCTGAATTTATTTATGGTTAGTATAAATACAATATGCACAGAGATGCCTCCTAACTCAGTAACAAAAGATAAAACTTGCTGCTTGATTTGTATAGATCTTTACACAAAAAGCAGGATTACTAGGCTTTGTGTCACGTTCTGTAGAGTGCCCCATACTGTGTTGTGCTACTTTTAAAAACCTAGAAGAGATATTATTAATCTCTGGAACCATGCATATAATACTTGAATGGAACAAGATCTTTCACCTTAAGAATTTTATTCCATCTGCTATCAACTTGGTCCATTTTTAGGCTGTTGTCTTATGTTTAGTTCTACCTAACATTAGAATCACCAAGCAGTGATATTCTAATAGAAAATGGAAACAGGTCCAACATGAAAAATTATATTGTATTTTCTATTTTGGGGGATGGGGAGATATCTTGGAATTATAACATGTCTTACCTAAGGAACTACAAGATTTATAGATAACAAAATACACTTTCTAGAGTTGAGAGATGAAAGCAGATTCTGAATAATAAAAATTCATGGAAGGCTCTATCAGACTTCTTATAAAGTAACAAAAAAAGCAACCTTTGGAGAGCAGTAGACACCAGGTATCTTATATGCAGCCAACTGTATGCAACAGTTATCACAGGCTATAATATCTACTGAAGGCTCAAAGGGAAATCAAGATTGCAATACTTGTGCCAGAGCAGCTCAAAAGATATTGGCCTCTAGAGAAGAGCCATGAATAGAAAACTGATTCTAAAGATGCATCAGACAACAGGAGATCCATGACCATTGTGTTGCATATTACTTTATCTTTTTGAACCTTCCCACAGGGAGACAAAGTAAGTTCAACACTGACTGATAATACGGAGCGATACAGCATCTCTGTTGTCAGATGGCAGTCCAAATGGAACTCCCTGAAACAACTCAAAGACAGGAGGAAAGTGGAAGCACGCCGGGGGTTCTTTGTATCCCATTCAGAAAGTTCCAGAGTGCCCAGGAGAAGGTAGATAAGGGTGTCACAGCTGACAATAGTCATTATGCAGGGGCTGGGGAGTGCAGGGGCTGAATGATGATGATGATGATGATGATAATTTAACACGACCTCACAATCAGGTTAAAAAACAGAGTATGGATCCTCAATGTTGCAATCCCAGGCAACAGCAGGATCAAAGAGAAACAACTGGAAAAGCTGACACGATATGTGGATTTAAAGTTCGAACTGCAAAGACTGTGGCACAAGCCAGTAAAAGGTGGTCCCAGTGGTGATCGGCACACCTGGTGCAGTGCCTAAAGACCTTGGCCTGCACTTAAAACACAATTGGCACTGACAAAATTACCATCTGTCAGCTGCAGAAGACTACCCTACTTGGACCTACACTCATTATTCGCTGATATATCACAGAGTCCTAGACAATTGGGTCGTGTCCAACGTGTGATCCAATACAACAGCCAGCATAGTGATCTTGTTTGCTATGTACTAATCTTGTTGTGTTATTATTATTATTATTAATCATCATCCCTGGGACACCTAAGACCAGGGAATGTGGGATGGTAGTAAGATAGATGCTGCCAATGATCTTGACTCAAGGGAGAAACCAAATCCTGGTGCAGTGGCCCAGTATCAAGTCCCAGGTTAATCTGGATCTGTTTTGTGTAGCATTTATCCACTGCTGGGGTGACACACACACACGCACACACACACACCAACTTAAGTGATCCATGCAAATGTTTCTTCAATATTAGAAAGAATGATTTCGCTCCATATTTTGAATATTCTTTCCATCCCCAATAACCCCTTCCCTGCGGAAAGGGCATGATCTTATGGGATATAGTGTCTGAGGGAACTAGATGTGCTGGGGAAGTGATGGATTGCTGTTTTACAGTCAGGCAATTAGAGAATATGTAATTGCAATACATACTTCTCATGCTGTATGGATGCAAAATTGTATCCAGTCATTTCTGTCATTCCTCTGCTCCTCTATTGACTACATAGCTTTGGGAGGGAGGTGCACTTTTCTTCTACAGATATTGACTTTTGCATTACACTTTGCCTACTACATGTAGGATTCTAATCATTGTGGGTTTTGTTGTTTGTTTGTTTTGGCCTAGAGGTCATTTACATATGATGCAACATGCAAAACTGATATCTCACATTTGCAGGCTGAAGTTCTGATGTCTACTCCACACTCAGAAGTCTACTTCCTTGTTTTCTGCATGGGACAACTGGGCAACCATCTCTGATGGCAACCTGAGATGTAGCCCTTTTAGTGCAAATCTTCCTTGCTTAAATTCAATGAAAGGCGGGAAATGGGGTGGGAAAGATTAGTTTCATGTGCACATTCTTATTGTTTTCACCAAGTAGCTGCTATGAACACACAGGAAGAAAAATATTTTATGACGACAACATTAGGGGATGCAAATATTGTATCAATGCTGTCTTCAGGTATGCAAAACTCCAGTATTGAGTTTTATTGAGCATGGTGTGCTCATGTCCTGATGTGGAAAATGAATCCTAATAAATTGAGTGTTTAGTACAACTGATTTTAAATGTATCAAAAGGCATGAAGGGGAATATCACATTTTTCATTTTCTCATACTAAAATAGGAAATCTACTTTTGCACAATATGTTCTACATATTCTTTAAGATGAAACCAAGCTGTGTTTTAGAAGCAGAAAAGTTAGTATGTAGAATTGGTCAGATAGAAAACCTATTGCTCTGGAGTTTATTCTTGGGCAGGCATACACTGCATTGATCTGTGCTATGGGAAAACATTAATTTTAGGAAGAATTATTTGCCTGGGTGCTACTATTTTTTTCCAATAGCCGGTAGACCAGACCTGGGCAATTGCCGGCCCTCCAGGTGTTTTGGACTTCAAATCCCAGAAATCCTAACAGCTGGTAAACTGGCTAGGATTTCTGGGAGTTGAAGTCCAAAACACCTGGAGGGCAGGCAATTGCCAAGGTCTGCTGTAGACCAACTATAATAGCTTAACAGGTCAATATTCTGTTTTATCAATTGGATCCAACAGTCTGAAAAGTTCATTTAATATCCAAACTCAAACCAGGAGAGGATTCAAACCCCATCCAAATATGGAAGCCAACAGAAGTTACTGTTCTCAAGTATTTCTCGCTCCTATTGCTGCATTTCATATGTTTGTAATATAGTTAGTCAGTACACTAGTCATCAATCTTTCCATAAATGCTCTTTTTTTGCAATTTGTCTTGGAGCAAGATAGAGAGATTCAACATGTATCTATATGACTCTACTTATTTATCTGTTCGAGTTTCATGTTCCACCTCATCTATCCTTTTGAAAGGAATCCTAAAATACACTCTCCTCAACAGTTATTTAGGATACAATTTTTATGAAGGCTTCAAGACAAGTACATATGTGAGTTCCCAGTAGGGCAGCTCCTCCAGCCCTATTGTAAATAGATGAGACAATAATGGACTGCAGAAGAGTATATTGCAAATTGTTTTGGCTCTATATTTAGCACTCATTTTCTCTGCTCAGTTTGTAATGGACTGAATTGAAATATTGCCAGAAACTTTTTTCAAGATAAAGGAAGGAAATATTAGCTATTTTTACAATGCTTAGAACAAGCATTATAAATTATAATGTGTTCTTATGAATACTGTGGATAAATAGAATAAATGCATGTAGTTATCCTTTACTACAATGATCAAAATATCATAATTGACTTTGAGGAAACAATTCCCATTGAAACTAAAGGCAAAGCTGTGTTCTATCATTCAACTGCAGTTTGGAAACATTGCAGTTTCCACAAATGAGTGTGTGCAATGCCTCTTTACATCATGTATCTATCAGCAATGGAACCTTAAAGGTTAAGCCTTTGTTTTGCATATCTCAGTATTTCCCATTCAGAATGGTCATTGGTCTATTTTTCTGAGAGTACATCTACACTGACCCTCAGTGCGGTCATTGTGGCTGTAATGGCCCTATAATGGCTAAACACTGCATTAGTAACTCGGAGGAAGTCACCTTAATGCAGCTTTCCCTTTGGTTAAGTTAACTAGAGGGAAGATCCAAATCCCGAGCCAGTATTTGGGTTGTTGACCAAGTTAGAAGGTGTAAAAATAGCTAGGCTGGTTCATAAGTGGAGCATCCCACAGTTGTCTTGACAGCCATTCTGGTTTCCCAGGTTCAGGCAGCCTGGGGACACAGGAAGGCAGTTCCTCCCTGTCATGGCTGTCCAAGCCACATCCACTTATTTTCTATTGGGCAGTCTACCTGTCCTTAGCCAGTCTGCAGCCTCACTAAGAAGGCTGGTTTCCCTCCCAGCCTTTGCAAGCCTTTGCTGATGTCAGCCAGTGTGCCCAAGAACCTTGGGGGTGGGGGGGGAGGGGGTCATAGGTGGTAACAGCCATGACCTAGGGGGAGAGGGCATTTTGGGTGGCTACTCAGTGGCACTAACTGTTCAGCATGGCTGGACAGTGCAGACTCCTTGCCACATTTGAGGCAACTCAGAGAGTCCCTATCAGGCCTCCATACAAGCTAGTGAAAGCTCTAAAAGTAGATGAACAAATTATGAAAAACAATGAGAACTAATGTAAATTCAGTCATGTGAACAATTTAGGTATGGTATAATTTTTATTTCTTTTTCCTTTTCTTTATTGGTGGAACTTTGAGTGCTCATGTTTAATTCCTTCCTTCCTTCCTACTTTTTTCCTTCCTTCCTTCCTTCCTTCCTTCCTTCCTTCCTTCCTTCCTTCCTTCCTTCCTTCCTTCCTTCCTTCGTTCCTTGATTTGTTTTATTTTTTCACAGAATATTGATATTTCTGGCCCTCTGATTTGCAGCCTTAGTCCAATTTCTAGAACCCAGAAGTTGCTACTGGTGATATACATCACCAGTAGGAAGTCCTGGTTTCTAGAAATTGAACTAAGGCTGCAAATCAGAGGGCCAGATGACAGACTCTTGATGGATAATAATAACAATAGTAATAAATTTTATTGTATCCTGACACCATCTCCTAGAAGGGACTTGGGGTGGATTACAGAACAACACAAAGTGCTGTAAACACATCTATATATATAAAGGAAGAGTCGTCATGGAACGATCATCCCAAACAGAGAAACCTTACAACGCAGAAACACCAAACTTGCCAACAGAAATAGGCCTCAAGCAAGGTATGTTTGTAGCAAAGAAACTTTCCCACCCAAAACCTAAAAGGCCCCCAAAACAACGAGTTAAAAAAACTACATTTCCCAGCATCCTCCGGGGCTACCAACGACTCTTCCAGCCTCTACATTCTGACAACATGATTGGCTGCCAATAAGGGTGGATTTGCATAACTCCTGTACTGGCCAGCCAACATGAACATTCCGACCCATAATAAACTGTCAGAGGAGGATAAGGCAAAGGGCTAAGGCACAAACACAAACACCCAATTCACTTCCCACAGAAAATTTACACCCCTACAAATCACAGACCATGCCCAAAATTGACAGTAAGGCTTCATTAACTTAATTTCTCTGACTAGGCCTCACTTAATGGAATGCTGTTTACGCTCTGAATTGACAGTAAGGCTTAATTAACTTGATTCTCCCGACTACGCCTCAGCTCATTGGACATTGTGTATGGCCTGAATTGACAGTAAGGCTTCATTAACTTGCTGTTCCTGACTAGGCCTCAGCTCATGGGACATTGTGTATGGCCTGAATTTACAGTAACCAACCTTGGCACACAGAGCCCCTATGACCCACGCTACATTCTACTACAGTTTGGAGGAGGGTGGACCATGGGTTATGGGACTTGAAGTACCTCCATGGATAATGGGATTTGTACTACTTCACAACTCATCATTCCCCACAGACCACTGTGGCCCAGAACCAAGACCGATAAAGACCAAACTTGGCACACAATGCCCCCCATGACCCACACTCCATCCGACTGCAGTTCAGAGAAGGACACACCATGGATAATGGTATTTCAAGTACCTCCACTCACTTCCAACCACACAAGCATCAACCTTTACATCAACACAGCAGACGGAAAGACAAAAAACATTGTATATCCACAAGCTATGCAGAACGCCAGCAACACCACACACCAACAACTCCCCAGGACTTCAACATCCTACCCACCAGAACAACCCACAATGACACAGCCATGGCCCCAACAACACCATAACTAACAACAATTCCAACCCTTACATACTCAGACTTTCTCGCATCTCCTAAATAGGGCACAGCAACGTGTGCCGGGTACAGCTAGTAAAATATATAAAATAGTAAAGTAAAGTACATGAACACATATAACAATAAACAATATCAAATTAAACATAAAACCACACTGACAAAAGATTAAAAACCCAAGTAAATACTCTATAAAATATGGCATTAACTACTATTAAAATGCCTAAAAAGACATGTTTTCAGTTTCCTCCAGAATGATAGCTGTGTCTGGACCTGCCTAATTTCCCTGGGCCGGCATCTCAATTCTGGGGGGCCATGACCGAGAAGGCCCTCTCCCTCACCCCCACCAACTGTGCTTGAGACAGGGATGGGACTCAGAGGAGGGTGTCCCCAGGAGATCGGAAAGCCCACAAAGGTTTCTAGGAGGAGATACTGTCATGGATAGGCTGGACCCAAACCGCATAGGGCTTTGTAGTTGATGACCTGCATTTTGAATTGGGCCCGGAAACTTATAGGCAGCCAGTGGAGCTGCTTTAATAGAGGTGTAGTATCCTTCCTATAGCTAGCCCCAGTTAGAAGCCTGGCTGCCACTCTTGCACTAATGGCAATTTCTGAGCCATCTTCAAAGGCAGCCCCATGAAGAGTGCATTGTGGTAATCCATTCTAGATGTAACTAAGGCATGGACCACCATGGCCAAGTCAGGCTTTTCAAGATACTGACACAGCTGGCACACAAGTTTTAACTGTGCAAAGGCCACCCCAACCACTGCTGACACTTGAGCTTCAAGTGACAGCGCTGAGTCCAGGAGGACCCTCAGACTGCGAACCTGTGTCCTCAGGGGGGAATGTAACCCTGTCAAGCACAGGACACCTCCCTATACCCTGATTGGCCTCGCAACTGACTAGAAGGATCAGATCTCATAGTTTCCCCTTTTTCCATGAGGGTTTTCCGGATTTAATGGTACATGTATTGGAACAAAGGAGTTTACTGGCCAGTTGTCTTTAAACTCAAAGGATTGCCTATTCTAAAGAAATTACCCCAATTTCATAACCATGCAGAAGAGGCATCTGCAATATTGAGACTATCACAGCTTCATTGAACTGAATAGATTACCACTAGAGAGAATTGCAATCATGGAGATAGTTTTCTCTTCTTGGCTCTTTACTGCATTTTGATAATATGGGCTGATATTTTTAGTGCTGCCAAGAAAAGTAGGATGCCTAATATCCATTCAGACAAACAGTAACTGTAATTGGTTGGAAAATCAAAGCTACAATTTATATGATGAGTGTCCTGTTTAGGGGACAAGGTTAATTATGTCATTACCTCAAGCAAATGTCAGGCAAATAGTTGTATCAAATTAGTATGAGCATTGCTTTAAATAAAGTGCTCCTTTTATTGGTCATAGCAGCTAGATGTAGTACATTTCAAAGAAATGATTAAGATTAATGCTGATTAGAATTTTTAAAAAACACTTTGCAAACAAATGTACTGTAACCAATGAACCCACAGGCCCAGAAGGTTTAATTATTTGGTTTAAATGAACAACAAGAGACCTTGGAGGCTATATACTCTTTGAGGTTAAACAATTGTGCTTCATAAATATGGAAACTTATTTTTCTGGAGTCAGAGCAAGTTAGATACCAGAGCTGGGATTGAGCAAACAATTTACATTATGTAATTGATTGGGTGAATTTTTATCTGTTTATTGCTGAGAACAGAAAACTCAGCAGTGACATTTTCTAATTTTCAAAATGCTTTAAGCAAACAGGTTTCAGTTTTCAGACAGATTTGTGATTTGCACAGTTATGCAAATTCCGTTGCTGTTCTGTTACATTTTGATTCTCGCTGTTTTTAGACTTCAATCCTCTGCATATTTTCCAGGGAGTAAATCCCACTGGAGAAAGCAGCAGTTACATCTGAACAAATATGCCTAGGGTTGCGTTCTTAGTATTATAAGGGTGTGCTTATCTTGTGTCTACCCTGAGAACTTTTAGTAGAATGCCAACCAATATACAGTAGGCCCTCGGTATCTGCTGGGATTTAATTCCAGGATGCTCTGTGGATACCAAAATCAGTAGATGCTCATCTATGCAGTAGTGTATTAAAATGGTTTCTCTTATATAAAATGGAAAAATCAAAGGTTGCTTTTAGGAATTGTTATTTGAATATTTTTGAAAAATGGTTGGTATATATAATTCTTAATTGATTAGTCAATTTTGACCATATCAAATCATACAACACATACACATACATACAGTAAATTCCAATGTGAATACAAAACATACCTAAATACATACCATCGTGCTAAACCCACTCCTATCTACATCTTGTTTAAAAGATTTAAAATTAATTAATTACTTAGAATAAAAGTTGAGATGGGACAAGGGTAAGTAGAACTAGTAAACATATCCATATTAAATTACATTGATGGCAGTGATGTCAGAGCTCTCTGCTTTCATCTTCTCGTGGATGGTCAGCGCTTTTTGCGTAAAAAGGGTCAGTTTTAAAATAGAATTTTTATCTGAACCCTGTAGGAGAATATGCGATTTTTCCTTATTTTTCCTTATTCTCTAGGTGAGTATAGTTCTCCAACAACGACTCTCCAACACTCGGTAAGGATCACGCGTAGATTGAAAGCATGGTCCAACACGATTTTATTGCAGGTACGACACATGTGAAGCAAAAGCACCTGCCCGCCACCAAAACACAACTTATATACCCCAACCCCCCCTCCCATCGCCCATGCAATGTCCAGGTAGGGTTGCACCATATCCGGTGATTCAGCATATCCCATAGTCCAAAGGGATGTGACCTCATGGCCCCATGAGTCAGCAATAGGAGTCCAATTGTCCAATGTCCAGGCTCAGAGGAGTTACATCACTTCCCCCTGCAGCCTTGCACACATGTGGAAGTTACCTCACTTCCACATGACTCAGCACAGTCTTATATAACTGGAGCCCAAGGTCACCCAAGAACTAGGGCAAAGGTCGATGCAATCTCATGCCAGGCTGGGAGCTTGAACTTCACTCAAGCTCAAGTCTCCCAGTCCTGACATAACGGCCTCCTCCACCACGTCCTCCCCCTGTAAAACAAAACATCACTCAATCCGGTGGATGAAAGGGGCCCACATATTTATTTAGAAAACCACAATGAAACGTGGGATGAACTTTTCTTAAACTCTTGGGCAACAGAAGGGTATAAGAGACCTTATTCACAGCTTTCAATTCTAAAAGGCCCAATATACTGGGACTCAATTTCTTAGATGGATAGCCCAATTTCAAATTCTGTGTGGACAGCCACACTAAATCCCCTTCATTATACTCCTCCCCTTCTCGCCTCTTCCGGTCACCAAACATCTTATACGAACGCTGTGCCTTCCCTAAAGCTTCCGCTACTTCCTTCCAGTCCTCCCGGGCTCGTATCTTCCACTCCACTTTCTCCTCCCCTCCCAACTCCAACAGCTGGGGCAAAGGAGCCACCTCCTGACCATAGACTATCTCAAAAGGAGACTTTCCAGTAGATGAATGCACCGAGCTATTGTATGCCACTTCAGCATAGGGCAACAGATCAGACCAATTAGTTTGCTCTTTATTACTAAAAATGCGTAGATAAGCCCCCAACGATTTCTCTGCGTTCTTTCTACGCCGCCATTACAACAAGGATGATAAGAAGTCGTAAGACGCCTCTGAGCTCCCAACACCTCCAAAAACCGCTCCCAAAACTGAGCTGTAAACTGCACTCCACGATCACTCAAAACCTGTTCCGGGCACCCATGCAACCGGTACACATGCTGCACATACAACTCTGCCAACGTTCCGCAGAAGGCAACCCCTTCAATGGCACAAAATGGGCCTGCTTCAAAACATATCCAGCACCGTCCATATGTACTTATAACCAAAGGAAAGCAGCGACTCTGAAGGCAACTCCCCACAAAATCAGTGCTGACATGCGCCCACGGCCTCACAGGA
The DNA here is from genome assembly GCA_030556195.1 of Anolis apletophallus. Taxonomy (NCBI): domain Eukaryota; kingdom Metazoa; phylum Chordata; class Lepidosauria; order Squamata; family Anolidae; genus Anolis; species Anolis apletophallus. Next base: position 31,112,632 of record JARBWK010000012.1, on the reverse strand, counting down.
GTAACAACTCAACCCGCACTGGTTCCTTCTTCATACAGGCCCCGAATTCCTGGGACCCCGCGTCCCTACCATGAGGGACCTCAAGCATGGTAACACCTCTTCCCATTCCGGCTTGAGGTAAGGGCCACCGCGGACTTCCTCCTGGATGGCCACCATTGATCCTCACTCCCAAAGGAGATCTAGGACGCTCAGCTGATAGTCCGCCATCCATCCAAGAATAATAAGTGAAGTCTCCTCCGCCCGGGGCACTCACACCGACTCCATCGGCTCTCTACGGGACATGGCTCGGGACATCCTCCTCATAGTCTGTTCCATAGCCTCCAGCTTACATCTCATCACCTCCAACTCCGAGGGTGATGCCGGCTCCGTGGTTTCACTACCACACTTCCTTCTAACTGGCCTGTCCTTCAGCACAGTTTCTCTGGGGCCACGCACTTCTGGATCCGTCAAACTGCCCAGTCCTTGAACAGCTTCTCCGATCCCTCCGGCCCACCGGACCTCCACCTGAACGGGCCTGTCCTTGGCACAGTCTCTCTGGTCCCATACACTTCTGGATCTGCTTGAACTGACCAGTCCTTCGGAACAGCTCCTCCGATCCCTTCATTCCTCCAAACCTCAGCCTGTCTGGAGACAAATCTCTCTCTCCTTCGCGGGCAACCTCCAGGCTCACCTGAGCTTCCCAGAGTCGCTCCGCTTCCGCCCCTCCCGCCGCCTGGGCAACCGCACCGGCCCACTCGTCCTGGTGCTCGTCCGGGCACCCCACTTGGTCGAGTGGTCCAATCCCACTCCATAGTGCGCCGGATTTCCTCAGGAGCTGAATCCCATCTATCGATATATTCTTCTTCTCTCCAAGCCAACCTCTCCATTGCTGGGATAGTTGAAAAGGGGCTTTTGCTTCTGTAACGACTCTCAACACTCGGTAAGGATCACGCGTAGATTGAAAGCACGGTCCAACACGATTTTATTGGAGGTTCGACACATGTGAAGCAAAAGCACCTGCCCGCCACCAAAACACAACTTATATACCCCAACCCCCGCTCCCATCGCCCATGCAATGTCCAGGTAGGGTTGCACCATATCCGGTGATTCAGCATATCCCATAGTCCAAAGGGATGTGACCTCATGGCCCCATGAGTCAGCAATAGGAGTCCAATTGTCCAATGTCCAGGCTCAGAGGAGTTACATCACTTCCCCCTGCAGCCTTGCACACATGTGGAAGTTACCTCACTTCCACATGACTCAGCACAGTCTTATATAACTGGAGCCCAAGGTCACCCAAGAACTAGGGCAAAGGTCGATGCAATCTCATGCCAGGCTGGGAGCTTGAACTTCACTCAAGCTCAAGTCTCCCAGTCCTGACAAGCTGACTGTATTATTTAATCAAAGGAGAAACATATTTCAATTATTTCAATCAAACAATATAGTTCATAGAACTTCCATACTTGAGGAATTGCAAATAAAGAAATGAAAGGGCTTTGCAGCTTTCTTCATATTGGCTTGACATTCTTCCAGGCTTTCAAATGAAAAGACTTTTAATATCCAGGAAAGCTCCGTCCTAATCCCAAAGGCTGAGAAGAATTACTTCTGTCCATCTTTGCCATGTATTTATACATATATAACATAATACAAAGTCATCCCTACTGGCTCCAGTATCCAAAACATAAATAAATAAATAGTGGAAGTAACATGACAAAAGTATAAAGAAGTTGTGTATTTCTTCACTAATGTTCTTGCTGAAGAAACTAATAAATAATTTGAGCAATTTTCATACCAAGGCAAGTTATTCAAAATTCCTCATGTGTTAAGATTTTTTCTTGATATAGAATATGTGTCTTTGTGGATACATAACATGAGCCTGTGTGTGTGTGTGTGTGTGTGTGTGTATATATATATATATATATGTATATATATATATGTGTGTGTGTGTATATATATATATATGTATATGTATATGTGTGTATATATATGTATATATATGTGTGTGTGTGTGTGTGTGTAAGATAAGCATATTCCCCAGCCTCCCCTCTTGCAATTTAAAAATCAAGCCAAGTCCTGTGTTTATGAAAGAGATTGCAAAAAGCCAGGCATTGACACTTAGAGATATTCTTGGCTAAACCCCAGACTAATGTTTTTTTGATTATGTTCTTTAGAGGCACACTGCAACAGCTTTGAAGATGTTGATTTTTTGAGTAGATAATGTCATTGCTGTGCGAATTTTGATATGCCCAGGTTAAACAAACAAAATATAAATGTAAAAGGGATATTTTTAATAGTGATTTTTTTTCTTTTTCATACATAATGTTGATTCATTCATTCATTCAATTTAATATTTGTTAATCGCCCTCCATCCCAGATGCTCCGGGCGATTTACATAAAGATACAGCATTAAAACAGAGAAGTATTAAAATCAGAACTAAAAAACAAAAGCTCTATTAAAAAGCCAGGTATGGCTTGATCAGAAGTATGGTCAGAGAAGTAATGTTTAAAAGAAGTAATATGGCAAGTCTACGGAACATGTGTACTTCCAGGTATACTTGGATTTTTATTCCCATCAGGCTTTACTAGCATAACCTTGATAAGGAATAATGGAAGTTGCAGTTCAATGACACCTGGAGGTCTGAAATGTCTCAATCTATGTTAATGGGGTGTGTTCAGACAAACATATTTAAACTGCCATGGCTAAAATGCTATGAAATCATGGGAGTTGTACTCTTACAAAGTCATTATCCTTCTCTGCCAAATAATGCTGATGCTTCACCAAACTACAGCTCCTATGATTCCACAGCATTGAGTTATGGCAGTTAAAATGATGTCAAATTGCATTAATTCCATATTGTATATGTAATTAGAGTCCTGCAACCATTTAAGTACTGGAAGTGTACGAAGTATAATTAATTAAATGGAACACAACAATACATCTTGTCATATACAATCTTGGTAGTTAAAGGCATAACAGCACATGAAGTCTAGGACCCATCTACAGGGGCCAAATGATGCTGCATCTACATTGTACAGTTTATGCACTCTGAGATCACGTTATCTGCCCTGCCTCCACTTTGATGAAATCTTTATCTTTCTCAGTCAAAGAGCTCTCAAAGAGTTTTCACATGTATTCCATTAAATGAATGCCAAATACATATAAGCAATGTCAGCATCAAAAAAACCCCTTTGCAGACTTTTTCACATAATCAAGAAAGTCTAAATACTATATGAACAATTAGCTATTGTTTCTCATAGTTCAACTTATTTTAGCAACTGCCTGAGTCATGCAAATAACCCACTGATTAATTAGTTATTTTTTTTGAAAGAAGGAAGGATTAGTGTAATATTAAAATGGACTAAAAATAAATCTGAGAGAATTCAAGCTGCTTTTTTTGTTGTTGTTGAGCTATTTGCCATGTTTATGTTACAAGTATATAATGCAGGTTTGACTCCTTCTCAGGTGCACAACATACTGTGTCTGATTCAGTGGAAAATCTATAATTTCAGTGAAGTGCTTGCAGTTTGGTGCTCAATATTTGGGTTGCCTGGTGATCTGAATGCTTGTCAGGAAAAGAAAAAAGAAAACAAGCCCTGTATTGTGCTGGTTACAGAGCAGAGAAGTATACATAAGGTATTACCTTAGTGGCCTGGTATGTGCCATTCAGCCACATTCTTCATTAATTACCCTTCCAAATGAACAGGAAGCCAACACTATTACTATAACAACTGGAGAAATTGGAGGATTTTCCTCTCCAATTTTACATCTTAAGATGATCAGTTTTTTCATGCAGAGAAAATGCTACATTATCTTTATTCTATTGGTGTATATGTGTTAAACTGCCAAGTAATTATAAATACAGTCCCTGTACAATTAAACACAATGGTTGGGAAGAATGTTATACAAGATTTAATTTCTTTTGAAGTCATTTCTCTCTCAAGCTATGTGTGTGTAAGAGAGAGAGAGAGGAGTGAGAATGAGAGACAATATCTCCAGTGCATCTTACACTGTATAACATCAAGAAGCTGGGGAAAAAGAAGTAGGGTTGGAACATTAGAAATTATCTAAATTCACCCCAACCTAATTGCCCAGTTTAAGGGAATTTATGTACAAACTATCACGTTACACACATGAAACCATGATTAACAATTTATTTTGATCTGACTGGCTGTGTATCTCATTGTCCTGAATATCTCACCATTCAACCTTTCCTATGGCTGCTTCGCTCAAAAAATGTACAAACTTGCAGTCAGAAACTGCACTAGCACTCACCCCTGAACAGGGTTAGGGGAGTTCCAATATCACAAGTAGCAGTGAAACAGTAGTACAGGGATGCAGCTGTACTACTTGTTAACAAGCTAAATTTGGGTCGGTTCTGCCCTCCATCTGGCAGAACCCAGTCCCCCAAAAGAGGGTTCTTTTAAGCATTGGTGAGCTAGAGAACACAGATTCCCCCAGTCCCTGAAGCCCAGGCCAAATCATCTCACCAACGCCGAAAGTAGAAGCCATAGAAATTTATTCTGCTCAGCTGAGAGGATGAGAGCTGCAAATTCCTTGAAACCGCAAAGCTGTCATCAAGTTACATGGAAATACAGGGAATATTTAAGGGGTACAGAACTGTCAAAGTTTGAATTTCCCGCCCGCCCTCTGTCGGCTTGGTTTTCGCTGATTGGCCAGAATGTTGAGACCAGCTGGGAGGCGGGACGCCAGCCGGCTCCTCCAGCCTATCATAGGTCCGCATTGCCTTGGATTTGGCCAATCAGGAAAGTATTTGCTTCCAAGCTGGTCCAATGGAAGAAGCGAGGGGGCAGGAGATGTCAAAACAATGGAGTGAAACTGTCCTTGAGTGGATTTAAAATATTATGAAAGGAACCCTGCCTACGTGACAGGCCTTGGGCTCAGAAACCAGTACACATCTTTTGTTTAAGCTGCAACACAAAGTCTAGTACCTAATCTGATTTTTCCTGTTGGCAAAGGCAGACCACTGAAACTATAGATAGGAAATCTCTGTTTGATGACTTTAATTACTGAAACAATATGGTGGCATGTTTTGAGGTCCAAATTCAAAAGAGGTGCCCTTCTGGGTATAGAAATTATTATGCCAGGCCATCAAAGACAAGACCCTGGGCGAAACTCCGACTTGGCCTTGTCATTGATTGACAGAGATAAAACCTGGATATAAAGGAAAGACCTTTTTCCAAAAAGACCTCTCTCTGGTATTGTCATGCTCCCTGGTAGCTGGGTTGAGTCACGGTTTCCAGAAAATGCTTCTTTGGCTACCTTGGCCAACCAAACTCTCCAAGAGAAATAACCTCTAGTAATCTCTTCATCAAACATTTTACATGGGGGCAATGGAAGGGGGGGACGGGGTAGGTTTACATCATTCAATACACAAACAATATGTCTCTCAAGCAAACTGCTACAAAATAAACAGTTACAATCTTGATCAGTACGCGGTATGTACTGATCAAGATTGTAACTGTTTATTTTGTAATTGGAATTAGTACACTCGCTAGCCATGGAGCATTATGTTTACTCTGTGCCATTCCATACCCAGCTACCTTCCGTTCAGACCTTGAGTCTTGAGTTGATGACCATAATCCCGGGGAGGGGCGGCTAAAAGAAACCAGCGCCCTGAGGAAGCGTGGTATACGCGAAACGGCTTTCTGGCGTCGTTACCTCTTGTCGTAGGCGCCTGCCCATCGAGCAGTTGCCAGCTCGCCCTACTCCGAAGGCTCCCCCGATGACTCGGTCCCTAATCCGTGAGTGAATCGCCTCCAGATTACCCATAGGGGTACACAGACTGGATGCTTGCGCCTTGATGCCCAATGATTGTTTGTAAGGGCTATATAACTAATTTGTGCTCGATTGTATATGTTAACACATTGCACTGTAAGTGAGATTGGTTCGACATAGAGCCAGATGTTATGTGACATTACATTTTGATACTTTTTGCTACTAAGCGTATTGTGATTTATGCAGCATACCGATCTGCCCCTTCAACAGTGTATGGGATAGCGTTGTGTATTAGTAGGTTTACATCATTCCCTCATAGCCTCTATAATATGACATTTATTGCATTAAAAATGATAATAATGGAAAAAAGGGAGCAAGAAAAGGAAAGAGAGAGAAAGGTAAATTCAGGAACTGAAAGGCAATGTTTGATCAGCGCTGGGGAAAACCTTATGAGTCCTTGTGAAACTATGAATCCCTTGGTTCTGAACTATCTTTAGACAGAGACCAGAGAAGGGGGGGTTACCCTCGATATCATACTCATGATCAAACATAAGGCAACTATACCAGGGATCACAGGAATGGCAGCTCCCTGACCATTCCTCTTGAACTTTCCTGGGCAATTTCCTTCTGCCCAGGGATGAGTTATAGGTGCTGTATGGCTTTTCGTGCACCCTTTAGATTGATGTTTTCCAGAATCCTCTTGAACGTTGTCTCCTCAAATCTCTGATCATTGGCAAAGAAAGCTGGGATTTCTGTGAATCCATTCCAAATACATGGAATGTATAAATCACTGCTCTAAACTTTGCTATTGCCCTCAGAAGAAGTAGAAGGCACAGGACTTAATCAGGTGAGTCTTTGGAAGTGTCGTAGATATTGTTGCCCCAGTTGAGCCATGGAGCCCCACACTACCCATCACACAATATAGGTTTACTTCCTTCGGGCTTCCGTGACTCAACTGATGCACAAGCATTCTACAACTCTGCACTCAGAACATGGGAGGCTTCTCGTCTCCTGTTGAAAACAACAGGGCCAGCATTGGGGGGCACACAGAAGCACTTCTCTTGTGTGATGGGGAAATGTTGCTGCAGGAGAGGCAGGGCATGGGGTGCTGGGATTGGTCTGCTGCCCATTCACCACAGGGGCTGGTGAATCACCCTGTGGGACCTCATCAATGTGATAAGGTCCACAGTTCCACTTTTCTACATTCTTACTACTGCCAATGTAGAAATAATTTTTTTCATTCCAACCCAAAATAATGCTGTACACAATATTTCTTGTACCAGCCCTGTATGGTATTCTATATGTTTCCTCTACTTTACTCACCTTTTACAATAGTTCTAACCCAAATGCTATGTTGTAAAAATAGAAGACAGGAGGCTTTGTGCTTTCAGCAGTACAAGTCGCAAGTCAGAAAAAAAATGATTGTTTCAACCTCTTGGGAATTGTTTGCTAGGTCTGTGGGTTACATTAGATTCTGTTGGCTATTGAGCAGCTTTGGTCTTGTTTGCTCCATCATTGTGGGAGAAAACAGCTCCTTCCTTTATCAATTCTTTAGAATATTTACATATACAGCAGTTTCTGAGATGACCTGACAAGCCTCATTTATATGTGTCTATTTGTCTCTCTGTGTGTAGACATTTCAGACAGCAGGTACTAGATTATGCTTCACACACTCATCTCTCCCCTTCTCTTTCCTCTGATAGGACTCATTTCACTCTTTCAGTCCTTGGTTTGTGGTAATCATCAATTGATACTAGTAATCAGATATCAACTTCAAGCTGTGATATCTGGTTCTTGTGTGAAGATGAACTATGGCTAACTATATCAGTCTGGAAAACTCTGGATCAAATAAGATGTTAAGGACAATGTACATTCCTTATGTTTAACCAATTTTCCATATATCTGTAATAACACAATTTTCTCACAGATACATACTTTATTGGCTAAAGGCCATTTGTTCTTAAATCTTGCCCATTCTGAGGATACCAGCTTTGGATCTACACTGTCATATAATCCAATTTCAGATCCCAGATTATCTACTTTGAACTGGATTATATGGCAATGTAAAATTGTATAATCCAGTTAAAATGAGATAATCTGGGATTAGATACTGGGTTATACAGTGGAGTCGATCCAGCCTGACTCTCTCATTCAATAGTTCCCATTATGATATAACACTAAGAATCAATGTTTTCGAAAAGCAAATATGCATCTTGCGTTGGTGTTGCTGTCAAATCAACTTTTGAGTTTTGGTGACCCTATGAATGAGAGACTTCCAAGAATCAACTGTTTGACTCAGATTTTGCAAATTTAGGACCAAACGTTCCCTGGTAGAGTCTCTCCTTTATTGAGGACTTCTTCTTTTCCTACTACCTTCTACCCAAACAAGCATTATTATTTTTTCCAGTGAATCATGTCTTTTTGTGATATGTCCCAAGTACAATAGTCTCAATTTAGTCACCTTGATTTGAAAGTTCTGGCTTGATTTGTGTCACAATCACGGACTTACCGGCCCCTTAAACACACACACGGAGACGTACTAGAGGCTAACTACTTTATTGAGTATAAAAACAGCTTATGAATATAGTCCAATATAAGAAGAGTGTCCAAAAGTATCCAAAAGGCTAAAAGCAACAATGTCCATATGGTAGCAAAGAGTCCAAGGCTTGGCAGGGCTTCGCAATCCAATGCGAATCAAGGAACAGGGCAAGGCTTCGCAATCCCATGCGAATCAGAACAAGACAAGGTAAAACAAGGCAATGCGTGGTGACCACCGCCTGTGGTCCTACTCCGTTTCGCCAGTACAGGTACGACGTGGCCGGAGAACTGAGGATCAGTTCCCACGGGCCGTACTTAATCCTCGGCCGGGAACCCCGACGATCTAGGGCCCGCGTCTCAGTCTCGACTTTCCGAACGGCGACGGTCTAGGGACAGATGCCAGCTCCTCCTGCCCTCCTCTATGTCCCTGCGCCTGTTATGAGAACGGCCCCGCTCTTGCATTTCAGTATCGCTATCTCCCTGAGAAGCAGCCTCCCCCGAAGGTTCCCAGCCGCTAGCCTCCATCTGCTGCTCGGCCAGCTCTTGGGAACCTCGGCCGTTTGGGAATTCATAACTATCTTCGCTATCTATTTCGCTGCCTCCCATCTCCACCTGGTCCGCTCCTTCCCCGGGAGAATGCTCCCACTCGGGATCCCAGGCTAAGCTCTCTACAGGTGAAACGGGCAAAGGCACTGCTGACCAATCTTGCTCTGGGCCTTCTAACTCATCCTCCGAATCCCTTCCAGCCTGTGCGGGTCCCAATGCCAACGGGACCCCCGGCGCATTACCCCCTCCCAATGGCACGAACGGGCCCATGGGTGCTACACTATCCCCCCCCTCAGGGCCCCCCCTGGGCCGCCCCCGGGGCTTGGGCTTGTCAGGATACTTGCGGTGGAAACGAGCCACCAAATCCGGTGCATGAACATCCCGAGCCCGGGTCCATGAACGTTCTTCCGGGCCCATCCCCTTCCAGTCCAGCAAGTACTCCAACTTCCTGTAGCGGATGCGAGCATCCAAGATGTCCTGTACCTCCAACTCCTCCTCGCCGTCACGCATCACAGGGGGAGGGGGCGGCTGCGTCACATCAGGCCGCACCCCTTCGCGGGCGGAGCAGCGAACGATGAAACACCGGGTGGAGCTTCATGTCCGCTGGGAGTTGTAGTTTGAAGGACACAGGCCCCACCTTCTCCAGAACTCTGTAGGGGCCCAAAAATCTAGCGTCCAGCTTGCGGCACGGGCGTTGCGTGGGCAAATTTTTGGTAGACAACCAAACTTTATCCCCCACCAGGATCTCCGGGCCCTCCTGGCGCCGCCGATCAGCCATCCGCTTGTAATCGGCCTTCGCCTGGTCCAATTGAGTGCGCAGCAAGTCTTGCAAGGCAGTGAGCTCTCGAAGCCAATCCTTGGCCTCCGAAACGTCCGCGGCCGGGTCCACGGGCGGGTAGAACCGGGGGTGGTGTCCATAGTTAGCGAAGAAAGGAGTCTCTTTGAGGGATTCTTGCGTCGCATTGTTGTAGGCAAACTCCGCCAAAGACAACAAGGACGCCCAATTGGTCTGCTGATAGTTGACATAGCAGCGCAGGTACTGCTCCAAGGTGGCATTAACCCTTTCGGTCTGCCCGTCGGTCTGCGGGTGATGGGCCGTGGACATCCGCACATCAATCCCCAGCAACTTCTGGACGGCCTTCCAGAACTGGGAAGTGAATTGGGTGCCCCGGTCCGTCACCAAGCTTTGCGGAAGTCCATGCAGCCGAAACACATGTTGCACAAACATATCAGCAGTCTCCTTGGCAGTAGGCACCCCTACACAGGGGATGAAATGTCCCATCTTGGTGAAGCAGTCCACCACGACCAAGATCGAGGTGAAACCCTTGGACTTGGGGAGGTCGGTGATGAAATCAGCCGAAATCATCTTCCAGGGAGCGGAAGGGGTCGGCAGCGGCTGGAGCAAACCGGCCGGCTTGCCCCCCTGGTTCTTAGCCCGCTGGCACACAGGGCAGGATCCCACATAATCCTCCACATCCCTCCGCACTTTAAGCCACCAAAAGTCCCGTAGGACCAGTTGCAGAGTCTTGAAAAGGCCAAAGTGGCCCGCGGCCCGGCTATCATGGCACAGCTTGAGAATGTCCCCCCGCTCGGGCCCAGGGGAAACATAGACCGAGTCCCGGTGGTAGAGCACCCCGTTCTTTACCTGGAAAGGGGCTTGGGGCCCCTTAGTCAGCTGCTCCTGCACCCACGGGTCGGTCCGCTGGCGGGCAGAGACCCGAACACTCAAAGGACGCTTATCTCCAGGGGCCGGCGGGGCCGCTGGAGGGTGGACAGGGCGCGCCCGAGCAGCCGCAAAGTTCTCCGCTTTGAGCAACCGGGCCTCCGACTGCCCGGCCCCATCGCGAACGTACTCCGGCTTACGGGACAACGCATCAGCTTGTTTGGTCTGCTTGGGGGTCACATAGTGAATGCGGAAATTGAATCTCTCAAAGAACAGGGACCATCTCTGTTGCCTCTGGTTCAATTTGCGCTGGGTCTTCAAGTGCTCCAAGTTCCGGTGGTCAGTGTGAACCTCCACCGGGAACTTGGCCCCTTCAAGCAAGTGTCTCCAGACTTCAAACGCCACCTTGATGGCCAAAAGTTCCTTCTCCCAAATGGTGTAGTTCTTTTCCGGAGCCGTCAGCTGCCGGGAGTAGTAAGCACAGGGCAACAAGTCCGTCCCCTGGGGCTGTAGCAGGATCGCTCCCACCGCCACATCCGACGCATCGGCCTGGACGATGAAAGGGGTGCGGGGGTTGGGGTGCTGCAGAAGCGGCTGGGTGGTGAACAGCTGCTTCAACTTGCGGAAGCCCACATCTGCCTCCGGAGTCCAGCGGAAAGGCACCTTACCCCGCAAGCACTGGGTGATCGGATCAGCCCACTTGGCAAAGTCAGGAATGAACTTTCTGTAGTAGTTGGCAAAGCCCAGGAATCGTTGAATGTCCTTCTTGCTGGCCGGAGCTGTCCAGTCAACCACAGCTTGGACCTTGGTATCATCCATGGCAATGCCCGTTGGGGAGATACGGTAGCCCAGAAAGTCCACCTCCCTCAGATCAAACGCACACTTCTCCAGCTTAGCATAGAGCCCGTGGGCCCGCAGTCTCTGGAGCACTTCTTTGACGTGGCGGTCATGGGTCGCCTGATCCGGAGAAAAGATCAGCAGGTCATCCAGGTAGACTGCCAGATAGCGATCTAGCAGGTCCCGGAAAATGTCATTCATGAAATGTTGGAAGCAGGCTGGGGCGTTGCACAAACCGAATCCCATCACCAGTTATTCTAAACTGCCCCACTTGGTCTGGAAGGCCGTCTTCCATTCATCACCTTGGCGAATCCGCAAAAGGTTGTAAGCCCCCTCAGGTCCAGTTTGGTGAACACCTTGGCACCCGCATCCGCTCCAGGAGCTCGGGGATCAGGGAAGGGGTAGCGATTCGGATCGTGATCTTGTTGAGTTCCCTATAGTCATTGCAAAGCCGCAACTCCCCGATTTCTTCTTGACAAACAAGATCGGCGCCCGGCCGGGATTGGGAGGGCCGAAGGAACCCCGTCCGCAGTGTCTCAGCCAGGAAATCGCGGAGAGCGTGTTGCTCTGGTTCCGAGAGCGGGAAGAGTCTCCCTCGCGGGATAGGGGCTCCTGGCTGCAATTCAATGGCACAGTCATAGGGCCGGTGCGGAGGCAAGCGTTCCGCCTCCTTCTCACTGAAAACGTCCCAAAAACCGGCATACTTTTTGGGCAGGGTGGCCACCTCCTCCACTTCTTGGGCCTGGCATGCCCGGGCCATCATGCAGTGACCCTGACAGTGGTCGGAAGAAAAAATTAGCTGTCTCTTGGTCCAGGAAATCTGGGGGTCGTGGAGCGTGAGCCACACAATGCCCAGAACAATGGGAAAATCAGGGAGCTTGGTGACAAGAAAAGAAATGTCCTCCTTATGGGAGCTAGTCCACATCCTGGTAGGGGCTGTATATTGAGTCACAGCCCCCGTCTTCAAGACTCTCCCATCGATGGTCTGGACCCCCTTGGGCTCTTGGAGATCAAGAAATTTTAATCCGGCAGACTTGGCGAAGTCTGCATCCATGAAGTTGTTGGTGGCCCCCGAGTCGATCATGGCATGGACCATCATCGGCCCCTTTTCGGGCGACCACAGGCTGACCATTACAAGGAACAATTGTCCAGTCTTGGGTTCAGGGGGAAGATTCGCGACGTCGGCCGAGTGAGCGAACCCACTTACACCCGGCCGGCCCCTTCCCCCGTCGCTTGAAGGGCCTCCTCGGGCTCCGGGCCCCCGAGGGCTGCGGAGGCCCGGGAGTCTTTCCACGGGGCTTCTGAGGGCACTCCTTCGAAAAGTGTCCGGACCCTCCGCAGTACCAGCACAAATTAAGGCGCTGGCGCCTTGCCTTCTCCGCCTGGTCTACTTTGGGCCGCACTGTACCCAACTGCATGGGCTCTGGATCATCAGGACCGGCTGGCGCTGGTAGTTGCCGGGGTTGGAACTGGCCAGCTCCCCCCTCCTTCCTCGCCACCGGTTTCTCCTGTATACCTTTATCCCATCGCCTCCTGGTCTGCAGCCCCGCTTCCAAACGGAGGCTCAGGTCAATGGCTGCCTCAAGATCAGCGGGCCGAGGATGTTTCAAGATCTCCTGTTGCAGTTCCGGAGTCAGCCCCGCCGTGTAGTGGTAACGCAACGCCGAGACGTTCAGTCTACCTGGGCGGCCAGGACTCGAAACGGCCGATGTACTGGGAGAGGAGAGATCCTTGATCGTCAGCCGAGCCAAATCCCTCTCGGCCAGCTCTTGATTCACGGGAGAGCCCCAGGTCGCCCTGATCGCGTCTAGGAAAGCCTGTAGCGTGGCGGTATGGGGAGACTGGGCCCGGATCAACGCGGTGGCCCACGTTGCAGCCGGTCCCTCCATCAGGTTGAAAACAAACACCACCTTGGCTCGATCATTGGCAAACTCGTTGGGGCGCTGCTCCAAATATAATTCCACTTGGCAGACGAAGACCTCCACCAGCGCCGGGTTGCCAGTGAATTTGCCCGGTGGACTGACGCCCGGGTGCCGTCCGGCCCGGGTCCGTAGCTCCCCCAACTCCTGCTGCATCGCCTGGATTTGGGCATCCGACAAGTTAGCCATGGCGACCACTTCCGTGGAACGCTTCTTGCGGCGTCCGGAGCGGCGTCCCGTGGTGTGAATAAGGGGTTCTAGGAGTTCTCCGGCCAACTGTCACAATCACGGACTTACCGGCCCCTTAAACACACACACGGAGACGTACTAGAGGCTAACTACTTTATTGAGTATAAAAACAGCTTATGAATATAGTCCAATATAAGAAGAGTGTCCAAAAGTATCCAAAAGGCTAAAAGCAACAATGTCCATATGGTAGCAAAGAGTCCAAGGCTTGGCAGGGCTTCGCAATCCAATGCGAATCAAGGAACAGGGCAAGGCTTCGCAATCCCATGCGAATCAGAACAAGACAAGGTAAAACAAGGCAATGCGTGGTGACCACCGCCTGTGGTCCTACTCCGTTTCGCCAGTACAGGTACGACGTGGCCGGAGAACTGAGGATCAGTTCCCACGGGGCCGTACTTAATCCCTCGGCCGGGAACCCCGACGATCTAGGGCCCGGCGTCTCCAGTCTCGACTTTCCGAACGGCGACGGTCTAGGGACAGATGCCAGCTCCTCCTGCCCTCCTCTATGTCCCTGCGCCTGTTATGAGAACGGCCCCGCTCTTGCATTTCAGTATCGCTATCTCCCTGAGAAGCAGCCTCCCCCGAAGGTTCCCAGCCGCTAGCCTCCATCTGCTGCTCGGCCAGCTCTTGGGAACCTCGGCCGTTTGGGAATTCATAACTATCTTCGCTATCTATTTCGCTGCCTCCCATCTCCACCTGGTCCGCTCCTTCCCCGGGAGAATGCTCCCACTCGGGATCCCAGGCTAAGCTCTCTACAGGTGAAACGGGCAAAGGCACTGCTGACCAATCTTGCTCTGGGCCTTCCAACTCATCCTCCGAATCCCTTCCAGCCTGTGCGGGTCCCAATGCCAACGGGACCCCCGGTGCATTACCCCCTCCCAATGGCACGAACGGGCCCATGGGTGCTACAATTTGCTCCAGGTGCCATTCATCAATCTTCAGTATCCATGTACATTTCTCCAGCACCATGTTTTAAATGAGTTGATTTTCTTTTTATCCGTTTGTGTCATTATCTAAATTTCATATTGATTTATGTGTATGCACTCAAATTTAAAGCATGCTCATTGAAAGCAACAAGGCTTCAGTTGATTTTAGTCACCTTTGCTATGTATGACCAAGGCCTTTTCTACACTACCATATAATACCTGTTCCGGCAGGCATTTGAATTTTGTTAGTGCTGTTTTAAATTGTTTTTATTGTGCTTGTTTTTATCTTGTGAGCCGCTCCGAGTCCCTGGGGAGTGGTGGCATACAAATTTGAATAATAAATAAATAATCCAGATTATCAATAAATTCCCAATCAGAGGTGTAATAGCTGTATATCATCACTGAATCCTCCTCCTTTCCATATATTAATGAACAAAAGTAAGTTTTCAATTGTTTTTTGAAGGAGAGAAGGCTGTCTTTATTGCTTTAGGAAGGGAGTTCCAGAGGTGGGGGCGAACACAGAGAAGGCCCTCTCTCTTGTTCCCACCAGCCATGTTGGGATGGGGTGGGGTGGGACCAAGAGCAGGGCCTCCTCTGCTGACCGCAGTGTCTGGGTTGGTTTATAGGAGGAGATGTGATTAGTCAAATAGCCTGGGTCTGAACAGCTTAGGGCTTTATTTATTCACTTATTGCTATAATACACCACTCAACTTCTTTTACCTGACAAATCCCAAGTGTAAACAAATATTTGCTTTTAGCTAGGTTAACTGAGATGTGATAACATGTTTTGAGAGGCCTGCATTTCTATGGCTGATTTAGGATGAAAACCCAAACTGCTAGGGGTAATTTTGCTCGTAGGCTGTCAGATTCGGTAGCTCAGGTTGAATTGACTTCTGCTTTGGGTATTTGTGCTTAAGAGTGGAAAGAAGCCAGAAAGATGTTTTCCTTTTTATGTTTCTCTGTTCCTATTAATGTTCATATAACAGAGCTTATGTGCTGGCGCATAGAGTGTTGGCTTTCTCCCAGGATACTGACAACCATATTCTCCCAGCTCAATATATGATGTTTTCCAAACTGACCTAGTTGAGCTCAACCTCTTATTTTGTTTGGCTTTGAGGAAGAGCAAGTCAAGGTTTGACCCATAATGTACAGTCAGTACTATGAACACTCCAACAAATATTAGGCTACCTTGCAAGGTAAGAATCCAATTTCTATTAAAAGCAGGAGCTTTCACTGTCATTTCACATTTATGTCTAGTAATCGTTTGAGTATGAAGGCACTGTGAACCATTCACTTTACATATTTTCAGCTACAGATAACTACAACATAAAAGAAGATAACATCTGAACTACCACAAAATGACATCATTAGCTGTGCTGTTACTTAAGTATATTCTTTTGAAAAGTCATTATCTACATACTGGACTGAATATATGAAAATATATGTTGCACTTATCTGGACAAGAGATCTTGTGTTGGAACTGAAGTAAAACTTTCAGCAGTAGTTCTATTTTCTATTCTGAGCATACAAAGCACATATGCTCCCATGTTTGTGGTGTCATATTAACGTTGCTATTAAGACAAGGATTACAGTCTTATGCCTGATCTCTACTTGCCTTTATTCATTCCAGCATTGTGTCCAAGATGTGCTGTATGCTATGAACTGTAAGCAATATTTTTCAGTGACTCACAGCTTAGTTCACAATGCATCAAACTGATAATCTCTCCTTCAAGCCTAGCTCTGCTTCTCAGAACCTCATCACACTGATGAGGGGCAGTGGGGGGGATTCTGTAGCCTCTGTGGTTAATCCATGGGGCAGCAGAGTAATTCTGTCACCCTGTGCCCCCTTCAATTGCAGTAACACTTCTCGATTGCACATGGAGAAGCCATACAATGCCCTCCATGCTGGTGCCATTGATCCCTACAGAATGCAGGAAACCTCCCATGTTCTGGGCAAAGTGTCATAGGATGCTTGCACCAATGGAACCCAGCCAGAAATGAGTGTGCATGGTGTGATGGGTTTCATGGGGCTCTGTAGATGAAGTGTGCTGCAAGCATCTTATGCCATTTGCGAAGTCCTGTGTGCTGAAATGACAGTCTGCCTGAGGGTTCTTCACCTTTTCAAAAACTCATAAAGTAAATCCAAGTAAAACATTGATCAGCATAATATAGGCATTACCTGCTTAATGCACTGGTTAGGCATCAAATCACTGCAGGTTTTGCATTTCAATGATTTCCAAATTTTGGCAATGTCCTAGACCCTAACTCATTAAATAAAATAAGGAAGGCTGTAATGTGAATAGATTCCAAGATGGGTGTCAATTTTTTGTTTTATTAAATTTTAATACAAAGAAATGTAATTCTAAAAAAATTAAACTGGAATACATTAAGGGTGCAATGTCCAATTAGTGTTTTTACATAGAGGGGATTCATATTCCAAACTATTCCCAAAAGGTTTCTTCACTTCATATTTGGTGGGTGAGGAAAACGCTGTCTTTCTCTCCCAATTGAATATTAATCATTGATAATCACTTCACAACTGACTCTATCACCTGATATTGATAGGCAAAACACACCAGTAGCTGCCAATCCTTCAATAATCCCATCATCAACCTTGTGTGATGGTTCCATTTTGCTTCTGTACTGGCATGCCAACATTGAAGTGACACCGGGGGTGTCAAAATTGCTTTAAAAATAAAAAAATATGAAGCAGCATAAGTATGGGAAGGTGCAATTACAAGGGTATGTACTAGTAGAAGTACAATTAGCGAACCACAGATTGGCAAATCAGCACAATTGTGTCAGTTAAGGGAGGTGTGAAGCATAAGGTGCTTGATCATGCCAGTTTCGATCAGGTATTGCCATTGCCATTGAATACTGGCTTCATGCAATAAAAGTTCAAGGAAACATTAAAATTTAGCTTTCTGCACCCTTTTGTTTTTTATTGGTAATGAACTGATCTATCATCAACATCATCTGGAATATTACCATTTTAGCCCATATATTGCCTAGTTCTGTTACAAATATTTTCTCCTAAGAAGCCAAGCTATCACTCGCCATGTTAGCACTTTTTGGCTATTTTAACAATCACATTTTTTTGCATTTCCACTGCCAGCTAACGTCATGGCATTGTCAGAATGCAACACTCAGAAAATGTAAACCTGTGTACCTGTAGTGGGAGAGAGCTGTTCCAGGTGTTTGCAAATGATAGAAATCTGCAGGTGAGGTGCTCAAGGTAGCACTCCTCTCATAAATCTATCATGCAATCTTGTTGAAAGCCAGGCAGCTTCTTTTGTCCCCTGACAATTAAATCAATGCAGCTACTCGTGAAAGAACGTTCTAATCATGTCACTGAATCTGGCCTGTAATGGTAGAGGCTGACTTGAAAAGAAAAGAAATGGATTGCCGTTAGCATCAAACTTATATTGACAAGTTAAACAGGAAGCTAGGCCAGCAGTTCTCAACTCTGTCTGAGTCATACAGCAGGCTGCTGACGAGCTGTCTCCTCCGCTGCATAGCTTCAGATGCTGTTTTCTTTGATTCTGCTTTGATTCAGAAGGGCTTGCACACTTTTATCCATTTGAGAACAAGATTCAATGCAAAGCCACCCGAGACTGACAGTATATGCATGCCAATTTCTTAATGAAAGAAAGCTTGCCATTCTGCCCTTCACGCTTTCTGTATTTCCCCTTGTGCATCAAAGTTGTTTTATGCCTCAAGGGCAGGATGCACAGCTTTCCTGGGTTATGCAGTGAATCTGCACTTTGAATGAGAGGGAATGTTACCATTGTAATGTGACAGAGGTTTCTGATGAAAGGGGAGAGTTACCATTGCAACATGACAAGAGTGTTTTGATGAAAGAGGATTTATGAGGCCACATTCCACTTTTTACATGGTTCTTTCTTTGGGAAAATTGTGTTTTTTTAAAAAAAATCAGCTTTTGTATCTTTGAAACGACCATATTTTCTGGCATACAAGATTACTTTCTAAACAAAGAAAATCATCCCAAAAATTGGGAGGGGGTCATCTTAAATGCCGGGTATAGCAGCATAACAGTCTGTCGGATCGCCATTTGTCACTTCATCAATTTAATCTGCCAACAGTCCCTCCTAACCTTGCATCTCAGATGGCACTTCAACCGTTCTCCAGGATGTTGTAGCCCTCATTGTTCCCTCACTTCCTTGCCCTCACCATCCCTGAGCGGTGCAGCCTGAGGAGGAGGGAGGGAGGGAGTTGGAGGAGGGCAGAGGGAGGGGGCGAGGAGGAGGCGAGGAGGAGGAGCGGCAGGCCACACTACCAGACCGGCCAGGGGTGGTGGCCCACTGCGCTGTCCCCACCTGCAGCAGCCTGGTGCTAGCTCCGCCTCTGTCCTCAAGCCCAGAGCAGCCACCATGGGAGTCGAAGTTGGAGTGGGGGTAGGGGTGCCGGGAGTGGCAGGGCACTCTGCGGGGGTAGGGTGGGAGCAACCAGGGGTGACCTCTTCTGCCATCCTGCTGCCCCCCACTCCAGCTTCAGCTCTCCCGGTGACTGCTCCAGGCTTGAGGATGGAGGCAGAGCCAGCACCAGGCCAGTGGCAGTGGGGACAGTCCAGCAGGTCATCCCCGGCCGATCTGGTAACACAACCTGTTGCTCCTTCTCACCCCCTCTGTCCCTCCACTGTCCTCTTCCTCTGCCCTCCCCCCTCCTCCTCAGGCAATGCTGCTCGGGGATGCCAGGGGTGAGGGAACAGTGAAGGCTGAGATTGGCTATTGTCTGAATGTATGGCCACGTTTACAGATTGAGCGGAATTGTTTTAATGGTGATGTGGTTTTATGCTAGGTTTTTATGTATTTTAATATGTTGTTGTAGTTGTTTTTAAATTGTATAGCATTGAATTTTTGCTGTTATGCCGGTCTGAGTCCCTCGATAGAGGTGAGAAGGTCAGGGTACAAAAGTTTTAAATAAATAAATAATAAATAAACACCCTGGAGATGTTGATAACATCCAGAGCTTGATGCCCACTTGTTGGAGGGCTTTGATGGTGACTTCCTGCCTGACAGGAGTGAGTGGGGTTGGACTGGATGGCCATTGGAGTCCCTTCCAACTCTAGGGTTCTATTATTATAATTATTATCAAGGACAGCTTGATGGCTAGCTGTTGGGCGGGCTTGCGTTGTGTCTTCCTGCCTGGCAGGAGTGATTGGGGTTGGACTAGATGACCATTGGGGTCCCTCCCAACTCTAGGGTTCTATTATTGTTGTTGTTATTGTTCTTATTAAGCAGAGAAGGATGGCCACCTGTCAGAAGGGCTTGGATGTGTTTTCCTGCAGAATTAGGGTTAGACTGGCTGGCCATTGGAATCCCTTCCAACTCTAGGGTTCTATTGTTATTGTTGTTGTGGTTGTTTGGGAAAGGACGTTGGACCCAGCACTGGGCTCACTCTAGGTAAGGTAAAGGTATTCCCCTGACATTACATCCAGTCATATCTGACTCTGGGGGTTCGTGCTCATCTCCATTTCTAAGCCAAAGAGCTAGCTACTGCTCTGATAGTCTTGGATTTGAAATCAAATCTGATGTTTTTTAAAAAATTATTTGTCGTGCATTGGGAGAGGGGTGATCTTATATGGCAAGTATATCCCAAACTGTAATTTAACTGTAAAGGTTGGGGGGGGGGGGGTCATCTTATGTGCCCAGTCGCCTTATACGCCAGAAAATATAGTATGTGCTACCAAGTAGAATTTGGAAAACTGGGTTTGTGGTGGGGAGGGGAGAGGTTGGATTCAGAAAAAACCTGTAATTCTCCACATAATAATGTTCTTTCACTGCCATGAGCTTGATGCATTTCTTTAAACCTGTAAACATTGAAAATGCATCTGCTTGGAAAATTCAACACAGGGGTATACAATGCTTTAATTCATCAACTGGAAAATATTGGTATTTATTGGTGGAGGGAAGGGGGCATATCAAAATTACATATGAAGAAATTAACCTAAATCAGAGTATTAGCACTATCCATTATAAATGAAGGCAGCAACAAATCAGGAGGACTCCCAGAAGCAGGGAGATTGCTACAATATTTTCCCCAACCTTTGCACAAAAAAAGTTATAGTTAAAATTTATTTTGAGCAAAATTTGCATGTTGATTTTTAGTACAAAAGAAAGAATTTCCTCCACATAAAATGATGGCCAGAATCCTATATGGCACACAGAAGCATTGTACTTGTCACTGTTGCATATTCATGGTTCCTATATAGCCCCTAGTTCAGTGGCCTCATAAAGATTGTAAAATTTGCACCGGGCAGCAGTTGTTGCAGTCAGCAGGGCTCTAGCTGGTAAACAGCTGGCTGTTGTTCACACCTAACATCCATGAGTAATCTTGAGCATGAAGGTGAATTGTGGCAGGGACTCAGTTTCTTTTTTTAAAAAAATAGTTTTTATTGGTTTTGTATATTTGGTGATACATGAAATGAAATAAAGATATAGTGATGTGAAAGAGATTCACAATAAGAGTTGGTTGGGTGGGGTGTGGATAGTTGTTGGGAAGGGTGTGAAGATCAGGTGGGGTTTGTGTATCCATAGCTCCTTGTTGGGTATTAGATCTGTCTTCCATTCTTTGGCAAAAACCATGCGCGCTGCAGTTGTCACATATACAAAAGTTTATCTTTATTTTCATCTAATTTTAATTCATCATCATTCAATCCCAGTAGGTAATATTCAGGCTTTAAGGGGAATTTAACTTGAAGGATCAACTGTGTCTCCTTATGAATCATTTTCCAATATTCGTTGGTTTTTGGGCAAGACCACCAAATGTGGAAGTAACTTCCAATTTGAGAGTTACATTTCAACAGAGTGATTGGCTTTTATTATACATTATCCCTATCTTTTTCGGTGTTATGTACCATCGATGGAACATTTTTAACCAGTTTTCCTTTAAGTCGGAGGCATATGTATATTTAACCTTTTGTTCCATAATTTTTGCCATTCCTTTAACTTTATCTGTCTGCCAATATTTTTCGCCCAAATTACCATACAATTTTTACTTCTTCAGTTTCGGTCTCCCATTCTAAAAGCTTGTTGTAAATTTTGGTTATATTTTTCTTGTCTAATTTGGACAATTGTATCCAAAAGTCTTCCTTATCATAAAAGCCAGTTTTTTTGTCTTGATTATATATATTTCTAATCTGATGGTATTGAAGCCAAGTTAAATTCCCCATAATCTGTTTAATTTCCTCTTGGGATTTTAATTCGTTTCTCTCATTCGTGTTATTTCCCTTTAATAATTCCTCATATGTTGGCCAATTTGACCAGCCTTGTAGCCTTCTCTGGTCTGCTTCAATAGGAGAGACCCAGAGGGGTATCTTCCTATAGAAGTAAATTTTATATTTGTTCCAGACTTTGAGCAATGCGGATCTGGTGAAATGATTTCCAAAATTTTTCTCTACCTTGGCATTTCCGTACCAAAGGTAGGCATTGGTAAGTGTGATGAGGTCTTCAGAAACTGAGTCCCTACATGGCATGCCTACCATGCAGGGACTCAGTTTCTGAAGACCTCATCACACTTACCAATTTAAGTGTCCTCGGACACTTGCTAGTCAGTTGAGCAATGGAAGAACACACAGCCCATCAACACAGGAAGTCTCCTGTGCTGTGCTGTCCTCATTGGAGCCAGCATACTTCTGTGATGGGGGAAGTGTCATCATACTTGGTGGCAAAACCGCACAGGGAAGGGGGTTGTGTGATAAGGTCCTGATTGTCACAATGTGGATTGCTCATGGGCAAGAGTGGAAATAACAGTTAGCTACTTCCCAAGCAATGAAAACAAACACTTATTGATCACAGAAGCTACTGCCCAGTAACTGGCAATGGGAAAGGGGGAAAGACAGAATTCACTGCATAGCACTGTAATTACAATGCTTACACATATATAAAAATTATATAGGCTTGTAGTCTACATTTTTGCACAGAAAACATTCTTTCTTGCATAAAACCTCAATCAAATGTTTGCACAGATTAAGTTTCAAATATTTGTTGTATGGCAGACTTTTTCTGAACTGTAGGGTCTTCCAAACTAGTCAAAGCTGCCAGGTTGTTGCGTCTTTCTTGGATGCATTGGGTATCTTTAAAATAAAGATTCAAATACGTTTTCCTGTCTTTCTATTCTCTCTCTCTCTCTCTCTCTCTCTCTCTCTCTCTCATACCTTAGTGCTCTTCTGATCATCTAGATGTTCTGTTCATGGCATGAGTTGTGACATTGAATATGGGTTGTCCGATCTCCTCAGATGTTATTTTCCAAACGTGCTTTACAATTCATGTTATCCTTCAGTTTCTGTTCCATCTTGCTCCTTGCCTGACCCTTACCGATGAAGAAGTCAGTGAAGTTTCAAAAGTCTGCATGATATATTTTTTTCCTTTTTAGTTCACCAATACAGGTTTTGCTTTTTAAAGATTTTGTATCATGCCTCTTGGAGATTTTTTAAAAATTCTCAGCAATCTTAATGTTAATTTCTTCAAACGCTAGACAGTAATAATATTATCATCAAGTGTAGAAAAGTTCAGCACCTCTCCACTGCCACAATGTCCACAAATTCCCTAGCCAGAATGTCTCTAACCACAGATGTTGTTAAAGTAAATCATATCCCTCTTTGTTCTTTTGCAAAGAATCCTGCCTGTAAGTCTCCCCAGTTACCAGAGCACAATTAGGAATCTATGCTGCAATTCTTATTTCAGAGACATAAGCTACTTTTCCTGTTGCCTTCTTGACTATATATGAGTGTGTGTAGAGAGAAGAATTATCACTAGGATAGTCAAAGAAAAATTATCAAAGAAAGTATTTGCATTTGCAAGGATGTTTTTTGTACAAATTATTTTCTTGGAAAATACAATAGTAACTGCCATGTTGAATGGACTTAAGTAAATCGGACACATCATATCTAATATGGTTTTCTCCTTGTTGTGCATACTTTGCTTTATAAAGGTGACAGATTGGCTGTTGCACCAAAGTTACTTGCATAAATTAGGAAACCATTTTTAGTCCTATAAGAAATAAATAATCTTGCAGCAAATACCAGTTTTCCAGAAAGGATTGTGGCTACATTGGTGTATGTTTTCATCTTGAGTGTGTGAAATTTTACGAAAATGTTGTACATTTACTGCATGAAAGGTACTGGGCAGCCTTGGGTCAGTTATTCTCAGGTCATTCACAGTCTGATCTACTTGATAGGGCTGTTCAGAAGCAAGTGGAAAAATGGAGAGTAATATTCAGAGCCCTATAACTATGGTGTTTACATAGGGTTCCAGAAAAAAAAATTGAAAAAATTCTCAGTCTGTAACCCAAGGGGAATGACAAACATTAAAGATATACAATGTGAACAATACACCCATTTTGTGCTGCTGCTGCTGCTGTTGTTGTGTACCTTCAAGTCATTTCTGACTTAGGGGGACCTTAAGTTGAACCTTTCATTTCAAGGGAAGGGGGATTTGTTCAAAGAATTGTCACTTTCCCAAGGTCACTCAGTAGATTTCCATGTCTGAGCAGAAATCTGCGTCCTTGTCTCCCAGTGTCTTGGTCCAACATTCAAATCACTACACCATGGTGGCGCTCTAAATACATTTTGAAAATATAATAAACCAACAACAGAAAACAAACCAAAATAAACAATAAAACACAATCTGAAAGACTTTCCCTGAGCAACCCATCATCAGTTATACTAGAATCCTAAAAACTCAATTTCCTTTTGGCTGTGTAAAAGCATTGCCATTTCCAAAATTGTTGGGTGAGTTGGCTTATTAACAAAAGATCCTCCTCATAAATAAACAGCAGAGTAATTTATTAGCAGCAGCGTGACCAAGCACCAGTAGCCAAAAGGAATACAACAAACAAAAACACACAGACCAATATTATATCTTTCTTAGGAGTCTTTTCTTTATAGCAAAATAATATGGTTGCACTATTTACAAGAACAAGGTTTCCATAATACAAATAAAGTTCTTTATACTTCTTTACTTCCATGTTGGGCTTCTTTCACATGCAGATAAAAGTTTTGCTCTCACTGAGCTTCCTCACACACCGAACTTACACAGGAGCTGCACACAGTAGCTTTTTACACACAGCAGCCTTCACACTGGAGCTTTGCACATGAGGTATTCAACCTGGAGCTTCTCTCACAGAAGCTTCTCACACCAGGCCTACTCAGACCAAGGCCTGCTAACACTGAGGCGTACCTCACACTGAGGCCCTTTCCCCACATAAGCCTCTCATAGATGAAAGTATGCTAACACAGAGGGCTCCCTCAGACTTATGTCTACTAAGCTACAGGCACACCGGCTTATATTGAACTGCAGCTTTGCTGAATCATTGCATCCACTTACCTCTTTCAGTGCTTGACTCACATTTCGTAATTAAAAATACCAAGTTGATTTTTAATATTTCTGACAAAAATTGCATTCAAAATTTTTCCTTTATGATACTTTCCATAACTGTCTGGTCATTGCCTATTATTGATCTTCAGGAAAGGCCTGGTTCCACAGAAAGGTTTTAATTTATGAATGAAAGGCCAGCAAAAAGGCCAATTGCACTTCTTTAGGAAGGGAGATCCAGAGCCACAAGGAAACCAACGATATAATATAATGTTGCATTATAATTTGATATAATATAATATAGTATATTATAGTATATTATAATGTCAATATATTGTATTATGTTATAGTATAATAATTGTATTGTAATAATAATAATAATAGTATGATTATGGTATGGTGTGTGGAATATGCATTTGGTATTGGTGGTGTTGTATTGTAACACAGTATAATACTGCCAATGATAATGTGATATAATAATTATATCGTGATATTATAATTTGTATATTTGTATTACATGCAATATTGCTAACAATATTGCAATATGTTGTAGTGCAATATGATGCGTAGTGCTGATGTTGTGCTATGACAGTAATGTTAATTGTTGTTTTTTCAGTTTGTTGTAAGCCGCTCCGGCAATATTGTTATATGTACATTGTAAGCCACTCTGGCAGTATTGTTGTTTGCTGTAAGCTGCTCTGAGTCCCCTTCGGGGTTGAGAAGGGTGGCATATAAAAATAGTAAATAAATAAATAATTAATAAATAAATAACGATAAGACCCTCTTTCTCGTTTCTTGTGTCAGTGGTGGGACTGAGAGAAGGGGCTCTCCTGATGATCTCAGGGCTCATGTGGACTTGTAAGAAGAAATGTGGTTCCTCAAGTAAGCTGGGCCCAAACCCTTTAGGGCTTTTTAGGTTAAAGCCAGCACCTTGAATTGCACCCAGAAACAAACTGGAAGCCAGTGTAGCTCCTTCAGGAGCAGGGTAGTTCTTTCACTATATCCCACCCTCGTAAGCAGTGTAGCTGCTGATCTTTGTACCAGTTGAAGTTTCCAAATGCTCTTATGGAAACTTCAGCTTACAAAAGGATAGCAAGGAGTGTAGTATCTAATTTCACTATGAAACTTAGGAGTGCTGCTGATAAGTTTCTTTCCTGTGTTCCCATCAGATGTATTTGTGAAGGTGGTACAATAGAGGGAAAACCTTTGTCAGAACATCTGAAAATATAGGCAGAATAGGGCATGATGGTACTTTAGATAATTGCCTTAACATAATTGGTGGGCAGGTTATAAATGTAACTAATAAACTAATAAATATTTAATCAGAACAGGAATCACACCATTGGTTTTTAAATGAAGGCTAGACAATTGTAAAGTAAATGAATGACATTCAGCAAGCGGCAAACAGAGAGAAGACCATAGTGGAAGTGGCAGATGTTCAGAGAGTGACTGCTAGTATGTGTTTCTCATTTTCATCTATAAAATGTTAGTAGGTACATTATTGCCAAAAAGGATGTTACGGTGGGAGTCTAGAAAACAGAACAACAGCAACAACAATGCATATGTATGTGTATATATGTTTCCTATGTGGATGAAACTGAATCTGCTGAACCTGTCTGATGTTTACTTGAGAAAATGGTTTGTTTCTGAGAGGAAGGGGAAAATAAGGCCCTGGTGTTAAACAAAGTTTTAATATACATAATAGATGTATAACTTTAATGACTACAGCTGCTGATCCATGCCTGAATAGCTCATTACCTGTATACAAGGGACATTTGGAAGCATAAAATATTAATGTCGAATTCCAAATGGCTATACCTGCTTTAACGGTCCCGGTCTAAGATTGGCTCATTGACTTCTTTGTGCTTCCTATATAATTGTGCACTGCTAAATTAAAATGAATATCCTTTATTTAGTATGCATGGTACCATTACATAACAGTCTACAAATTCACTCCAGATGCATACTAACTGCTAGAATAAGCATTTCTGAATACAGTTTTACATAATATACTTATCTGCTTCATTTAGTTATCCCCATAAACTCAATACACTCCAAGCATAAACAGGTTGTTAAGTACATTTAAGGATTTTAGAATGAACACCAGAGCTGCAGTTATCATTAAAATGAAGTGCTGATGTTGGAGTCAGGCCACACGGAACTGTTTATCCAGTACTGTATTAGAATTACAATCTTGCCTTTTATTTATCCTGCAGAGTATTGCTGCCTATGATTGCACAGTTCCATGGAATTCCATACTGAAAAGCTAAATGCTAAATATCATGTGCAGACATCCTGGTGTAAAAATGAGCATAGCTGGTTCTCATTTGCATCTATTTAACAGGGATTTGATATTCTCTAGTAACTGTGAGAAGTACTAAAAGCATCCACCAAAACCCATAGTCCATTTGCAAGCTACAGTTCCCCAGATTATTTGGGGAATCATAAAAATCAGGCCATGCCATTAGTAGCTACCGGGCCTATTTGATCAAGGAAAAAAATGGTTCAAAACTCATTGCAGATGAAGTGGGTGCTGGCGATTCAATTTTGAAATGATTTCTGGAATTTTCTGGAAAAAAGTTCAAAATTTCGGAAATTTCGGAAATTTCAAAATAGCTTCGTTAATGGCGGACACATATTTTTCCTGTAAGAATTGCACAATCCCATAAGTCCAAATTCTGATGAGACTGGGACTTTGCAATTAAATACTTCCTTGAGTTCATAAGCTTGTCCCTTTACACATGTTAAATTTTTTTTAAAATGTGCATTTTGTAGTGAGAAGCCTTTCTCTGTTTTGTGTATTTTACAAGGGAGAAGGCAACTTTTCATTGCAAAAACTTAAGAATTTGTGGCTTTCCGCAACCTACCTGTTTTGGAAAATTGATTATTTCAATTAATAAAAAATAATATATGCATTTTGTTATAAGACATCTTTCCCTGGTTTGTGTATTTCACAAGGGAGAGGGCTATTTCTTATTGCCCGACCAACTGAGGGTGGAGTTTACAACAATTTGGTTCTAACACATTGTGGTGTCCCAGCCTGTTAGTGTGGCCCCCCAGCCTATTAGTGTGGCCCCCCAGTCTAGTGGGCCAAGTCAGGTACCAATGGTGCCAGAGGATCAGGCCCAAAATGAGGAGGATGGATGGCCTGAGGTGGACACTTCTGCAGATGCAGATCTATCATGGGATATATTATGTCTAACATGGGATTTCTCCCAAACTTTTGAATTATTTTGGTCATTTTCCTCTGTTTGGAAGGTGTCCGGGACTGTGCCTTTAAACCATCTTCCTAATATCCTCCTCCGTTGAGCCTGGGCGTCTCCGTTCACCTTCGCGTGAGCTTGTTCACCGCCATTATATCTATGTATATTGTTATGGTACTTACCTGACAATGCTTTGTATATTACATGCTGTTTGTACTTAATTGAATATATTTGTATGTACTAGAGAAGCCTCTATTGCTTACATTACTGATTCCTGCATTCATTTGCTCTATGCATTAGCTTTTCGCTGTGTTTGTTCACCTTCGGTCACCGGAGCGGCCTGCCTTCATTTTGGATTGCATTCCATGAGACTTACTTCATTTTGGAGAACTTTCTCAGTTTTACCTTGGGACTTACTTTTACCTTACATCTTTACCTTTTTGGACTATTCTATTCTAAATAAAAGTAGTTTATAGAGTCTGCTTGTGTGTGTGTTCTAGGGGGGCATGTTCCAGGTCTGAGTCGCAACACACATTGCTTGGACATTTATTAAGGAACAATGGAAAGTTAAAGCACAGTATGAAAATGCTAATCAAGAAATACAATTCTAATAAAGTACTGGAATTAGCAGCAACATTGTGCAGTTTCACACATAATAATATAATAATATAAAGGAAGCAAACAGAGTAAAATATGAGCTCTCATTCTGATTGCTGGAAGTAAAAATGCCTAGCACTGTGTCTAGGGGAAGTGAAGTAGTTCAAAATGACACCCCTAACATGCCTAAAATGACATGCAAAGAGGTCCCATCCCAATGCTATAGCACTTTTTGATGTATACCACACCTGAAAACACTTTCAAGTCAATGTTATGGAATCCTGGGATTTTTGAGGTCCTAGCGTTCTTTGGCATAAAAGGGTAAAGGCCTTGTGAAACTGAATTAAATCTACAGTGTGGATTCATCCCAGGTTTAATTTGAACAAAGGGATGCTATCACCTAAAGATATCTTCAAATGTATGTTTCTAACAAAATAGTTCCCTCATATTTCTTCATAAGGTTTTGCAATATTCATCCAAAATGTGTTATTCTATGGTTTTTTAAAGAGCGCATCCTTTTGATTATTCTTTTGAATTAGTATTGCTGATGAAATAAAATCCCCCAAATGGTTAGCAATGATATGAACTTTTGCAACTTGATAATAACACATGTTGATATTTTCTGATATGCCATCATTTTCCCTCTTTGGAGTTTTTTTCCCCGTGTTAGGAGTGACTCTTTGGAGTTACCTTCCAATATTTTCAGAAGAATGAAAAATGAAATTAATGTCAACTGAAATGATGCATTGTATAATATGGACATTAGTCAACAAATAACTGAACTTAGACTAAAATTGTATTTTGCACAGGTCACCAAGCAATGTTGAAATAATAAAGAGGAAGAGCACATTTGTTACAAAGTCAAGAAAATTCAAAGCAGTGACTTAGGTGAACAACTTCATATACCAGTTCCATATCACTAAGCTATGCAGTCTCTTCCTCCACTTTTTCTCATTATATTTTGACATTTTATAGATTGATCTTGGTTCCGGACTAGTAGCTTGTAGCTCCAGGCTGGTCAGACAAGACATAACTAAGATATGGAACATAAATGTGAACAATGCATGAGGAAAGTGATATGATGTGGAAGCTGAATTGCTGCTATTGAAATAAAATAGGCTACAGCACAGCATTATTTTTTTATTTATTATTTTATTTTATTTTTATTGCTTGGACTTATATGCCGCCAACTCCCTGAGGCTCGCAGCGGCTTACAAAGCCAAGAGGCAACAAAATACATAATTCAATAGACAAACAGGAAGAATACAACACAGTAAAAAGGGAAGGAAGAGGAAGGGCCAATGGGACAGGGTCCAGCGGGAGAGTGCCCAGCAGGTCAAGCGGGCCCTACTCTCCCATCAAAGGAGGGGAGCAAAGGTGGTCTCCAAGCAATCCCACAGGAGTGGTCCGAACCACTAAAATGATTCATGCTCGTCAGCCACCCATTTGTCAAGAGTCTGGTGGGGGGTGTCCGGTCAACAGGACAGGTGGCCCTCTTCCAGGGAGGGCCCAAGAATGAGGGCTTCCGTTTCCTAAAGCCCGGACCCCAAAAGGTTCTGGCCCGCAGCGGGGTCCAGGACTTGGGCTCGGGCGAAGCAGGTCTCCCCTCTCCCAGACGAGTAGTGGCAAGTGTCCCAGGGCCAGGGGGCCTGTTGTTCTTCGGTCTCCAGCGCCGCCTTTTCCGGCGGCCACCTGGCCTCGATACCGGACGTCCCCCGGAGCTTGTCAATTCCAGGGCTATACTGCCCTGGCTTGAAAGGCTTGTCGGCCCCTGGCCATCAGGGGGAGGCGGGGGGGATTCTGGCCTAGTCACTGGTAAGGGGGGGACCGGCAGCTGGCAAGCTCGGCGCCGAGGTCTCGCCTCTGGGGCTCTCACCAAGAGTCCGGAGGTATCCAGCGTCTCTGGAAGGGGCACCAAGGGCAAATGCCGCTCCGGCCTGTCGGTCGGGGAGGGTGGAGGTTGACCGTGGGGCGCAGCCAAGGACGCCCACGAGCTCGGAGACGCCGCCGCCATCTTGTTACCCCCCCCCGCCGCCGCCTGCCCGGTGGTGGGCCAGGGGTTGCCCGCGGGCCAAGGGCCCTCCAGGGGCTCCACCAGGGCACCTCCGTCGCGGCAGCCATCTCACCGGATCTCCCCTCGCAGTGGGGGCCCTCCACCGCAGACCAGGGGCTCGCTCCCCACCCCTCCAGTGTTTGTCTCCTCCGGGAGTCCGTCTGGGGGGCTGAGGGCAGCCACTCCACTCAGTCTTCGCTCCTCCAGGCCCGGGTACAAGGGGGCCAGGCGAGGTGGGCTCCGCGTTCCATCGGTCCCGCCCCTGGGCGGCAGGGGTCGTCCGTGCCGCAGGGGCACCAGCAGCGGCCTCAGCCCGCGCAGCTTCTCCCAGGCAGGCGGCCAACTGCTCGACCAGCTGGCCGAGACGGTGTGGCGAGGCTGGACAAATCTGGCGGCGCGTCCTTACCGGCTCTAGGTTGCCCACCGGAGTCCCCCTGTGCGAAGTCGGGGGAGGCAGAAGGCCCGGCCTCTTCCAGGCCTGGCCAGGGCACGGGGGATCAGGCCAGGCACCTCCGGGGGGTCGCCGCCGTCGCCGCAGTCCCCGTTAGGCCAAAAGGCCTCCCAGGGGCAGCAGCGTCCCACAGGTCAGCAAGGGCCCTGAGGACTGAAGCCGGCGCCCGAGCGGCCTCCAATGCGAGGCTCGGCGTCGGCCTGCAGGGCCTCCAACAGGGAGGAGCGCCTCGGGCTCCAAGCAGCAGTCGGGGTCCCCCTGAGTCAGGTATGTCCAATAAGTTGCTCCTCGGGCATAGAGCACCCCCCTCAACCGTGGGGTGCTGTGCGGAAGAGCGGGAAGAGCTGGAGGAAAAAGTGCCAGAGGCCCAGCGGAGCTCGGCGTTCGCACGCCCGCTCGACGCGGCCATCTTGAATCAGCAATGAGTTTGCAGTTGTAATATTTTTAATATTTAATAAATTAATTTAAATAAATTAAAATCCTGACACAGTTCCCTCTGAAAACACAAATGTTGGTTGTTCATAATCCAGTTAAAATGAGTTAATAAATAGGGCTTAGCTCAAATGGAGCACTCTCTGAACAATTCTTGGAATTTCTAGAAAACACACACTCTTCTGAATCCCAGGGTCTAAAAAGGGCTTTAAAAGTTGGATAAACAAGCTTTGACCCTGGGAACAGAGGTAAGGTCTTCCCACATGCAGGAAAGCCTTGGATCTCTATGAGAAAGAGTGCAGGACTCAAAAGGGTGAACTCAAACAGATTTATTGATTACAACCAGCAAAAATGCTGGTGGTTCAAAAGCTTGAGTTGATTACAAAGGTCCTTTAGAAAAAAGGAGTCTATCACAATGCCTGAACGTGCAAGGTGATGGTACCTCTATTAAATCCAAGGCGTCCCGTAGTCCTCTGGCTTGCAAGTCCGAAGTCCTGTAGCAGGCCCCAAAATCCTAGCCTCTGGCAAGAGCAAGCCCTCCTATATGCTGAAGATTCCAGTTGAAGATTTAGGTAGACCAGCAGGTGAAATGAGATTGCCTTTTTGCAGCAACCTAACTTTCCAACCTTGCTTGTCCTTGAGTCCTTTGGAAAATGAGGCCAGAGAGGAAATCCAGCCCCTAGGTAAACTCCGGTAAAAGGAGGAGTTGAAGGCAGGCCACCAGGTTTGGAGCCAGAATGCAGCTCCTCCCCCAGTTGAGCACATGGCAGAACAAAGAAGCACATGGCAAGACAAAAGAACTATGAAACAAAGAGCCATGCAAGTGGATGGAAAACCAAATACAGATAAATACAGCCCCCTAGGGGGTGTCACACACACTTTTGGGTCAATTTAT
Organism: Anolis apletophallus; assembly: GCA_030556195.1. NCBI lineage: Eukaryota > Metazoa > Chordata > Lepidosauria > Squamata > Anolidae > Anolis > Anolis apletophallus. The sequence continues at coordinate 31,080,276 of JARBWK010000012.1, read as the reverse complement.
GAAGAACAGTTTATTAAGAGCTGAGAAAGTTCAGAGTATTCAAACTAAAATGACTGGTGTTTTAATTGGCTATGGACTTTACAGCACAAGGTCCTAAAAGTGTGTGCTGGCATGGCAAACCCAACTTTGTAAAGAGCTTGAACACACCAGCAAAGCAACATTTCCCATTGCACGAACTGGATGAAAGTGCTTTTCAAAAGGTTTGCATTGCACCTTGTGTTCCATGACCTCTTTTTTAACTTGAAAAATTGCACAGCTTTGAGATTTCAGTCATTATCTTGAGAATTCATAATTGCAGGGCTTCATCTCCGAGTGGGTTTGTAGTAGTGTAGTAGATCACTTACACATTTCCCCAGTACACAAGCACTATTCCCCAGAACACAATATATACATATATATGTTTGTCTGTGTATTAGGCCTGTGCAATCAATGAAAATAATGTTCCAATATTCACTACTAAATTAGGGGGGCCTGGAAAATGTTCGTTACTATTTCGTTATGTAATTGCGCAATATATTATTATTATTTCCAGCATTTCTACCCCATCCTTCTCAACCCCCAGAGGGGAACTCAGGACGGCTTACACTCGACAACAATTTGCTGTCGCAACATATAATAGATATAACAATATAGCAACAATTTGAAACAATAGATAGAATATTAATTAAAAACAATTAAAACATTATCAGCCATATAACCATTCCAGTCCAGTTCTGCATCAAAAGTGCTGTTATGCCTGCTGTCCAAAAGCCTGGTCCCAGAACCGTGCTTTCAATTTCTTCCTGAAAGACAGGAGGGATGAGGTCAATCCCCTGAAGAGGCTTCCCTCATTTTTAGAGCTATTGGGATGAAACTTGCTACAACTGTGGAACTTCCTCCCCAGCGAGATTAGATCAGCCCCCTCCCTCCTAGGATTCAAGGAACAGCCCAAAACTTGGCTGTGTAAGCAGGCATTCAACAAATGACACCAATACACAAGCAGCTAAAAGAAACCATAAGATCAATGCAATGTTTAAATGCTAAATGTTTTAAAGTTTTATGGTCATGCTGATGGTTTGTATAGTTTTTAATGATTTAATTTATAGTTATATGTGATTGCTTTTAGATTTGTATTTTTAATGGATGTGAGGCTTTGAATCTTTGCCATTTACTATGTTGTGAACTGCTTTGAGTCCCCTTAGAGGTGAGAAAAGCGGTATATAAATAAATACATACATATATACATACTAGGCATGTTTTAGAATCCTAAAATGGCGATTCTTATATCAAATGGGGGGGAGGGATTTTTTTTGATTAGTATATCAAAGACTTACAAAAAATTTCCCAAAATTTTGAAATGTAACTGTACTAACAAAATTCGTTAGTAATTCTATGCCAGAGCATGCGCATTCCAGATGGTTTTTGGCCTACAACTCCCAGAAATCTAACAGCTGGTAAATTGGCTGGGATTTCTAGGAGTTGTAAAAAACTGGTAAACCACACTGAATTCTAGATGGGACTCTCCAAATAGGAAGGAGGAGGGAAGGAGGAAGGAAGGGAGGGGGTATTCTATTCTTGGAAGCAGCAAAGAAAAGGAGGAGGAGCCCCCTGGCCCTCGCTGCCTCTCTCTCACCCCGATCCTGAGGCATGTTTGCCCAGGCTGAGAGGAAAAGGAAGAGGCCTGAGGCTGTGAGGAATGGTGGGAGTTGTAGTCATCCTGGAGGGCTGAAGCTGGCCCCTGCGATGGGGCATGGCAGAGCAACGGGAAGAGAAGCATCTGAGGAGGGAGAGGGGAGAGAGGAGGAGTGTGTGTGTGTGTGTGTGTGTGTGTGAAGCAGGCCCCTGCGATGGGGCATGGCAGCAGAGCAACGGGGAAGAGAAGGGGGGAGCCTGGAGGACTACACTTTCCAGAATGCATTGCCTAGCCTACCTAGCAGCAGCGTCACTTCCAGTTCCTCATAGAAATGCGGAAAACGAACAAGCGGAATGAAGGCGGGAAGGAAATGAGGGGGAGAAGACAGGTAGAAGTGAGTAGTACAAGAAGTAATTAATTAATACTTAAGAATTTCTTACGATCCTAACGCAAATGTTGGCCTCAAGGACCGTAAAAGGAAGTCTACTTCCGGGATCGCGGCAGCGATACGTAAAACCTCAAAAGTCCCATTACATACGAATCTCTTACGAATCCTTTTAATTTCCGTTTCATTTTTCTCATGCCTAATACATACATTGTAGAGCACATTACCAGCAGTAGTTTTTCACTTAAAGATCTCAGGGGGCATCCTCTGCCAGGCAGGAAAAGCACAGTTAATGCATTCCAACAGATGCCCATCCAGTCTTTGAAATAATAATAACAATAATAATAATAATAGGAAACCTACTAGACGAACTTTGGAGTTACTGCCTCTCAATTTTGCCTACCTCACAACAATTAAATTCACAACAATTCCCTTTTATCTTGATATCCCTTGGAATGAACAAGGATTTTCCCCCACCAAAACTTTCAGGGAGGAGGAGGCACAAAGCGGCTTTAAAGCAGACAGCCCAGGGCTTTTGAAGTGAACCGAATTCTGGGAAATGTAGTTTGGGAAGTCAAGGACCCCTGAGGCAGATAATTCAATATACCCTACTCTACATAATTCCGGGGCTGCCTGTGTTAAAGCATCAATGTGATAGTCTCTGCTCATTTCTCTCTGTGTCTGCCATGTGACAGAAGAGCCTCTTACTTGCCCGGCCATCCATTCAAGCATCCCTTCTTCCTGCCTGTCTGCTCCGGCCCCCAGCCACCACCCACTTTGGGGAAAGAACAGGGCTTCTTCTTGGCTCCGGGCCTCACTATCTTCCTCAGGGCCCTTTGGGGGAACCAAACCCAGCCTTTTTTGGTGGTGGTGGGGGGGGGGGGAGCAGCCCCTGTGACATAGACCAGGAGCCACTTACGAGACTTACATAACTCTTCCGAAAAGTCATAAGTTAGTGTTTGAATCCTTAGAGCGTACCAACTTAAGAGCACTCTTAGCTAAGAGCCATTGCTTGGCCCTGGTTTTGCTTTGACATACGAGCAGCATTTTGATATTTCTTTTTTTATTGTTCCATGTGAATGTGAAGGTTTTGTTTTGCTGTTTCACTGGCCAACACACATTTTGTTGCCTCAAATATGCTTCCTTGCCACAACTTTGTGCTTCTACCATTTTAAAGTTGATATTTCTTTCTTTATTGCTCCATCTGAATATGGATTTATACATTATTTATTATTTATAGAGTGTGGATGTTGAGATAAGGGGAACTTAAGGTCATAAATCTTGCCTTCCTGCAGTTCCTCCTCCTTATCCTTCTCGGCTCATTAAACATCTGCTTAAGAGCATGAGGAATCAATAAAGTTCACTCTATGTTTTTATCATTTCCAAAGAGGAACAGCTTTTTTGTTATTTACATTTTGTACAATAACTCACAAGCAATCCTGGCACAAGACTGGCAGAAAAGAGCAGCTTAAAATTGCAATTCTCAAGCCTGTTGTTCACATTTTCATCTCACACAGAATACACCCAGGAAGTTATATCAAACTTCTAAACAGGAAAAGACTACTCAATTCTTTCCACATCTCTATAGAATTAACTTATTGCCTACTGGAATCTTAACTCGGCATGCTTAGCAAAAGATATTGTTTTCACTACAGCACATTTTACCATCACATAAAGTACTTTTTCTTATTTAAAAACATGTAACAAAAAGGGCTCTAAATTGGAGGCTCTAAATTGATTAATAGCACTACAATAAATTTCAATGGAAAAATTGCTTTGAGATAAGACTTGAGTTAAGACCTTGGTTAGTACACAACATAATATATTACCTCACAACCTCTGAGGGTCAGGAGGGAATGCTTCTAGAACATGGCTATACAACCCGAAAAACCTACAACAACCCAGTGATTCTGGCCCTGAAAGCCTTCAACAATACATAGAATATATTTCCCTATGCTTATCCCTACTGTCTTCATTATCAGATATCCAATTGTTTGGGATACTCCCTGTGCTTAAACGGGGTGAAAGGAAAACAGTCTACAGATTGTAGTGAACCAGTTTCAAAATTGTGGAATAATGGCTTGAGTGTTGGAGTACAATTCTGGATGCCAAACTTTAAATCCCTACTTGGCATGCTCAGCCCCAAAATACCTTGCATTAGATTCACTTTAAAGTTGCCATTCATTGAAAATAACTTGAAGGAACACAACAATAACAATAAAATAATTTGGGGGTGCAGGATTATACCAATTTAACTGAAAATGCCTGAAAATCAATTTTGATCTTGATCGTTCAGGTGCCCATTCAAAAACAAGTCCCTTTAAATGCCATGGATTGGGATATATTTGTGTCTTGTTCCATTTCACTCACAGCATTCGGAGGTTTGGAAAGTATTCTTCTGTGGTGCAATCTCACATGTAAATGTGGTTTGTATGATTAGTACAAGAAACTTACCGAGTAGTTCTTTCTCACCTGATTTTTACTCTGCTTCAACAGTATGAAAAATATGCATTTAATTGGCATGGTTCATGAGGTATCAGAGTGTACGGAATCACTACATATGAGTGAAGCCTGAATCTTCTCTGGGCTAGCATTAATAAGCATGCATGCTGTGCTTTTTGTTGTTGTTGAATTCTTTATCCCTCTGCTATCTGGAATTAAAATCTATTCCCCTTAATGGGCAATCCCTAAGGTAAACTCAAATGTTTCTTTATAAAATAGAATCCAGTTCTGTATTGTGATACTTCTATTTGGTGGAGGGGGGGGAATGTCTTTTTTTTTTTTGCAAAAATTACTAACTGGATAAATTTCATATGTAATATTCTAGACAAACAGCTTGTATCCATGGGAAGTCTGATCTGGCTACAGTCTTCCACGCTCAGGTTACATCCCAAATAGATTACTGCAATGCGCCCTACGTGAGGCTTCCTTTGCAGACGGTTCGGAAACTCCAGTTAGTCCAATGGGTGGCAGACAGGTTACTAACTGGAGTGACATACAGGGAACATACCACTCCCCTGTTATATCATCTCCACTGGCAGCCGGTCCACTTCCGAGCTCAATTCAAAGTGCTGGTTTTGACCTATAATGCTCTATATGGTTCTGGCCCAGCTTACTTGTCCAAACACATCTCTGTCTATGTCCCATCTCATAATTTAAGATAATCTGGGGGGTCCCTACTCTCACTTCCGTCAACATCGGATAAGGTTGACAACAACACCTCTTGGCCTTCTGAAAAAAAACTAAAATCATGGTTCTGGGACCAGGCTTTCGGATCATAGACTTAAGGAGCACTGGACTGGACTGGAATGATGTTATGGCTGATGATATTGTGATATTGTTTTATGGTTTTATGTATTACTGCTTTAATGATTGCTGTTGTATTTAATTCACCCGTTTCCAAAAGCTGGACACAGCAGCTGTTGATAAGTTACTGACTGCAGCTAGGCCAACTACTTGCTCCCTCGATCCGTGCCCCTCCTGGCTTATTAGATCTTGCCGGGAGGGCTCTCGAGACCCCCTGGGCACGATCATAAATAGCTCCCTTGAGCAAGGAGTCTTCCGGGGGATTGAAAGAGGCTTTGGTGAGACCACTGCTGAAGAAGCCGAATTTAGACCCTTCGGCTCCTCAATTACAGGCCTGTTTCCAACTTGCCTTTTTTAGGCAAAGTAATTGAGAGGGCAGCAGCGGATCAGCTGCAGCGGTTCTTAGATGACACAGCTGGACTTGATCCCTTCCAGTCCGGCTTCCGTATTGGGCATGGGACGGAGACCGTGCTTGTCGCCATTACAGACCAACCGCCGCCAGCTGGACCAGGGTGGATCAGCTCTGCTCGTCTTGTTAGATCTGACAGCAGCATTTGATACGGTAGATCACGCATTGTTGACCCACCGTTTAGCCGGCGCCGGGGTCGGGGGGACTGCCCTTCAATGGGTGGCCTCCTTCCTCCGGGGCCGGGGACAACGTGTGGAAGGGGGCGGGCGGTCTCGGGAGGTCCCCACTTAGTGTGTGGGGTCCCCAGGGGCCATCCTCTCCCCCTTATTATTCAACGTTTATATGCGCCCCCTGGCCCAGCTGCCCCGCGACTTTGGTCTGGAGTGTTATCAGTATGCGGATGACACCCAGCTTCTGCTGAGAATGGACGGCAGACCGGACTCCGTACCCGATTGTTTCCATCGATGCCTCGAAGCTGCGACTGGTTGGCTGCGCGCCAGCCGGCTGAAGGTGAACCCGTCGAAGACGGAGATCCTGTGGCCTGGTCGCCCTGGGCTGGGTGGATGCCGGTTGCCTACCCTGGATGGCGAGCAGCTTAGCCCGTCATCCTTAGTTAAGAGCTTGGGTGTTCAGTTGGACCCCCTGCTGACCATGGAGTCCCAGGTCTCCGCGGTCAGCAGGGTGTCCTCTTTCACCTACGACAGGCTAGGCGACTGGCGCCCTACCTGTCCAGGAGGCGACCTTGCGGCGGTAATCAAGCGACGGTCATCTCAAGACTAGACTACTGTAACGCCCTCTCGTTGGCCTTCCCCTGTCGACGATTCGGAAACTCAAGCTAGTGCAGAATGCCGCTGCTCTTGCTGACGGGCTCGTCGGTAAGGGAGCATATCACGCCCATCTTTCGGCAGCTGCACTGGCTCCCTATTGAGTACCGAATCGCCTTCAAGGTGTTGGTATTGACCTTTAAGGCCTTACACGGCCTAGGGCCTGCGTACCTGAGGGACCGCCTTACCCCGTATGTACCCCCGAGATCACTGCGGTCAGACGAACAGAATCTTCTGACGGTGCCATCTGTCCGCTCCTGCCACCTATCTGGGACTAGACAGCGTGCTTTTTCCGCAGTAGCTCCAGTACTGTGGAATTCTCTGCCGGACAGTGCTCGAGCCATCTCAGAGCTGGCACCATTTAGAAGGGCTTGCAAGACAGCCCTCTTTGGACTGGCTTTCAGTTAAATGGCCGAGAAGGACTACACCCCCAGACCTCGGCTCTCACCCTCGAAATGTGTCAAATTGTATGTTTTAATGTGTTTTATTCTTTTTATTGTAGGGCCCCATGTCTGTGACATGATGCCTATTGTTGCAGCTGTTATCCGCCCCGAGCCTGTAGGGAGGAGCGGAATACAAGAACGAAGTAATAATAATAAATAATAATAAATAATAATTGTGATTTTGTTATTGTAAGTGTTATGTAGCGATATTGCTTCACCACTATATGTAAGTTGTTCCCCTTCGGGGGTAGAGAAGAGACGGGATAGAAATGCCAGAAATAACTAAAAATAAATAAATACCCCAGCTAGGATGATCACATGGCAAGCTGGTTCCTAGCATCATATTTATTCTTCCACTTAATGTATCTAACACATTACCCAGTAGGGTCTTCAGAGCAGATTACAAAAGGGAAAATACCAAAACAGATATTATTTCTGCCTTATATAACTGTGCCACAAAACAGGGTGTTGGGGGGGGGGCAGCTCTATTAGATTCTCTTTATTGCCTCTCAGCCACTGATTCTTGGTATGTATTCTCAGCCATACTTGTTGGTCTTGTAAAACCATTTTAAAAACTTGAAATAAATTTACAGATGTGAAATATCAATTTAAGATCTCAGTAGAGATAGTCTCAACAAAAGGCTGTAATAGAATACAGCAACAAAATATTAGTGTCTGCATGCAGGTTCTTCTGTGTTTGTTCAGTAGATCTCCTATGTATTTTTGGTTTTGAATTATTTACTCAACTGTAATTGAGAATTTGTATTTCTCTGGCATGCTCCAGCCACACATATACAGCTAAACTCTGCCCATTTATATTCTGTGCCATTGCACTGATTTCTTCCAAATCTAATGATGTGGAATTTTCATTCCAGCACACTGCTTTCAGCCCATATGGCTTTAAGAAAAGTTTCTCCTCTGAGTGATAAGAAGGGAACATGAAAAATCACACTTTTTTCTTAACACTGTAATGCCTAGTTATAAATGTATTTTACTTTATTTACTGTAGAGCTCAAGGGGCAGTAACATGTCATCACTGTTTGATTTTCTTCTCTCTAACTAGAATAGTCTTGTTTATAAATACATACAAGAAGTCATGCTAGTTCAGGCCAAAGACCTATCTAGGGTATGTTAGCATCTAAATACACGTGGGACTGGATCTTTCACATACCACCCAACTGACCTAGCCTGTTCCCCAGCCTTCATTGTTAGGGAAACCACTAGATACCTCACTGCCCCCATTGCATATCTAACAGACCTGGAGGTGCCCAAACACCGAAGGGCTTTTACCCTGGCAAGATGCCATGCTCTTCCATTGGCTGTATTGGAAGGGAGGTATCAGAAGACCCCCTTCAAGCAAAGACTATGCCCCTGTGAGTCTGGTCATGTGGAAACAACTGAGCACGTGCTTCTTCAATGCATGTTCTACAGAGATCTTAGATCTAATCTCATTAGACCATGGCTTTCAAAATACCCGGGGCGCAGTGAAAAATATTATTCCACCCTGCTGCTTTCAGACTCTAACACTACAATAAGTTCTGTGCTGCTGCACTTACAATCAGACGGTTGATGACTGATACCGTTAGGCAACACCCTGCTGGGAATGCAGTTAGAGCAACATGTTACAGCTGAAATGCTACTAGACTCGCAGTGTGCCCCTCCCTTCCCCTTTAGTGCCCCCCCCCACTAGTGCTTTCGACCTCTCTCATCAACCACTCCCCTCCCCCTTCGGTTCCTATCTTTTAAAAAATATTTTTAAACTGATTTCTAATCTAATATTAAATAACTGTTTACTGGGGAGTTGTCCTTCCCTTCTTAGGGTGCTTGTGCCTGCTTTGTGCTGGTCAGTGACCGTAATAAAGTTTTGTTGTTGTACCACCCAACCGTCCCAATTTATCAGAGAATCTTGTCCCAGTTTTTGTTTGCTTTTAATATATTTTTTTTATTTTAATACACTCAATCTACTTTTTAATGAACATTGAAAATATCCAAATTAAAAGAAAGAACTAGAACACACACACACACACGTATGACTAACGTTAAAATAAATAAAGTTTAAAGGCATACTAAACATTAGGGGTGTCCACAATTTTATTTTTGTGTACTGGATTCAGATGGGTTGGCAGATTCAGTTGCCAAGTCCATGAAAATGAGTCTGGCATGGGGCAGCTGAAGCCTTAGCTTGTACAGATCACAGCAGCTGGACCTTTTTGGCTAATGTGGGCTAATGGGGGCTATTGGGATCAATGGAGCTGAGCAACATTCTACCTAATGTGGAAGCAGCAGCAGCGTGTGGGCAGGGCAGTCTTGCAAATGGGGAAAGCTCCTCCTCCTCCTTTGCTTTCTTCCCCAGCAGGCTATTCCATCTGTTCCCAAAGACCCTCTCCCTTCCTGACACAAATGGGAACTCGCTTTCCCAGAAGCACTTTGCGCAGTGCAAGCATTGAAGGAGCCTTGTGCTCCCTACCAAGGAATGATGGGAGTTAAGGTTTTTCTCTCTGTGTTTCTCACTTTCTTTCTCAGCTAATCAAAGACCTGGTTGGCTGTTTCCATTCTCCTTCCCTTTTGTGGTGCACTCTTGGGACTTCAATTCCCAGAACTCCCTGTTGTGGGTTTTTAAAAAATATGTTATGGTACAAACTTTAAACATTTCCCCAGAATTAGTGGATTGGTGAAATTTTCCAAAACTTGGCAGACTTGCAGAAGTAAATGTGGTCTATAAGTGAGATATGTTTCAGGCTTATAGACCTAAAAGTGATGGAGAAATGAGCCTCAAAATTTTCCCCATTGGCGGCAATGGGCTGAAACTTTCAGGCATGAAAACAGAAACCCCGTCCAAATTCAGGAAGTTTCCTTTAAAAAGAACAGGGGACAGTCAAAGACCAGGCGACATAAACAGCATGGGTTTTTGCCAAATTGCACACCCCTACTGAACATTATACTAAAACTTTCAAATAAAGCAATAAACAATTGCCCTAAATACAAACCAAACAGAATGAAAACCTTAAAGGATTCTGATCCTCCATCCCAAACTGTAATGAAAAACAAAAACAAAAGAACCAGAATACATATATTAGTCAATCCTTTCAGATAAAACTAAATGTGGAGTTTGTTTCCAAAAGGTAACAAGTAAAAATATGAAAAAAATAGCTAAAGGAGGCTAGCAGTAGAATACTGTGTACAGATCAAATATATGTATCAAATTACTTACATGCAGTTATCTTATATATTAAATTAGCTTTGATCTCTACAAAAGAATGCATATCCTCAGCACATTTTCTTTAATTCCGGCAAAATTTGTTCAGATAGATTTGGTACTTTTTGGAAACACGCTCCACAGATATGCTTAATGTATCATTAAGCATAACCACACATTTTTAGAATTCTTTTGCTCAAAAATCCATAAATGATTTCAAAGATTTTTTTAAAATATTCTTCTGTTTAATTCTGAGGTTTGTAATTTGTAGCATCCTCACTGTTTTTAGAGAAGGCTGAAGGTCTTCAAAAACTACAATTCCTATGATTCCATAGCATTGAGCCATAGTATCAAACTGCATTAGTTCTACAGTGTAGATGCACCCCTTCACCCACTTTTCATCATGCTGCCATTCAAGCATTGTGCTGAACATTTTCAATCCACTTTTCCACACAATATATTATCACACAAAGCCACAATTACATGACAGTCAAACTATCATAGAAAGATACATACCATGATGAGCCCCTTGATATCACATTTGTCTTCATTAATGCAAATTTATTTATTTATTTAGTATATTTATATCCCACCCTTCTCGATCCCCAAGGGGACTCAGAGCAGCTTTACAATCAGCAGCAATTTGATGTCATTAACAGAGAATAGAAATTAAACATGTACATTAAAACAAAACAGAAACGCAATATAAACATTAAAAACACATTTTCTCTCGGCATTACTTCGCGAACGAAGATTCAGGAAGGACTCATCCCACGCTTTTTACCAGCGCGTTGATGGCTAAAAAGGCCAATCTGAGATAGGCAAGTTCGGTTGCAGAAAGCGCAGCAGAAAGTCTCCTTGGGTGATGATTTCCAAGTTGCGGTTCTTTCTGCGTTGTCGTTTCTCTTCGAGACCCATTCGGCGTGTCTTCTCGAAAGAGGCCGCAGCATTGTGGATAGTGCTTCTCCATGGCTCCCGATGTGAGGCCAGGGTGGACCATTGTTGGTGATCAATCTGGCCAAGCCTGAGATGTTGTTTCAGGGAGTCCTTATATCTCTTTTGGGGCGCCTCTCTTGCGCTGACCCGTGGCGAGTTCACCGTAGAGTAGTATCTTTGGGAGGCGGTGGTCCTCCATCCTAGAGACGTGTCCTGCCCAGCGCAGCTGTGTTCTCAATAGCATGGCCTCAATGCTGGTGATCCCTGCTTGCTCAAGGACAGCAACATTCGTCACATAGTCGGTCCAGTGTATATTTAGGATTGTGCGAAGACAGCGCTGATGAAAGCGCTCGAGGAGTCGTGAGGTGTTGGCGATAGGTGACCCATGTTTCAGACCCATAGAGGAGAATGGACAGTATGATAGCTCTGTACACACTGATTTTGGTGCTTTGTCTCAGGTGCTTGTTGCTCCAGACTCTTTTGTGAAGCCTTCGAATGCACTATATGCCTTTGATAATCTGTGATCTATCTCTTTGTCAATCTTGGCGTCTGAAGAGATGATGCTTCCCAGGTAGGTGAACTGCTGAACGGACTTAAGCACAGATGTGCCTATGCTGACGTGAGGATGGTGGTGTTCTTCCTGTGGTGCGGGCTGGTAGAGGACTTCTGTTTTCTTCAGGCTGACTTCCAGCCCAAACAGCTCTGCAGCTGTTGCAAAGCAGGATGTGAGGCGCTGCAGGGCTGCTTCTGAATGGGCGACAAGGGCAGCATCGTCAGCAAAAAGTAGCTCACGGACTAGATAGTTTAGAGTCTTAGTGCGAGCCCTCAGACGGCTTAAGTTGAACAAGCTACCATCAGTACGATAGCGTATATATATGCCGTCTTCTTCTTGTAGGTCTGCCATAGCCCTTTGGAGCATCATGCTGAAGAAGATTGTAAATAGGGTTGGTGCAAGAACACAACCTTGTTTCACTCCATTAGTTATGAGAAAGGGCTCCGAGAGAGCATCGCCATATCTGACTTGACCGTGCTGGCCCTCATGTAACAGGACAATCATTTTGAGGAACTTGGGGGGACATCCTAGACGTTCCAGGATCTGCCACAGACCTTTCCTGCTCACAGTGTCGAAGGCTTTGGTGAGGTCGACAAATGTTACATAGAGTCCTTTGTTCTGCTCTCTACATTTCTCTTGCAGTTGTCTAAGGGCAAAAACCATATCTGTGGTGCTCCTATTTGCTCTGAAGCCGCATTGGCTTTCAGGGAGAAGTTCTTCTGCAATAGCGGAACTAATCTGTTCAGGAGTATCCTTGCAAGGATTTTTCCAGCAATGGAGAGCAGTGTTATACCTCGATAGTTTGAGCAATCGGATTTTGTTCCCTTTTTCTTATACAGGGTGATGATAACTGCATCTCGGAGATCTGATGGCAGTTCACCTTTTTCCCAGCAACTCACAAGGAGCTCGTGGAATTTAGCATGCAGTACATGACCTCCCTGTTTCCAAGCTTCAGGTGGGATTCCATCGATCCCGGCTGCCTTGCCATTTTCAACTGCTGTATGGCCTCAATGGTCTCTTCCAGAGTGGGAGCTGTGTCAGTTCATTTTCATTGGTTGTTGTATCATGTGTTGGATAGCTGAACCTTGGACTACTCGGCTGGCATTAAAGAGACCCTGAAAATGTTCAGCCCATCGGTTCAGGATGGAGGTTTTATCAGTAATTAGTGTTTGACCATCTGTACTGTATAAGGGGCTTTGGACCTGATAAGTAGGTCCAAACACTGCTTTGAGAGCTTCATAAAAACCTCTGTGATCACCGAGATCTGCACAGCGTTGTGTCTTTTCTGATAAATCAATCCACCACTTGTTCTGGATGTCTCTGAGTTTTTGTTGGAGTTTACTACATGCGAGACGAAAGGCTGCTTTTCTTACATGGCAAGATGGCTGGGCGAGGAATGCCTGGTGAGTGGTTCTCTTCTTTGCCAACAGCTCCTGGATCTCTTGGTTGTTTTCATCAAACCAGTCTTGGTTTTTCTTAAGGGAGAATCCTAGAAATTCTTCAGCAGACTGCAGGATACTGTTTTTGATGTGTTGCCAGAGCGCTGTAGGAGAAGAATCTGTAGGGTGGACTACAAGTTTTGCTTGCAGATTTACCTGGAAGTTGTCTCTCACAACAGCCTGTTGAAGACTGTTGACTTGGAGTCTCCTCTTTAAGATGCCACCCCTCTTAGGTTTGAGCTTAAGGTGTAGATTTAGTTTACATCTTACAAGGCGATGGTCTGTTTGACATTCTGCACTGGGCATCACTCGAGTATGACGGACATCACGAATGTTTCTCTGGCGCACTAAAACATAGTCAATGAGGTGCCACTGCTTGGATCGGGGATGCATCAAAGCTATCTTTCTGCTGAAAGATGGTGTTTGTAATAGTCAGCTGCTGTTCTGCACAAAACTCTAGCAGAAGGCGCCCATTATCATTACAGTTTCCAACAGCCGTGCTTGCCTAATACACCTTTCCAGGCTTCAAAGTTTTTTCCTACTCTGGCATTGAAATCACCAAGGATAATGATTTTATCTTCTGCAGGGACCTTTTGTATGAGGTGGCGTAGGTCTGAGTAGAATTTGTCTTTCTCCACAGGGTCAGCTTGCATAGTTGGGGCATATATACTGAAGAGAACAGCATGTGGGAGGCGTAAGGAGATAATGCGATCAGAGTGACCTGTCGGCAACGTCTCGAGTTTAGAGGCGATGGAGTTTTTAATCATAAAGCCTACTCCTGAAAGATGTTTCTCAGTTTTGGGTTTGCCAGACCAGTAGAGAGTGTAGCCGGCACCGTGTTCTTTAAGGCTGCCTTCCTCATGGAGACGAACTTCACTAAGAGCAGCGATGTCAATGTTAAGCCGTGATAGTTCATGGGCTATTAGAGCAGAACGACGCTCAGGACGTCCACTATCTGCAGAATCTTGCATGGTTCTGATGTTCCAGCATGCAAGTGTCAGTCTATTTGCACCTTTGCAGGCAGGTGTTGGCCTTTGTTTCTTTGTCTTTGTTCGACCGCATCGGAAGATGCCCGTTGGCCGCGGCTAGCCAACCAGGTAGACGGGGATGAGCTTTCGTTAGGCCACCTTTTCTAGGCCCCTCTCCATTTTAAAATCATGTTTATCCGAGGGCATTGTTAATGGCCATTCCGGTTGTAATTGCACATAATTCTACTTCTATTATTGCACAGCACTATAAGTCAAAGGCTTGTTGTCAAGGCCGACAGCCTTCAAGCCGCAGGTCGTTCCACGAGTGAACAAGTCCCAACTTCAGCACGCACGCCTGTTCTCGGGTGGAAACCCGCACGTCTTCTCCCTTAGCCCCGCCGGAGCCTGTCCAAAAGGTTCCTTCATTTTCTGACCTTCTCCCCATTTCTCCTGAATTTTTTTTTCTTTTCCTCTCCTCCTGCTTCCCGGGCGCCTTAAGACTGCGAGGAGAGCTGCATCCAAGGGAAAGATGCGATAGCTCAAGCGGCAGGGCCAAGGCCGTTTGGGATGGGGTTCCCGGGTTCGGGACCCCCCAAGGGAGGAAAGGAACTTATTCTTATTTTTGCACTTTTATCTTTATTCTTATCTTTCCCCTTCTCTCCCCACTCTTGGGACATCTCTGAGCTCAGAAGGAAAAAGTTTTGAGAAAGGAATTGGCCTATGAAGCAGGGGGCCTTATCTGTTTGTGTTGGGCTGACATCAGGGAAGCAGAAATCATAAATATAGGTTCATCTCTGTATCTGTGCATCTGTACGATATTGCCCCATGCCTTCCTTGTCCCCTTGTAACCCTTCCCTTCCCCATCTCGCCCTTGTTAGTTAAGAAAGACTGCCTTGAAAGTGTTTTGTTGTGTTTGTCAAGAGGAAATGCGACTGAGCCCTGTTCCAAAACCTTCATGGATCACCATATTCATATTGCATGCGTTTCCTGATGGAGATCTTGTTATGGTAAAGCTAAGCTCTTGTCTTGGCCCCACGCTTCATCAGTCCTGAGGCGGTTTAACGGTCGGATTTCTAGTCTAACTAAACTAGCCTTTGGAGCCTGGACAATAAATGTTTGTTCTTCACAACGGGTGACACATCTGGCCTCGGAAACCAAGGTGTGCTCCAGAATAAGTTCTTTTGTCACCAAAGGGTCTGAGTGAATCACCTTCATCAGGCCTTCTTCCTCTTCTCCCTCATTCACATATGGATGAGACACATCAACTCAATGATTTCATCACTTCCAGGTGTTGCCCCAGGTCGTTACCTGGCCCGGACTCTTTGTTTTCATTCATATGCCATCCTGACAGTAATCTCCGCCTAAGGTCCTCTTCCCGGACATTCCTTATATGGCCACGGACCTCTGATTGGCCGAAGCCGGCAAATGGGAGCGAGCACCGATAGGCTCCCTGGAGCTGACCGGCGTCCCGCCCATCAGCTGGCCTCAACGTTCAACCAATCACCAGCGGAGCGGCCCGGAAGAAGGCGGGCGGAAATTCAATTGTTTTGACAGTTCTGTAACCTTTAAAAACCAATGTTTTGAATGTATATGCATGCGTTCTTTGCGGGAATCAGGGTATTGCGGTTCGCGTCCTCTCAGCTGAGCAGAATAAACAATTTCGTGGCATCTACCTTGCAGTATTGGTGAGCATAATTGGATCTACGGGAGGAGGGTAGGCTTCGAGGACCTAGTCGCTCCGGGCTCGCCAGGTTAACCGAACCCTCGCGGTCTCTGTCCCGCAGTCGGTCTGCGGGACTTGCCAGGTTGTTCGACAACCGCTCTATGGGATTTGTCTGGTTGTTCGACAACAGGCTTGGTCCCAGAGCCAAGTTTTACTTGCTTCCTTAATGTCAGGAGGGAGAGGACTGACCTGATTTAACTGCTAAGCAAGTTTCACAGCCAAGGCACCACCACTGAAAAGGCCCTGTGCCTCTCCCTACCAATTGCACCTGGGAAGGAGGTGGGACTGAGAGCAGGGTCTCCTCAGACAATCTTCATCTCTGAGATGGTTCATAGAGAGAGATATATTCAGACTGATAAGCTGGGCCAGAACCATGCAGGCCTTTATAGACTAAAGCCAGCACTTGAATGCCCGGTAGTGCAATTATACTGATTCCACAATCCCTTGTAACTCTGCCTTCCCACATTTCCGCTGTTTCGTGTTTTTATTTTGTTTTTTAGAGTATTTGAACAGTATCAGCAATGAATAACAAAGAAGTCAAATATAACTGTAAAGTATTAAATCAACACAAAGCAAACAGCTTGGGGATGGGGAAGTAGAAGGAGAAGAGGACGGGAATTCCACTCCAATATCACTTTACTTCTGACATGCTCTCTCTAATTTTAAGATATATTTATAGGCTTTATTTATTGCATCCTCATTATATTTACATAATTTTTGAATAAAATTAATTTTCTCTCTTATTTTGGTTAATTTTTTTCTTTTGTTGCCTATCGGCCCACTTTTAAAAACTCACTTTTAAAGTATCCAAATGAAAACATAAGCTTGCTCCCTTTACTCATGTCAGTAACAAGAGTCAGTGCATGGCTTTCTCTGAAAATAGTGTACATATTTGATTTGACAGGGATGAAAAAGACTTTTGGTGAATTCACAGTTCACAGTAAAACATACAGTTCCCACCCGAGAAATGTTCAAAAAACACATATTTTCAAGACTTGCAGTCATTTTAGAGAAATAAAATAGACAGAAACCTCCCTTAGTTTGTGGAAAAAATATATACACAATAAAATATAGGCTAAATTGTGGGTTTTTGCTCTGTTTATTTGGAGGAAAACCCCTCTGCATTGATTCCATTGGGAAACAGGAGGAAAAGTATTGCAACCTGATACAAAACAAAAAGACAATAGAGAATGCAAGTGGGGGTGGAAAATACGACAGAACAGAGACTGAGAGAATTTCATATCTTAGCTGACAGCCTAAACAAAAGTCGCTTTGAAACGGACAAAGTAATTTTTAAGGTGAAAGGAGGCATCTAAGGTCACTCCTGGGGACCAGCCTTCATCACAAGCCAAATAGGTTTCCACATGCGGCTGACTGTTTTAAGGTCACTTCAGATCATCCATTTCCAAGTCTGGCCATATGTGGATCTTAAACTATTCATTATAAGATGTGTGCTTCTCACCTCTTTGGCAGCTGAATCAGAGAAGAGGAGGATGTGTTAGGTTTGGAAGCTCTGGGTCCAGACTAGTTGAAATTATGGACTGCTGTTCTATTTATCACTTCCTTTGTTGCAGACTGCAAACACAAATAGCAGGTCCCAAAATATTTTATCTACATATAATGAACTGTGGTTGAGAGCTTCCCAAGTTTGAAGTAAAGATATGGATATCAAGGCTTGTGAATTAACAATGGATTCCTTTAAAAAAGAGAATAAAATCAATTCAGCTCTCACTTTCCTTTAAATTTTGTAATTTTTGACGTGCAGAGCATGCATTGTGCGGACCCAATGGCTTTAGTACAAGTGCTCAATTCAAAGGATAACTGTCTTCTGACCTGCATAATCATTAGCAAAATGTGAATGCAGTTTTTTTTCTTTTAAAATGAAGATGAAACACATCTTTTCTCTGTTCTTAAGCAAATAGCTTAGATGGTTTAAAAAGAACTTTAAGTATATATATGAATGGGCTTTACCAGCAATGGCTAAGTTGAAACTCCATGTTCAGTGGCACTGGATATCATCCACCATATCCTAAGACACTTTATGTTCAACTTTTTATGAGCTTCCTGAGAGCATATGATTATCCTATATCAGCCCATTGGCCCATTTATCCTTGTAGTTTCAAGCCGGTCTATGCCTTATCCAGAGATCCCTGTGTCTAGAGATTCATTGAAGTACTAACCCAGGTTTGGTCACTGAGTTTTAAAAATCAGAAAAGATCAAGTGAGTTTATACTCATATACTGGTTCTTGTTCTGATAAAGCAATATTTTTCTTACCTCCTTACACTTATTTTTCAGGTGCAGAGATTATATAACTTACTAGTTGTACCCGGCATGCGTTGCTGTGCCCTATTTAGGAGATTTGAGAAAGTCTGAGTATGTAAGGGTTGGAATTGTTGTTAGTTATGGTGTTGAAGTGAATTGGGTGTTTTATGTTTGTGCCTCAGCTCTTTGCCTGCAGTCCTTCGGGTTTGACTTGTACCATGGCCAGGACGGATCAGCTTGGGGAGGGCTTGTCCTGTCAGGGGATCTCTGTCTTCACAGGTGCGTCCAGTGTCTGTTGGGGGACTGTTAAAAATCCTTTCCGTATCCTTTTTAGCCACCTTTCTCAAGATCTTCATGTCTAGCTTACTTTCTGCTCCTCTCTTTTTCAAGATGTCCTGCTCTGTGTCTTTTGCACCCATTGGTCGATGTCCGATGAGGCTTTCCTCATGGACAGGCCATCTGAGGGAGCTCTTCCAACGCTGGGCATCAGAAGGTACTTGGTGATGACATCCATCCCTTGGAGCCAGCATATAGAGGGGCTGGAGCACCCTCCTTGGCAAACACCATTGTTGCTGGATGGTCCTCTTATTAATGTGGAATGTCAAGCCACTGGAGATCTTTTGGGAAAGGAAGAAGAGCTCCCTTTGAATGGTGTTGATCTCTATCATGGGCTTCTGATTTGAAAGTGTTGGAGGAGGCTCTGGCAGTCATCTGACAGTTTGTTATGGGTCGGAATGTTCATGTTGGCTGGCCAGTACAGCAGTTATGCAAATCCGCCCTTATTGGCAGCCAATCATGTTGTCAGAATGTAGAGAGGCTGGCAGCCCCGGAGAATGCTGGGAAATGTAGTTTTATTTTTACTCGTTGTTTTGGGGGCCTTTTAGGTTTTTTGGGGGGGGAGTTTCTTTGCTACAAACGTACCTTGCTTGAGGCCTATTTCTGTTGGCAAGTTTTGTGTTTCTGCGTTGTAAGGTTTCTCTGTTTGAGGTAGTCTTCACATGATGGCTCTTCCTTTATATATATAGATTTTCATTCGTAAGGATCAGAGCTTTCTAGCATCAGTTATAGTCATGGCTACTGAAAGATTCTCAGAGCGGTTACATATAAAAAAAAAGAACCTCTTCGGCAGTTGAACATCAGGTCAAGTTATTGGCTGTGTGTTATTTCAATTATCCTATCTCATCAGGGTTCTATGGATGCCTCTAGGTATTTCACCACACAGGCACATTTACCTGCTGTATGACACTTTCACCACACTTCTGGATCCCATCAAACCATGTAGCGCTACTTCCAGTGGGGCTCCATCCATAAATTATGGTGAAAGCATTGTATGATGGAGCAACGAGACAATAGGAGTCTTCCCATGTTCTTGATGCCAGCAACGGGGTGAGCGTGAAGGAAATCTGGGCAGTAATACTTTTCCTCATGCAATGGGGAAGACGGCACTGTAAGTGATGAAGAGCAAGGGACGATACATTCCTTCACTGCCCATCAGATTCACCATGCTGCCTGGTGAATCCCCTCACTGTTACCTGTGTTGGGTGACTTCATTTGATGAAATCCTAAATCTATTCAAAGAGGTTTAGAACTCAGACTTTCATGAACATTGTACAAAAGTCTGATGAAGTTCCTATGTTATGGAAGAGCCTTATTTACTTCATTTTATATCTCATTTTTCCAAGTATGGGAATTAAAGTGCCTAACAACACATATTAAAATTGAGTACTTTTTTTTATTAAAAAAAGGAGCTACTGTGTCTTATAATCGTTTTCATACTACAAACTTATAGAATCTTGAAATCACCTTAATGGTTGTATCCTACAGAATTGTGAGATTTGTTGCTTGGTGAACCGCTAGATCTCTTTGATAGAAAATTTTAAATACTATAGATGTGCAAGGTGTACTAGGCAAGTCCTCTTGAGATACTCTAAAATTTAGCTAGAACTAAGACTTACATCTGCAACAACAATGTTCATGGTCCTTTGGGAAGTCTTTTGTATGATCATCTTGCCTTTTATAATCTTTTGTTGTATCAAGATTTTTTTTATAAAAAAAAAGAGACGAAAATGAGAGCTTTCTGTTAATTTTACAGCAGTTGTTGCATTTTAGGCATGAACAACTATCACAGTTGATCGTGCCCATAAGAGGAGATACACAGAACGATGGATCCCAGCACACTTTTGTAGAATTCTTTGAATTACAGAAATTAATTTGCTTTTGTTGGCCATATTTTTAGTGTTTAGTTTTCTAAGTAGCTCTGAGTTTTGCAATTAATTGAACCATTTTTTGAAGGAAGAAAAATTCAAAATCAAATACTAAACCAGTCATCTGTATTAGGTCATGGGAAGAGGAGAGGCATATGAAATAAAGCTCAATTGCTCTTACTTAAATTAGTTGCTTCAGAAAGCACCTTAACTTTAAAGCTGATTAAGGTATCAGGCTTAGCTGTTTGCTAATCTGTTCTATCTCTGCTACCTATGAGGCCTCACATTTAGAATAACAAAGCATGGTGATGGGTATTCTCTGCTGCTTTTGAATAGATATTAATATAACAATTTTCCAATAAGACTTTTCTTGAAAGACCTGCTTATGTTTGATTTTCCTCTACAAGTTTTAGATCTTATCTGCCATACATTCTTTCAAATGGGACTCAAAATCAGGCTTTGTGGTAACATTCTGTAAGTTCAAGTTTAAAAGAAATCAGTCTATAAATAATGAATCAAAATAAGAAGAAAAAGTGCTTTCCTACATTGCTCTAAATTGTCTCTGTATCTCTTGATTTACTGTCTTTTGAATCAATGGAAAACTTGAACACGTAGATGGGGAAATCTATCAAATCCCTTTCTTCCACAATTCAAATTTCTAAATCTAAATATTTTCAGCCTGGATAAAAAGAAAATTTATAATAATTTTTATGAATTCCAAAATAAACTGTTTTCCCCCTACCTGTTTTAACTGCAGTGCTTACCAGAATCAATAAGTGCAATTAGCCCCAATAGGGAAAGATCAATATCTTTCACAGAGGTCTCAGGATGTAATTATTTGCTAATTTTCTTCTCAAAGAAAGCCACAACTTATTTTAGCAGTTTAGGATTTTTCATGCACAAAATTTGCATTTATTTGTTTTATAACCAACAACAATTTACATGCAGGAATTTTCTGCACATAAAGCAATCTGTTTCCTGCACCCAAGATGCTCCATTTCTGCATGACACAACCATGTGCAAATTTTGCATAGAATAACTTCTGAGCTATGACTAGTCTCATCAGGGTTTCTTGATTTTCAAAAACATTATTTTTTTGTATATCATAAAGTTGAGAAGTTTATCTTAGAAATAAAAGACTAAATTTAAATCAACATGTAAACTGCACAATATGTAGCAATTTGACCCAGAGATTTTGTGCTGGTCAGTGACCATAATAAGGACAGATCAACAAATTCACCAAAGGATATAAAGGATCTTTTCGCATTTAATGTGCTTTTCTCCCAAGGATGTGGACTGTGATATACAGGAAGAGCCCTAATTCGTATCCATAATCCCACAAAAATGGCTCACCTGCTTTTACAAGCCCTAGAGGGCATAAATAAAAGATTCCTTCCCAGGTTGAGTCATATCAGGGTGCAGGTGAATGAGAAATGAAGTACATGATGAAATAAGGAAAAAACCCTTTCTACCCATATTTCATGGTCTCCATCTTGCTTGTACCCACTATAATATGTAGTAATCCAGTGTCCATTGAAAAAGAACTCCAAACTGGGGCATAAAAGAAAAGGGATTTATTCCATTAGTAATATCATGAGCACTATTCATTTAAAGCCTACAATATTAAATACCAGGACTGTAGCCAGAAAAAAAAAATCAAGGGGGAGGGTTGGGTTGATTTTTAAAAAACAAATCATGAGAAGTAGTTTCATAACACAAAATAATTTAAATAGTATGATTCATTCTAAATTTTATATAGACTTAATTAAATAAATTTTCTCATTTCCTTCATGGGGACTTCAAATTCCTCCCATGCCTTTGCCTACCAATTGTGGGTGAGCCAACTTGGTGGCTTCCACTATATCATCTATTGCCGCAAGTAATGACTGTGAATAAATTGTTTCCTTGAGATAGTGTTCTGGAGGGACTTGCTTAATTTTTGCTTCTCATAGACTTATCAGGGGGATTCAATTAACCAGTTAAAATATTAGTAAACCAGGTACATAAGAACATAAGAACATAAGAAGAGCCATGCTGAATCGGGCCTCAGCCCATCTAGTCCAGCATTCTGTGTCACACAGTGGCCCATTAGTTGTACACAGGGATCTCTAGCAGAAAGGAGGGCAAAACCCTCACCTGCTCCCGACCCCCCACAACCAGTACCCGGGGAAAATCCTGCCTGCCTCCATCAACACAGAGGTGGCACTTGGATGTCCATTTCAGTAACTACTGATTCCCTTGGTATCCATGAATCTGTCTAATCCTGCCTTGAAGCTGTCCAGGCTGACAGCTGTCACAACCTCCTCTGGAAGTGAATTCCATAACCCAATGACCCTCTGGGTGAAGAAATATTTCCCTTTATTAGTCCTAACTTTCCTACCTTGGAGCTTTAGGGAGTGACCCCTAGTCCTAGTGTTGTGTGACAGAGAAAATATTTTTGTTGCCCTTCTTTGTACCTTTTCCATTTCCGTTATATCCTTCTTGTGGTGCGGTGACCAGAATTGTACACAGTACTCCAGATGTGGCCTCACCATAGATTTGTAGAGAGGCAATACAACATTTGCCGACCTATTTTCGATTCCCTTCCTGATCATGCCAAGCATAGAATTTGCTTTTTTCACTGCTGCAGCGCACTGGGTTGACATCTTCATTGAGCTGTCCACTAGGCATGGTTTCGAACCCAAAAATGGCGATTCTAAAATCAAATGGGGGGGGGGGGTATTAGTAAAAGAAAAACTTACAAAAAAATTTCCAAAAATTTCTAAAATGTAACTTAATTACAAAACCCCGGGCACAGCGTTTGCTGCCTGGGTGCACACACATACATATTCTTTGTTTACATTTTTCCAGGCTTCCAGCCGAAAGAAGGAGCGAGTTTAGGGCTTGCCTTGCCATAATACTTATTGGCAAGGGAGGCGGGAGGTTGGTGAGAGAGAAGGAGAGTGCCCCCCCCTTACGACCTAATAACGACACTTAAGAAAATCCTGGCCCCCGAAGTTCTATAAAGAAAGTCCACTTCCTGGTTGGCGTTCCAGATGCGGAAATACTCAAAAGTAGCATTTCTTACGAATTTCTTACGAATCATTTCATTTTCATAACTTTTTTCTCATGCCTACTGTCCACCAAAACCCCAAGATCCCTTTCCTGGTTTGTCTCAGAAAGCTTTGATCCCATCAGTTGATAAGTGTACTTGGGGTTCTTTGCCCCGATGTGCATGACTTTACACTTGTTTAGGTTAAAATGCATTTGCCACTTTGTTGCCCATTCACTCAATTTCGAGAGATCTTTTTGGAGCTCTTTACAGTCAGTTTCATTTTTAACTACCCTGAACAGTTTAGTGTCATCTGCAATCTTTGCTACCTCACAATTTACTTCTACATCCAGATCATTTATGAATAAATTAAAAAGTAACGGTCCTAAAACTGAACCTTGGGGTACGCCACTTCTCACCTCTTTCCATCCAGAGAAGTGTCCATTTATTACCACCCTTTGTTTCCTACAGTTTAGCCAGGATCCAATCCAGGACAAGACCTGTCCCCTGATTCCATGGCTGAAGAGCTTATTTAGGAGCCTTTGGTGAGGGACTTTGTCAAAAGCCTTTGAAAGTCAAGGTAAACAATATCGACTGGGTCCCCTTTATCTATGTGTTTATTTACACCCTCAAAGAATTCTATCAAGTTAGTAAGACATGATTTGCCTTTGCAGAAACCATGTTGATTTTCCTTCAGCAATGCCTGTTCTTCTATGTGCTTAGTAGTTTTTTCTTTAATAATGGTTTCCATCACTTTGCCTGGAACTGAGGTTAGACTAACTGGCCTATAATTTCCTGGATCACCCCTGGGTCCTTTCTTGAAGATCGGAGTTACATTTGCCTCCCTCCAGTCCTCGGGTACTTTGCCTGATCTTAGAGAAAGGTTATATATTTTGGCTAGAATTTCAGCAATTTCACACTTGAGTTCCTTAAGAACTCTGGGGTGGATGCCATCTGGCCCTGGTGATTTGTTGACATTTAGTTTAGTAAGGCATGTGAGAACATCTTCCTTTTTTATCTCTATCTGGTTTAATTCATTTAATTCCCTCCCTGAAAAAACTGACTCAGCTGCAGGCATATGTTGTCTGTCCTCCTGTGTGAAAACGGAGGCAAAGAAGTCATTTAGCCGCTCAGCAATCTCCTTGTCTTCACTTATTGTCCCTTTCTTACCATTTTCATCAAGTGGACCAACTGCTTTTCTAGTTGGGTTTCTGTTCCGATGTACTTAAAGAAGTTTTTGCTATTTTTTAAAATATTCTTAGCTATATGTGCCTCAAAATCTCTCTTGGCTTTCCTGACGGTTGCTTTGCATTTAGTTTGCATTTAGCTTTGCATTTAGCTTTTTCTTAACCTGAAAATTTTCGGGGAAGCAGGTTGAAACCCTAACACCCCCCCCCCTCTTGGCCACAGTCCTGACAATATCCACATTCTAAACAGGACTTGCAATAGGAATTGATAAATAGATAGATGATAGATAGATAGAGATAGATAGAGATAGACTCAAGAAGAAAATACATTTTCCCTGTAAGATCTGATTTGATATATTATAAACAAGTGAGCCTCTAAAACATTATTTGAGGAATGAGAAGTGTGGCTAGAATGTCATTTGCAAAGTTGTTTTGCTACCAGCATCGACATTTGATCTAATTCAATTAATGTTATTTCAGAATATCTGTCAGTAAATTTGCAAAATCTCAGTCAAATAAGCAGTACCAATTTAGTTATCTTCTGAAAGTGTAGAATATCATGCTGGTAATAAAATGAGAAAATATTGCACTTCCATATTATTTCTAAATGTAAATATCCAAATTCAATCTATTATTCATATGAATACTACCTTTGATCAAACTGGCTGTTGATTCCCATGACAATTGTGTTTTACATACTAATAAGGAAGATTTTATTTTTTTTCTTCAGAAAGTTATTGTCCCCACAGAGTAGGACCATGGTGGGATATTCTAATGTAAATAGTACTTTCTAATTCTTATACAGTTTCTCAGTCCATCTTGCTAAAAAGAACAGTGTCTTCTGCACCATTCTTCAAGGATCAATCATTTTTGCTGTAGTTGTTCTGTTCCACATACTCATCCAAAGAAAGATTTAGAGGCCATAAGTAGGGATTGAGGTTTACACCCTTCATGGTTTAGGTCCTTCCATACAATCCCCCCTGTGCATTCGGTGTCTCTGGGGAACATTGATTTTAGTCAGCCAGGACCACACTGGGCAACTGACACCTTGAGGACCTATTTGGTGGCAGCCCCTACAATGTATAGTGATCAGCTGGAATAGATTTGATAACTAAACAACCTGTCTTAATTCTAAAAAACATTAAAGACCTATCTATCTCAGCAGGCCTCCTCAGTTGACTTAAATTGACATTTTATAGGTACAGATGATTTTATTATATTGTTGTTTATTTGTTCAGTCATTTCTGACTCTTCTTGATGTCATGGACCAGCCCACGCCAGAGCTCCCTGTAGGCCATCACCACCCTCAACGCTTTCAGAAATTGGTATTTTAATATTATGTCTATATGTTTTAATCTATGCATTTTAAAAGGTTAGTTTGATGTTAGGCTAACTTCAGCTGCACAAATATACTGGTAGGTTTCACATGGAATTCAAAGTAATTAAAGGACCAAGATGAAAAGTCTGAGGCATTTAAAAGATGAATATGTAAAATCAGAACATTTTACTCTACTTTGGCTCATGGGCACTCCTCACATTTCTTTCTCTACACTGGAGGGACTCTATATGATCTTTAAACAATATTTTAGGTGCAATGCAAAGATGTGATCCATCTATAGTTAAATAAATGTATATGCCATTATTTTAATTGGTGATATTTGCTGAACCATTCTACCAAAAACTATGGGAATGTCTGCAAATGCTTTTCTGAAAATGTCTTGTCTCTGCAGTGTAATATAACTCCAGGTCTTCGGATGTCCATGGCTGTTATTACCCAGCACCCAAATGAAAGCTTATTTTATTTAG
This sequence comes from Anolis apletophallus, assembly GCA_030556195.1. NCBI lineage: Eukaryota > Metazoa > Chordata > Lepidosauria > Squamata > Anolidae > Anolis > Anolis apletophallus. The sequence goes on along the minus strand of JARBWK010000012.1, from coordinate 31,053,990 downwards.
GGGGACAGATTTTGTCAAGGCAGAACTTGTCATGTTAGACTTGATTTCTCAGGGAAGAGCACTTAACATCAATGTTCATAAATAACACAGCATGTAACCTGACAAAGTTTAGGGGCAAAAATACATTATATTTGCACTTTCTGAGAAGAACTGTAAAAATGTCTTGAGAGATAACAGAGACTACCAACCATAAAAGGTCCACTATCATAAAAATTATTCTAGAAGTCTGATTACTGGCTTGACATTTAAACTGCAAATGAGATGTGTAACTCTATAACTGTCTTCTAGCCTGACTTCTGGTTAAAACTACACAGATTAGTTTTTCAAGGTTGCTCCCATAGATTTATTATCTGAATCTTAGCTGAATTTGAGACCCAAACATCTAGAGCAAAAAAAAACTAGGGAAGTAACAACTGTAGTCATTTAAAAGAGAGATGTAAAGAACATTTTAACATTTTTAAAGGAAATGTTAAAATGTTTTTAATTGTTGATTAACCCTGATTAGAAGAAGTCTGGATTAATGAAAATCTTTGCAGTTTGGAATTTATTATGCACAAAATTTGCATGTGCTTATTTTATGCAGAAAACATTAATTTCTGGGAAGGAAACAGCATATTCTGCACATACAACAATATTTTTTTATTGTTGGGAAAGAATTCCATCCCTATTTTTAACATTTTTGTTGCTATTGCGGCCCCTGCTGGGCCTGTTTTGTGTTACCTAATGTACATGGTTCCCTACCTGCAATGTTTTTGTTCTGTTTCAAATGTGTGTGTGCATTGGTGGGAGGGGTCTGTGTTTTGGCGTCAAAGATTACATCAGCACTTTAATCCCTCCCCTTTCTGAGGTCACCTGAGGGGTGGACTTCTCCCCCCAGGCCATTCCAAGAAAGAACACATGGACGTGAGGTGGAAATCTAGGCCTCCACTTGGACAAAGCATGTTCGTTCACTAAACCAACCTAATGCCTTCAACCAAGCCTGCAGTTATAAAGGAAGGTCCGCCTTCAATGGAGAGACTGTAGATTTGGGGCCTTGGGGACTTTGCGACCCTAAAGCCATTGAAAGCAACGGACAACTTGGAACCAAAGAACAGCATCTACCCTCTACAACCCAGAGGCAAGTAATTGCATCCCTTTCCCCAAAAGGACTTTCCTGCAACTCTTAGCAACTAAGCAAGATACTGGGCCATCAGTTTACTGATTGTAATCAATAAACTTTGTTGAACTTTATCATTTATAGTCTAGAGCAGGGGTGGGCAATTACTGGCCCTCTAGGTGTTTTGGACTTCAACTCCCAGAAATCCTAGCCAGTTTACCAGCTGTTAAGATTCCTGGGAGTTGAAGTCCAAAACACCTGGAGGGCCGGTAATTGCCCACCCCTGGTCTAGAGCCATCTTTAAAGCCTTTCCAAGCCTCCTTTGCTTCATAGGAAGGCAATTCGCTACTTTAGGGCCTAAAGACTACACACCCACCCTAAATTTATATCTAGAGGTCTGCACAGTTGCTATATATTTTATAGTTTTAGCATATAAGTTTTAAAATCTTTTTTAGATTGCCTCTAAATGGTTATTTCGAGTACAATAAATGGTTATTGTTTAATCTTGTGAAAATGGTGAGGTAGTAATAAAATTAGCCATCATCATCACTTGAATATAGATGCTGATAGTATTCCAACAAATTCTTTTTTTATGGATACAATGAGGCATTATTTAAACTGGTCAGAATTTTTTATCTGCTACATCACTATGTTAACACCATTGTTACAGAGCAGCATAGTGACTCCTAGTCTGATTTCCCATTCCCCACATACCAGGAAGGAGACGTTGCAATCAATGAGTGTTTGTTCTGCTGCTAATCAGGAAGCAGCAGAATGTTATTCCCACTCATTTCATTGACAGTCAGAAATGCAGTCCCTATTGGAATTTTCTTCTAATTCGAATTCATTCACACAAAGAGATAGGTGGGAACATCAGTTAGTTGCTTTACAATCAGCAGGGGAACCGAACGATTGCAGTGAATGCCCAGTAAATGGGGATTGGGGGTATATTCACTATGTGATTGTGAAGAAATTGCAGGTGTGAACCAACCAGGAATGTGTAACACTAGTCACTTCATCCCATAGTCTTTGGGAAGTTTCCTAGGATGCTTCCAGGATGCTTCCTCAATTGAGCCTGCCAGTTACCATCACATGATGTAAGGCTACTTCCGGTTGGGCTCCATAGGGGAAGCATTTATATATTTACTTACTATGCTTCTATACCGCCTCTCTCAGCCCGAAGGTGACTTGAGGCGGTGAACAAGCGGCAGCAAGTGCCCACATATAAAACCCATCACAATATGATAAAAACAGCCATATAAAAACCATATAAATTAACAGTTAAAAACTACAAAATACAAATCTCAGCATCTCATTCTTAAAATCGGTTTCCGTTGCATCGTCATAATATTCCGTTGGTTTTAATTAATTAAAGTTCGTCTGTGAATGCCTGCTCGAACAACCAAGTCTTGACTTTCTTATGAAATGTCAGGAGGGAGGGGGCTGATCTGATGTCACTAGGAAGGGCGTTCCAAAGCCAAGGAGCCACCACTGAGAAGGCCCTGTCTCTTGTCCCCGCCAGTCACACCTGCAAAGCAGGCAGGACCAAAAGCAGGGCCTCTCCAGATGATCTTAAACATCTTGATTGTTCATAGGGAGAGATGCGTTCAGACATGTAAGTTGAACCTGGCTAAACTGTAGGAAACAAAGGGTGGTAATAAATGGACACTTCTCTGGGTGGAAAGAGGTGAGAAGTGGCGTACCCCAAGGTTCAGTTTTAGGACCGTTACTTTTTAATTTATTCATAAACGATCTGGATGTAGACGTAAATTGTGAGGTAGCAAAGTTTGCAGATGACACTAAACTGTTCAGGTAGTTAAAAATGAAACTGACTGTAAAGAGCTCCAGAAAGATCTCTCGAAATTGAGTGAATGGGCAACAAAGTGGCAAATGCATTTTAACCTAAACAAGTGTAAAGTCATGCACATCGGGGCAAAGAACCCCAAATACACTTATCAACTGATGGGATCAAAGCTTTCTGAGACAAACCAGGAAAGGGATCTTGGGGTTTTGGTGGACAGCTCAATGAAGATGTCAACCCAGTGCGCTGCAGCAGTGAAAAAGCAAATTCTATGCTTGGCATGATCAGGAAGGGAATCGAAAATAGGTCGGCAAATGTTGTATTGCCTCTCTACAAATCTATGGTGAGGCCACATCTGGAGTACTGTGTACAATTCTGGTCACCGCACCTCAAAAGGATATAACGGAACTGGAAAAGGTACAAAGAAGGGCAACAAATATGATCCAAGGGATGGAGCAGCTCCCTTATGAAATCAGGTTGCAACGCCTTGGTCTTTTCAGCCTTGAAAGACGGCGTTTAAGAGGTGACTTGATCGAAGTGTATAAAATCATGCATGGGATAGAAAAGGTGAACAAAGAAAAAATATTTTCTCTGTCACACAACACTAGGACTAGGGGGCACTCCCTAAAGCTCCAAGGTAGGAAAGTTAGGACAAATAAAGGGAAATATTTCTTCACCCAGAGGGTCATTGGGTTATGGAACTCACTTCCAGAGGAGGTTGTGACAGCTGTCAGCCTGGACAGCTTCAAGGCAGGATTAGACAGATTCATGGAGACCAAGGGAATCAGTAGCTACTGAAATGGACATCCAAGTGCCACCTCTGTGTTGATGGAGGCAGGCAGGATTTTCCCGGGTACTGGTTGTGGGGGGTCGGGAGCAGGTGAGGGTTTTGCCCTCCTTTCTGCTAGAGATCCCCGTGTACAACTAGTGGGCCACTGTGTGACACAGAATGCTGGACTAGATGGGCTGAGGCCCGATTCAGCATGGCTCTTCTTATGTTCTTATGTTCTTATGTTTAGGGCTTTAAAGGCAGTATGCTAGGACACTTCCCAAAGAACACTGGAAGATTCCTGTGTTCCCATTTAGAAGAATGGAGGAAGCCAGGCAGTAATGCTTCCACCTGTGAGATAAGTAAGGGGTGGAGCAAGCAATGTGGGGCGTGGGGCAATAGTATCCCCCTGCTGCCCATAGGATTCACCATGCTGTGTAGCAAATCCCCCCCACTGCTTCTATGTTTATTGACTTCAGTGTGATGTGTCCTAGGTGACACCTTTGTTACTGCCTTAGTAAAATCTGGCTGCTGTGCTAATTAAAAATAATTCATTTTGGCTGAAATGGGAAATAATATAGGGAAGTTAAAGGTAGGTCAAAAGTGCCTTTGTCAGAGATAGTTTAATCAGTCATTTCCCCATTTTTGACATTGCTTCCAGTGGTTCATATCTGATGGAAAGGATTACAGTTCTCCATCCACTTTAGAGAAGTGGCTTATAGTATATGAATGAATAAGTTTTATTGTTCTAGCCATAGGCCATGACAAGTTAAGCGCACATATTAGTGACATCCAAAGTACACATCACAATATAAGAAGATCCTAGGATGCTTTCTGGAGGATAGGGTGGCTTGGCAGCAGACATCAATGATTAAGGATTTGCTAGCAGACTACTCTAAAGATATAACAATAAAGGTTGCCACTTTTGCAGTGGCAGCTCAAAATATCTGTGCGAAACTAGTAAAATCCTTAGTGAAGGATGGGAAATAGCACAGGATGATACAGTGCATTGTAGTCATGACTAGAATTTTAAGAGTCAGTTTTAATGAGTTTTAATATTTGTACTGAAGTTTTATATTGTGATGTGTATTTTGGGTTATAGTATATAGAAGAGTATACTTATGCTAAGGCAGGCCTGCTCAACTTTTGACCCTCCAGATATTTGGGCCTCCAACTCCCAGAAGCATTAGCCAACTTGTCCAATGATTAGAATTCTGAGAGCTGAAGTCCAAAACACCTCAAGGGTCCTAGGTTGTGCAGAACTGTGCTAATGTTTCTCCAGAACTCCTTGGTAGTAATAATGTAGTATCACATAGAGAAAATTCTAGAGGGAAAAATGTGAGAACCAGCTACTAGCTGCAAGAAGCTGTTTTATGTTCAGCCCCTCCTCCTATCCACTTTGAACAATAAAAAAATAATGCATAATTGATTACAAATGTTGTAGCAAAATTTTAGGGATTGTTTTTGGTCACATTTTAAATCCCATTAGACCTCATGAAATGGAGAATGGTGGAAGACCAATTGTGCACATTAGTGGGCAAGCACAGTTAAAGTTGAAGAGCTTGGAAACTGGCCCTTGTAAGACAGGAGGAAAATGATGCTTTGAATTTTCCTAAATCTGAATAATTCTGCAATTGTTTGTTTATCTGTTACATTTATATTTGGCCTTTCCTCCGATAAACTCAAGCAGACATACAGTCCTACCTCTTTTATTCTCACAATAACTTTGCGACGAGCTAGGCTAAGGTATATGGTATATGGACTATAGTCACCCAATGAACTTCATTACTAAATGGTGATTTTAATCCAGATCTAGTTTAATGCTCTAACCAGTATATCGCATGGTACAGTTCACATTGCCTAAAAAAGGAGAGGGGCAATGTCTCACAAGAAGAGTTTCACATGGGATGAAATTATTTGGGATCTAGCTAACTATTGTTCCAATAAAATGTTATCTGGAGTAGATCCAAAATGATGAAGTCCTGAAATATATGCCAGAGCTAACATAACACCTTGGGAAGGCCACTTTCAACTACTGTCAGGTAACTGCTCTGTATGCTAATGAGTCATTCAATGTGTGAGGACTTACTGAATGAATCAGATCAATAGTTAAGGCTTATTGTAGCACTCATCTTGTTTGATCTTCCTTCTAGCATAGTAGACAAGAGTGAATAGAGTAAGATCCTTTATGAGTGAGTAAACCTGAATGAAAAATTGCCCACAAACTCAGCAAGAGTTCTGAGTCAGTGGAAAAGCAGTATACTGTGGCTCTTCAGAGGGACAAGACAAGCATAATATACAGTTTTATCCTCTTTTATATAGCTGCTGGCCTCTTGCCACCTGGAGTACTCTTGAACATGAAGGACACATTTATCAGCTCTGCCACAAAACAGCATAAATTATAATGTGATTAATTGACCCACATCATTTTGGCTTTTCTTCACAAACGAAGATTCAGGAAGGACTCATCCCACACTTTCTACAAGTGTGTTGATGATTCGGAGGTTGGATGTGTCCTTCGAGCCTGTGCAATGGATTTTTCTGGTGAAACTCCCACATTATAGTAGGGTTGGTATACATTCTTATCTACCAAACTTTCTAGAAGCCCACAGGAAGGATAAGGGCACTGCAGGATAGTGAAAGCGAGACTTTCCCAGAGGAAGAAGTATCAGTGTTTGGAATTAACTTACACTTAACGAGTTACAAAGATGGAAAAAGTGTATTGAACTTAACGGTCTCACTGACAGTAATATTTTTCCACTTCCCAAGTCTTTACACATTCCCAGTGTTTACAAGGCAGTTCCAAGAAGTAAACTGTGGACACAATAACACAGATATTGTAAAACAAGAACAGTTTCCATCTTGATAACTAAACAAAAGAATTTATCAAGGGGGAAGAGTTGAAGTTAGGCAAACTGTAAATAAATGTATATGTGATAGGAAAAATGGGTTTCAATATGGGTAGAAATATGTGTCACAAGATATGAAAATATGATCAGAAACAAAATGCAAGTAGAATCTAACAAACTCATTCAAGATGGAAAGATCTTTATAAATCAAGTGATTTTTAATTACTAGAGATTAATAACTCTGATGTCTGTGAGGTTGTATGTTTATAAATAAACCTATTTTATAATCAGTTATAATAAATCTTTGTTATTGTTTATTCGTTCAGTTGCTTCCGACTCTTTGGTGATGGTTGACAGAGGTTCCCTATGGTCCAGCCTTCACATCCGTAGGTTACTACAGGGAATACCATTGCTTTTACTATGCAGATCTTCGTTGCCAGTGTGATGCCTCTACTCTTTACTATTTTATCGAGATTGGTCATTGCTCTCCACCCAAGAAGTAAATGCCTTCTGATTTCCTGGCTGCAGTCTGTGTCTGCAGTAATCTTTGCACCTAGAAATACAAAGTCTGTCACTGCCTCCACATTTTCTCCCTCTATTTGCCAGTTATCAATCTACCCAAAGTTTATCTATAGAAGTCCTTCAAGATGCTGAAACATGGATAGTTCAGACTAAAACAATTACACACTTTCGTATTTTGTTACCTTTACGTTATAGAGCTGCAGGGGAGAATGTTATGATTCAGGCACTGATTCTGGTTATTCCTTGCTCCACTGCATAAAAACCATTCATTTTTTAAAATAAAATAAAATAACTAAAACATAACAGGTGAATATAGAGTTCCTTCAACAACTTGTAACTTTAACAGCAATCGTTGACTAGCATGGAAGCTAATTACAAATAATTAATAAAAACTAATTACTTTAAAAAATTAACTTTCAAGTTTTGGATATGAAAAGGACTTGGAAAAGGTCTGTGGAACTTTCTCCCTAAGGACATCAGCCAACTTAAGACCTGGCTGTAGGCCAGGCGTTTGACTAAAGGTATTGAGTATAGGATAATGGCAGCTGGACTTGAATACTGTGACATGACAATATTGGAATTATTGGCTGGGCTCTGGTTTTAGCGGCATGTTAACATGACTGTTGATTTTTTATTGATGATTTTATTATGTTTTTATACCACTGTTTTTATCAAATGTATTTTTGTATAGCATCTTTGATGCATATGTGAAGATGCCCTGAGTCCCCTTTTGGGAGAAGGGTGGGGTAGAAATAAAGTTAATAATAAATAAATAAGATTGGTTCAGTGAGGAGAAACTTTAAAAAGGCAGTCATTTGAACTATAAACTCACTTCATCAAAAGCTATGAAAATACGTTTCAGGGTGAGTCATGAAACTACATAAATCATTTATACTCCGATTTGGAGAACTTAGTTATAATCAAGAAACACTAAGGGAAACACTGTATTAATACATTGACATGGATAATTTTAACATCAGTTCTCAAATGGGCTCATTTCAGAAATTAGTCCTAGGTTGAATTGCTTTATATAGAATTGGCTATGAATATTTGTTCAAATAATTCAAAAACAGGAGGGTGAGGAGAAACTCCTGTCTATTGGGCTGAAAATAAATTGGTGAAAAATTGGTATGGATAACAACATTATTTGAAATCTGGTCTCAAAATTGTGGGTACATAGACAAGTAAAGCTCAAATACAATTTTAATTTCCTAATAAGGCTACTTAAAACTTGATTAAGACCCTGGGGTAGGGAAAGATTTTCAATAAGTTGTTAATGGTTTCCTTACCAACAGTTATAATGGTTTCCTTATCTATAATTTGTGGAAATATTTTAATGGATAAAAGACCTATGGACTGCAACAAAATAAGTCAGAATTGGAATTACAACTGTGTAAAGCCTATGAATGTGTGATGATTCAAATGTATAAACATCTGTTGAAACCTGAAGTGGAAGACAAATAGGTCAAAGAGTGTATGATAAAATGGACTAAAACTTTGGTTATAAGATGGATCAATGGGAAAATATATGGTCAAAGGGGTGCCTAATATATTTAGGAAATGTGAACGACACAAATGAGTCATTTGATCACATATGGGGTGTGTGCGGAAAAAGCTTGAATGGATTTAAATACACACATTGGTGCAGAGGATTTTAAAGATTTATATTCACATAAATATGGAACTTTTGCTCTATATTCTTAAACACTGTATTTTATGGTATTTTAACTTATTATATTTTCTTTGTTTTTAACATTTTTGATTTGTAATGTATTTTAACACTCTCAATAAAAATATTCAAAAAACTAAAACAGGCAAAGTGGATAACAAGTTTCAACCCAATATCATCTTAGAAGCCATGCTTGAAAGAGAAAAGATTAATTGAATGGCATAAGGGAGAAAAGATGTTAAACATTATTTTGCATAGTACCAGAAATCCAGTATGACAGGACTTCTTGCTACCTTAGGGATTCCCATCCAAAGACCCCACAAGGAATTGGCTGTCTCATCAAATAATCAAAGAACAGCCACAGCAAATAAACACAAGGCACACAATCATAACCAATCAACCCGTAAAAAAATGACTTGCTTAGATTGTTTGGGGCTTTGTGCTTAAAGGCACCTTGCTGTGGTCAACATGATTTATGCCTGTGATAAACTGCTTGTGGCTTGTTTATGCTGAGGCAGTGACTGATCTGTTTGAACTTTCAATAAGGCAGGAGATAAGAAAAAAAATCTCAGAACATTCAAATGTGATTTTTGTGAATGAAACATAAAATATGTGAGTGTGTTGAAATGAAAGAAAGTAAGATGATGCTTAGCAGAAGAAAAAGAATGCTCAAGTTTTCAACCTTTGCAGGGAAGAGTTACAATTAAGGTGTGAGGAGACTGACGTGATCAGTTTTTGGCAGCCTGCTGTTAGAAGGATAGCCGGGGGATTCGGGCTTCCCTGGGCAGAAAGTTCCAGAGTTAAGGGGCAGCCACTGAGAAGGCCTTCTCTGTTTGTGATGGTGCTGGGACCAAGAGGAGGGGCTCTCCTGAGGATCTCAGGGCCCCTGCAGGTTCCAACCAAGAGATACAGTCTGCTAAATACAACGTCACAGTGGTGCCCAACATGCAGAACAACTTGACCTGGAAATATTACATGATACCTAATTTGTTGCTGTTTTATTTTAATTTTCCTAAGAATAAAAGAGCAAGTCTGTTGGATCATCCCAAAATTGTATCTTGCATTCAATACCCATAGTGGCCCATGTGTTGTCCATGATTAGGGCATAAGTCCTATAGTACTCTTCAGACCTCTTCATATGAGTTTGATTTTGGTGGGGGTTAATTCAACTATGGAGCCCGCTGGCTCCCATCACATTCTGGAAAAGTACTTGCAGGGTGGCTCCGTGGCCAAACTGAAAAATCCCCTGCTGCCTCCGAAAAATTGTCAGGAGGCAATGGGAGATTCCACGTCTTTCTATAAAGAAGGTTGGGTTGAGCTGGCTTAAACAGCCCCAACCCCCACCCCAGGTGATGAGGTAGCAGGGAAGCTGGGATGGTGCAAAATGTGAAGCAACTGGTCCCCACGCCGCATGGGCAGGCACTGCTGGGACACAGTAATGCTGGCCAATTCTGGTGGTGAATGTGACAAGGTCTTTCACGTGTCTTTACACTGTCCTTACATCCCAGGATCTGATCCCAGGTTATCTGTTTTGAACTGGATAATATGAGTCCCCACTGCCATATAATATGGGTTAAGCCGACAACCTGCTTTCATTTTGACTAGACCTTTTAATACTTACTAGTACAATTGTTTCAGAAGTGTAATTTTACCCACGGACTCCTTGTACGTTATTAGATTTTTCATTGTTATGATTGTAATATTTTGTTAAAAGTTAGGTAACATCAAAAAACCCTCTAACTAATATAGACAACTAACTTGGGCACCCGGCAGTGCCCGGGTGTTTTGAGAAATGTAGTAGTTGGTCTTTAGCAGTTATTTATGTGGCTCACAGTGGTGTCAGGAAGTTAGAGAAGTTACAGCGAGTCCCATCGTCCATGGTCCACCCTCCTCCAAACAGTACCAGGAGGTAGAGCGGGTCATGGAGGGTCTGTCTGCCAAGTTAGGCCTTGATCCATCATTATTGGGAGTTGCAGTGGGAACATGAAATTACTGAAGATACTGCAAGTCCCATCATCCATGGTCCACCCACCTCCAAACAGGACCAGGACTCAGAGTGGGTCATGGAGGGTCTGTCTGCCAAGTTTGGCCTTGATCCATCATTATTGGGAGTTGCCGTGGTACAATGAAATTACTGAAGGTACTGCAAGTCCTATCATCTGTGGCCCACCCTCCTCCAAACAGCACCAGGATGTAGAGTGGGTCATGGAGGCTCTGTCTGCCAAGTGTGTTCTTGCTCCTTCATTATAAGGCGTTGGATTGGTATTATGGAAGTAGTGAAAGCACTGCAAGTCCCATCATGCGTAGTGTACCCTCCTCCAAAGTGCAGCAGGTCATGGGGGCTCTGTGTGGGCAGTTGAGTGCGTATTGGTTATTGGATGAGGGTCACAGTGGTCTTAGGAAGTTAGTGAAGGTACACCCCCCCCCTCAAACTGCACCAGGATGTAGAGTGGGTGTTGGGGGGGGGGTGCTGTGTGGCAAGTGTGGTCTTTTTCCGTGTTTGAAGGGGCGTAGTCAGGAGAAATAAGAAAAGTAAGTCTTACTGTGAAATCAGGCTTAGGCCTAGCCAGGAGAATCAAGTGGAGGAAGTGCAGCTGTGTGTGGAGGGCGAGGCCTAGTTGGTAAAAGTAGCTAAAGGAAGCCTGTTTGTAAAGTAGTGTCTGTGAGAGCTTTGAGAATAGGGAAGCAGGAATGGTGGCCAATCAGAGCCGGTGTAGCAAATGCTCACTCTGTGGCAACCAATCATGTTGTTTGAGGCAATGGTGGCCAATCAGAGGAGGTTTAGCAATGAGGCAATGGTGGCCAATCAGAGGCGGTGTAGCAAATTTTGCTTCTGTGGGAACCAATCATGATGTTTGAATGTAGGGGGTGGGACTTTAGAGGTCGGGAGCCAATCAGAACGCTGGCACATACAAACATACATACATACATAAAACATTCCGCTTTATTATATATAGAGATGTGAGATGATTTTTGTTTTAACTGGTATCCTACCCTAGATATATTTAGAACCCCATCAATGAAACCATAAAATGACTAAATAAAACACTGCTTAACAAGTATTCCAAAGACAATACTGAACTTTTTCTGTGAACAAGTATTGGCAAGATTTTTGTGATTAATTCTACAGCAGAAATCCTGCACAGTTTGGGTGAACTTTGTTGAACCATACATTATTTTCACATGAAACTCTTTGTATGTATAGCTTTCTGATGCAAAGTACCAAAAGCTAAAATATATATAACTGCATAAAGGTTCGAAATATTATCTCCAAAGTGCCAAGATTTTTTATTTAATGATGCCTTACTGGTAAAAATTCCCATTAAAACTGATGGGGGCTTGTCACATATAGATCGGTCAAACAGGTAAAAGTATAGGCAGTCCCAATGATATAAAAGCTTTTCATCCCAGACTTGATGCACAGACGCCTCTTAATTTAGTAAATCAGATTTAAAAGGGAATCTCCTAGGGGCTAAAATAGCTTATGTGATTTGTCTGAAGGTGAAGGAGAGTATCATTTGTGAAACTCGTGAGCACTTCAAAGCCAGAACAGGATTGGATTTTTTTAATGCCCCTTCCAACTTCTAGCTCACAGTAGACAATTAGTTGAGATTAATTAAAGTGAGGTATAATTCTAAATTCCAGCAGTTTGCCATTTATAGTTAAAGCTCAAAAGAAAAAAGAATATGAAAAAGTAAGAGTCCCTACGAGATATTTGTATGAGAAAATCAGATTGAAATAAAGCCCTGTAAAGCCTTAGCACACAATTACAGATACACCGCTGTAACATTTTTTCATTGAAATTGCCAGTTGCCACTTGGTAACTGAGAATTTACTGTTGTTGTTACTCATCTCCAGCACCCATGTTTATTATTTATTATGTCATAAATCTAACTTTTTGAAAGCAAGGTATAGTGGTTGGAGTGTTGAACAAAGAGCCCAGAGTTCAAATTAGAGTTGGGCCTGAATCACTATTAACAATTTTTTTATAGTTTTCGAATGGCCATTTTCGTGTAATTTTCAAAAACAGAAAAAGAAAGAGATAGATTAAAAGACCAGTGAAACGAATTCAGAGAGACAATATTTTCGGAAAGAGTCAAGTCCACAAAACACCCGAGGCAGGGGGATCTGTGGCATCTTTTTCTCTCCCTGGTAGAAGAAGCCGCCTTTATATTTTCTTGGAAAGTTCCCTCCTCCAGTGAGGTCCCTTAGAACTCGCTTTCCCAGTGGCATTAGCATAGGGTGGCCATTGAAAGTTTCTATCAGAGCATGATGGAAGATACACTGAGAGAAGATTATCTCTCTGTGTATCGCTCAGCCAATAAAAAACCTGGTGGTGTCCATGCTCTAATTGGCTGAGAATGGACACAACTGGTGACTACAATTCCTAGAACCCTCTCTTGCAGTTTGTCTTTTTTAAAAAAAAATGTTTAAAACTTAAAATACTTCTAAAAATCAGTAGATTAGTGAATTGTTTTGAAACTTGACAGGCCTACCTAAGTTGTCGGTTTCATGCATATAGGCCTTAAAATGGTTGAGGATTGATCCTTTAAAATTTCCCATTGTAGTCAATGGGCGGAATGTCTGCTGAATGAAATGGAAAAAAAAAACCCTCCCCTTTCAGGTAACTTTCTGGTAAACTAAATGAGAGATCAGATGGAAATGGTATGCCTTTTGACTTGAATGTGCATGGCTAGTTCAAATCCCCACTCAGTCATGGATAGACACTGGGTGACTTTGGCAAGTCACGATCTGTTAGTTTCAGAGCAAGGAGAGGGCAAACCCTCTCTGGACAAATGTTACCCATAAAACCCTATACTAGGCTTGCCTTAGAGATTCCAGAAGTTAATGACTTTGAAGCAATCAACAATGACAACAAAGACTAACTTGCAACATCATGAATTTACTAATTCATGTTTACAATTGTCCCACCATTGCTATGGTCAAAAGTCTTGCACAAAACCTAGTAAAGAAGCAAAACATCTCACTGCTTTGAGCAGGACCGTAGCCAGGATTTTGTTTCGGAGGGGGCTGAGTTTGGTTCGGGGGGGGGGGCTGAGACTGGGTGGAAGAGGGTCTACCCTAGCAAATCTTTTGTATTGTTATCCCAATAACCCCATTAATGTGGGATATAATGAGCATGGTGATCAGATCATGATATGAATAAACATAACAGTTTAAATAATGTACCAGTAAGGCCTTTTCGGACCACCCTGAGAATTTGGGGGCTGAAGCCCCCTTAGCCCCCGGCTACATGCCTGGCTTTGAGGAACTGGGCACTTTTGGGGTCACTGCCCTGTTTCCAGGCTCCCTTCATTGGCAGGGCTGCCTCATAGGTTTGAAGAGTTATACCAGAAGATATAGCTGCAATGATGCAGCTCCATTATTATACTTTTGTTTCTTAAAGCATGGTCTTATCCATTTCTGTGAAAAACTTGGCTTCAAAGTGCTTTTTTTAAAAAAACATTTGAAGCTATTCATACCGCACAGTGGACAAAAATAGACAGGCCAATGGGCCAAGAGAACACAAATACCCCCCAAACTACTGCTTTACCTTTCCAAACAAAATAACCCAAGTTTAAAAAATTAATAATCCCTTGCAAAAATGTATTCATTTTTTCTATGAGCACCAACAACAACAAAAGCTCACTGCCTTGCAGTTTGTATTAAAGATAACACTTTGACTTTTGTCTATTTTCCAATATCCAAATAAATCAAATTGGTATTTACATCCCTACATCCTTTGAGTAATTACCTGGAGATGCCAGGGACTGATAATGGGATAAATATATGTTCTGCTCCTGGACTATGATGCCTTTGGGATTTTCCACTTTCAAGTTCTTCCTCAAAATGTTGAATCCCAAATCTGATTTACCTTGCTCATATTTCCAAAACTATACCAATGTGTTTTGAATAGGAGCATTGTATTGTTCCATTTAAAAAGTTTAACAAAGTCATACTTATGTGTTCAGTTCCTTGAAATGTTTTTCCCCTTCTTTACATTCATATTTGCAAGTGTGCATTAATAACATGCTGAAAACCAGAAAAGGGAACTTTATTTTGTGATTGAATATATCAGATTGTTCTTGAACCATATTTCTCTAATCCACAAAGAAGATTTTGATACAATCATGCATACGTTCATATTATGATAATACCTTGGTAAAGTTTGATCCTATTTAGATCAGAAGAATGGGGAAAAGATTAAGCAGCAGAACACGTATGCAAACAGCACATGCATCAAATCTGGAATATATTTTACAACTTCTCCAACTTAAAACTTGAGTTGAAATGTAGGGCAACATGAAATGATGAAACTCATGCTGCCACAACAAGGTGGAGGAACATCCTTATGTGATTTTCAGAGGAACAAAAAGGAAATTCCATACAGAAATAAAAATGTGACCTTGTCTTTTAGATATTTGCTTTTCAGCACAGAGGGAAGCTCTCCAACATGACCTTTAGATAGTACAATGCTATACCAGGCCTAAAACTCTGGGCCCATCTAGTGAAACTTCAGAACAGGTACAACATGGTCTAAATGACACTTCATTCTAAAAATATATATATTCATGCTTCCATGGAGCAGTTGCAATAATGCCAGGTGATTATGAGAATCAAAAAGTCAAAATTTTAGTCTCTGCACTTCCATTTTGTACTGTTTTCCCCAAAATTAAAGACACTCAGATATAGGAAATGGAATCTATACCCCTAAGTAAAACAACACTGTGAGTTCCCCTTCCATCAAAACCAGGAGTCTATCTTATTGCTTCTCAGCTTCTTGACTTTTGTAATATGTTTTCAGGGACTATTCTGTTTCTTATTGCAGACAGAATCAGGAGAATATATTAATTTTCTGTTATTTACCCTGTCCTTGTTATAATCCTTGATAACCGAATAAGACATTCAATTTTTTTATATACATTATATTATGCAAGCACTTTACAGCATTAATCTTTTAAGTATTCACCATTTTAGTTCTCTGGCAATTTTTATCCCTTTTGATAGCTTCCTGAGATGGTACGGTGAAAGAAAGCCTAAATAGGCCCACCAAATTGCAGGCAACTGATGAGGTCAACGTAGTATGTTGATGTCTTTCATAAAACATTGAGGAATGGGGAGTTACCCACTACAGAAGAGGAAATTTACACACAGAAACAAAATTATATCCATTTAGGAACTCCAAGCATGAGTCTGATGCTCATTGACATTGGAATGACCATTTGGAAAAAAAAACCCAGTTCAATGTGAAATGGAGTGTTGATAGACAACTTTGTATTTGGAAGTGAATATGCATTTTAGCTTCTACATACATCACTATATGTGATATTTATTTACAACAGGTTTCTGCACATATATCTTCTTTTTTATTGGGAAAATTAAATAAATCAAATTAGCTCATTCTATCCCTATCTTGAATAAACCCAACCAAATGTCTAGAGTAATATTTGGAGAAATAGGAACTGGAGCCAGGGAAACAGAAATTGTGATGTATCTATATCAGTACTTGGAAACATTATTTTTGGTCTATAAATGCCATGCAGACTAGTGAGATTATGGAATACATAGACCAAAGGGTAACTTTTCCATGTTCGGTATAGTAGTCTAAATCAGTGGTTCTCAGCCTGTGGATCCCCAGATGTTTTGGCCTTCAACTCCCAGAAATCCTAACAGCTGGTAAACTGGCTGGGATTTCTGGGCATTGTAGGCCAAAACACCTAGGGCCCCATAGGTTGAGAAAGCACTGGTCTAAATGTAATTAAATGCAAGAATCAATGCTACTAGTGTGATATTTTTCCCCAATGTAGAAAACTGATTCCAAATCCTTTTTTTTAACTTCTGGAGCAGTTTTTGGGAATGAGGTATACAGGGGCAAGATATCTTGCCTCCCTCTGAATTCTACTGATGGAAGAAATTTCTTCAGTTGAAGTTACCTGCTTAAATTTGGCCAACTGATTTTACAGCACAGTTAACTGCAAACCAACACATTTGTACATGTGTGGCAAAATGGCAGGTGCGTGGGGTGACAGGACCACCCATGCACCACACCAATCTCACAGGGGAAGCCTCACCCAAACAGGGCAGATGTTGAAGCCAGCACAACACCGGAGCCTTCCCATGTTGACAAAGAAGCATTCTATGATATTTCCACAGTTGGGGGCAAGGCCTCTGCCAAAAGTTGAGAAACATCATGTGATGAGCTGCATGCCCGTCTGTTCTTCAAGTGGAACAAAAGTGTCCTAGAACACTAAAAAAATTGTTGTGCAGGGGTTGCTTTTTTTGCACTTTGCTCACAGTTCCTCATTATTGGAACCACAAAGTGCACTATTAAACACCAAGCAAGCTTGCTGAAGGGGGTTTGAATCAGATAACGGTGTTCCTCTGTTGACCAATCCAAATGACATCCCAATCACAGAATGTAAATAGAAAACTGTCTTCATCAGTGTATCTGCCACCAATACGAAGAGTAAAACATGGTGGTAGATTCATTTCATTCGTCACTAGCCTCATCAGTAGATTGCTCTGCCAGCACACTAATTGTGAGCATTTGCTCTCCCCAACAATCTTCTTTTCAAAATTCTTCTGATACATTTTAGCATCTGGTAAGTTGTATTTAAATTTAGATAATTACAGCTGGCCCTTCACATTTGAGGGTTTTATTTTTGCAGATTTGATTATTTATGGATTTACGCAATTGTTCTATCTTGAAATGTCTATGTCTTATAGAATGACTCTGTGATAAACTTTCTGGTGGAAGCAGATCATATACGCCCCTGGGGATCTATGAGAAGTGCTTTCTCAGATTAAGAAAATAATGTTGTTGCCCCCCCCCCCCACACACACACACTTTTTGGGGGTCCTGCACCTCAGCCACCAGAAAAATGTGAGATCTAATGTACTCCTACCTGTTCATTTCAGTGGAGCTCACAGGCTAGCATAGATTGCAGGAAAGGTGTTTTCAAATATCATTATTGTTGTTATTATTACTACTACTACTACTATTATTTTAGAAGAGGATGTTTTTAGGGGAAAACGAATTTGAATTTCAAGAAACATTTAAACAACACCAAATGGTATTTTGTTGAATTGTGAGATTTGTCTAAGCACTTTTTCATGTTTTGATGTTCTCTCTTTCCCTGCCAACACTGATATCACAGATACACACATTTAGCATGAATAAAAGCTTAATGAAGCTTATCACACTCAGTAGGAAAATAACTTTCCTTAGTTTTGCTTAGAGTGATACAGGAACTGACCCTCTACCCAATTATTAGAAATGATTGTTAAATGGAGAAATAAAGTGGAGGAATAACTTAAAAGGCACTTTCATTTTAGTGGCTGGAAAAGTGGGTTAGGATGTGCAATTTTCTTTCTTCATAAAGGCCTCGTGTGTCTTTGCATAAATTGTAATCTTCTGTTGCTTATCAAAGAGCAGACATTTAATTAGATGAAATGGGTTTTAAGTTTCGTGTGCAAAACATCAAACAGGCACTGTCACAATGAACTTACATTCTAGCCAGTGCTTAAAAGAAGCAGTGGTTCAAGTTTTGAAACAAAACTTCTTATTATATTGGCTCCTCATTAATATCCACTCCTTTTCTGTCATGGTTCATTCACTTAAGACCATTTAGTATCACATTTTAATTATTCTACACACCTGTGCCTATCATAAGATTTTCGCTAAGGGTGAAAAACTCTTGGGGCAATAGCAGAAGCTAGGTTAAATCTATTTTTTATGATGAAGTTAATTATAGAGCATGTAATTATTGTAAGGATTGATATCTTAGGAACTGCATGAATGAGAAAAGTGGAAAATCCAATGTCATTCAAAAAGTCATTCAACCACTTCTCTGAATTTCACTTTAACATCTTTAAAGACAACTGCAGTCCAAATAATAACAAATAAAACCTAAAAGTGTTCTCTGTGGTGGAGAATGCATATTTTTAGATTACAAATTTGTATGATTTAATTGGAAAGGGGTGAATTTTTAAAAAGTTCTTTGTTAAAAAAATTGAATTACCTACTTCCCCCTTCATAAAAAGTCTGTAAAAGATAATTGTGGAAATTTCCTGTACTCAAGTGGGCTTCAAAATTGCAACCTCTAGGAATCTTGCCACTCATGCTGCCCTTGTTTCTTTGTTTCCATGGGAATGGTTCATCTCTAGGGGAGATGTTTGCTACCTTACGGACAAACTGTGTACAGTTTCTACCCACAAATGCTTCAGCACTTGCCCTGTTACCACAAGTGCTCTGCATTTGGTCTCTGGTTCCTCCTCTGTGTGGAATATACACATAAAATACACTGCAGTGAATTTTATGGCTTAAACTGGAATTTTCAGTGAATTTTTAATCATATTGTTTCTGGACTGATACATGTTATAGCGTAAATTTGGGGAGGTGGGGTGTGTGTACATTTTGTGGAATCCCAGCTCAAATCCGCTTGGAATTAGATTTTAGTGCCTGTGTAGAAGGGCCCCGTGACAGAATTAGGTCCCTCTGTTGCAAGTCTTTGTTGCAGACTCGCTTGCTGGCAGGGAGGATAGGGTAGAAATATCATATTTAAAATACTGACCATCAATAATGATAATATTCCTAGCCCCAGCTAGAGCAGGTCCATTGAATCAAAATGTGTAATGGTAAGTTAATAGTACTTTTCATTGATTCATTGAGCCATACTTTCATGGAAGTCAAACTATATTGAAGGTTAAACCCAGTTACTAGTCATGATTACAGAAGAGACTTGTTCAATCACTGGCATCTAACTTACTATTCATTAACAGATTCTATATGTATCCTCTGTCTGGACTTAGCAATTCTATTTCTGTAATTTCTGGTATTGCAAAGAGAAGTTTGTGACCTCCATCCACTTCCAGCTACAGAAATGGGCAGTTCATCCATATTTCAAATTTAGAAATGATGCATCTATATTGTAGTATTAGTGCAATTTGACAATGCTTTTACTGTTATGACTCAATGCTATGGAATCTTAGGATTTTTGTTTTCCATCTTTACTCTGCCAAAGAGTACTGGTACCTCATCAAATTATAAGTTCCATGATTCTATAGCAGAGTCACAGCAGTTCAAAGGGTGTCATGCTGCACTAGTTCTATAGTATAGATCATTGGTTCCCAACCTCTGGTCTGTGGACCATCAGTGGTTCGCAAGAATGAAAATATGGTTTGCAGCCTCACAATTACTACACTGTTTCCTCAAAACCACATGGCAACAAGAGCAACTGGTCTCACAAAACCCTCTTATAGTGCTAAGGCAACAGGGATGTCAGGAGGAGAGACCCTGACTACCCATGAAAGATTACTACTACCACATCAGCTCCTGGTTATTATATATGGTTTTCTGTGGGTGAGCAGATGGTGACTTCTGAATTGCATATGTTCTGTATCAGAAACTAGAGCTGATATGGTCTATTTAATGCAATGTTCTGAATCAGCACCCCAAATAACTAAACCGAATCTAAAGTTGACCAAAAACTGATTTGTAACTATTTTGGTACTAATGTTGAAGAGTGATCCCTGGTCAAAGTAGTCCCTGGTCAAGCTCCTGGTCAAGTGGTTCCTAGTCAAGTGGTCCCTGGTCAAATAAAGGTTGGGGAAAATTGGTATAGATGAACCCTCCCTCTGTGAGCTAGACCAGAAGACTCTATGTGGAGTTATAGAGTAGTTCAAAAACTAGTGTCCTAGACACACTGTAGCACCAAAAACCTTCATATAATATGAAAAACAAGAAGACCAAGACACTATTGAGGGGAACAAAAACACAAATTCGACTAAGACACTTTTCCTGATGCCACAATTTCTAGCTTGAATAATGACACTTGGATTTGTGTGTGTGTGTTCTCCCCGTCATAGAAGGAGGGAATTGTCTCATTATTATTTTAAATTTTGGCTCACATATTTAAATTCCACTTTTACAAGAGCAAAATTAACTTCCTTGTGCTAAGAGTTCTCTTGTTTCATCAGAGGTGAGATCCAGCTACTGTAAATTCCTGGCAGGAATCAATGCTTTCCTGTATTCCTCCATTTTATGGAAGCTGTCTTAATATGATTTTCTATTTTGGCTCAGAAAGTTACTGTAACTCCATCTCTGAGCAGGAAATGTGTTTCCCTGAGACTGGAGCTCTGTTGTTACATTTAGAGCTGAATTCTGCCTAGTTCCACTTTTCAGTTGGCTAATTAAGTGCTAACTTATGAGACACAAGGAAAGGCCAACTGCCCTAAATGAAATGTGCAACTGATGTTATAAAGCTTTTTTTTGAACTATTTGGATGAAAACTTCCCAAAGGAACTCAAGCTGGAAATATACTTTCTTTCATTACTTGTGTCGCTTCCCATTTCCTTGATTGTATAAATGCTACGCTTTTTCCTACTCTGTTTCTTTTTATATCTTCTACACATCGTTCAGTGTTCCCCGTTTCACATTAGAATTCCACAGGGTGTTATGTAGTGGCGGCATATATATTATGGATAGAGGAAGAAGCACCAATGCCAGGAATACACATACACACACAACCACAGACACTAACAATATAGAGAGACATCACATAAACATATCCGTCTGTCTATCTGAGCCTAGAACTGGCAAAGTGAAATTCTAAGGGAATAAGATATTTTGACACATTGTATTTCTGATATTGAAATGCATTCCACCTTAATTTTCCATTTTAAGAGCATTCTGGATAAAACCCTATTCATTATGATGCAGTGAATGTTCACATAGCCATGCTCAGGTTGTTCTCTTTTAATTTACAGTTTGATTATGGTATAATTAGGGATGAGAATGATGATTTCATTTGGTACTTTCTTTTTTAAAGAATTTATTTTTTTATTATAAATGGGATGGAAAGAATTTGAGATCCTAATGATCACTACCATGATAACTTAACAAATGAGGAACAAGATGAGACCTATACTACTACGTCATGGAGCCCATTCACACTACTGAATTGGGCAGAGAAGCCATGGCAGTTAGTGGTGTCAAACTGCATTAATTCTATAGTATGGAAGCACCCTAAGCCTGCACTTTCAGGGTCCAGCGCCTTCGATGAACACTGTATATGAATGTGTTTATTCTACATACCACATATGTCAAATGCAAGCCCTGTGGGCCAAGTTTGGTCCACCGCCTCATTTTATCTGGCCCACAAGGCTTTCAGTGCCAAGGCAAGATAATTACACTTATACAGTCTTACAATTACAAACAGACCCTATAAGTCAACCATAGGGCTGGTGTGGCCCTTGGTGAAAGTGAGCTGGACACCCCTGCTATATAGAGTTTATCTATACATGAAAATTTGCCTATAAACAGATATAACTGCACTATGACATGAATGCAGTTTGACATTACTTTGTGCCATATCTCAATTGTGAGAGTTGCAGGTTTACAAGGTCTTTTGCTTTCTTGCCAAATCGTGTCGCGGCTTGTCAAACTACAGATTCCAGGATTACATCATAGCATTAAACCATAGAGATTAAAATGGTGTTGAATTGCATTCATTCTACAATGTAAATGCACTCTTAATACCAGACAGTTTCCTGGACAGGACCCATTCACAACCAGATTAAAGTAATTTTTTTTCTAAAAAAGATGGGAAGCATAATAACTATACACTGCCAGAACGAACTTTGGAAATATACTGGACCTCTAAATCAGGGAGTGTCTCCTGATCCAGAGCAGCTTAATGGTGGAATCAGACTAACTCTATATGCACAGCATGTGCTTTGGGAAATATAAAATAGCAAAGAAATAGGCAACGGTAGTAAGTAAATGGGTGGCAAAATGAGGGCGTTGACCCTCCATTAAAAACTCTGCCCTAATATATATTTCTTTCACCTAATTTCTAGCATGGCAGGGAGTAAAACACTGAAAATAATTCACACCTAAAACTCAGATTTACTATGTTTGCATTCCCTTGCCCTGTGCTCTCTCTACCTGCACTTTTTGAGGCTCAAACTATATTTCAGAATGTTCAGATGAAGTTGCTGAAATGCTACAAATCTGAGAGCTGACGGGATATTTCATTTGGAGAGGCAATGTCCTCATATTGACCCCCAGAACTAATGACACAGAGCAAGGAGACCTTACTAACCAAAGACCATAGGAACTCATCATACACAGAATGCAATTCTCTAAGTAATAAGAGAAGTACATAAGGCAATCGCAGAATGCGAGGCAATAGACCAAGGCTAACATCTACTTGTTATACCAATAACCCTCAGCGATCACAGTGGTCCCAATTAACTGCTTAAAAGCCCTGAAACCCAGAGCTTTGTAGCCAACATGTAAGCTTGCATGGAAAGTATTTTAAAATGTTCCCAACTGTGAATCTGATTTTGACCTTAACTAATAAAAACAATACCTTTAGGTAAAAAAGATAATTACGTTCGAAATCCCAAACTCTCTGGGAATTCAAACAGCAGCTACTTACAGAAAATCTAGTTTTGTGTAATAATCTCTGTGTGAAATGTGAATTAACATCAGGTATTGACATTTCAGCATCTATAGGGGAAACAACTGGGGACAATGTATTCGCTCCGCTTGCTTGATGGCAGCCTTCTCATTGATAAAATTTCAGGACAGACAAATCACAGTAGTTCTCAACTATTTTTGCACATAGACACTCATGATTTTGTTCTGACCCACTTCATTTGAAAATGAGTGTAAATTTGTGTGCAAGTTCTCCTCTCATTACATATTTCTCCAACTTTTCTTATAAAATATGCATTCCTAAATATGTTCACCCTTCCCAAATATACCAATTGAAATGCTTCGTGATATTTTGTATGAGTAAAGAACTGCATCCTAGTATATCAAGGAATCCAAATTCTGATGTTTAGCTACCATCTGATACTTACATTTCTCAGAAAGGTACAAGTCAGGTAATTTTATAAAGTTCCTCGGGCATTCCTGCTAGAGACACAATTATAGAACAGTGTTTTCAAGGAAAGTCAATCTGGGAACATCATAGCACAGTTTTCATTGCCATACCTACATGCTGTATTTCCCCAGGCTTTTAATCTCTATATTTCATTCTGCTTTGTTGACCAAGTATAACGTTGTTATTGGCTTTCCTTTCTTCATGCTGTGTAAAATATATAAAAAAAGATTATGTACCATCTAACTCAAGAAGTATGTAGGCCCCCACAGATGAAAAGAAGAAACCACTAAAGTATCACATAATCCAGGCTTTGGCTCAATAAACCTACAGGGACAACACAATTAACTTCCTCAGTACTACATGACTTCCTTGTCTGCTCTTCATCAAAGTGAATCTTATTTTTTTGAAACCCCAAACTGGGTGAAAATGCCAGCATGTCCTACTAGAGGTATTTGAGGGCCAAAAAAATTACTTTCTGGAGCTCTCCAAGGGCACTAATGCAGCCCTTTAGCCTTCCAAATGCCAACCCTATCTTAAGTTCCTCCACCACCATCCTGGGTGAATTTTGGAAACTTTAATGAGAATAAATTCACATTTTAAATAAATTACTGCCCCCACCTCATGCACATCTTTAACATATTTTTCCTAAAACCAGAAGTAGGCTTCCCACTATTCTCCATTTTTTTTTTACTCTTGGGAATACTCCCTGGCAATTTGTGCAGTCCTAGATGGTCTAGAGCAGAAAAGTACTTTCTTCGTCCTTCACATTTGCCCATCCTAATATATGAAATTATCAGGATACACCCTGCTGTGCAAAAACACATGACATACCACACAGAGAAAGGGAAACATCCCAGGATGCTTCCTTAACAGAGCTTGCCATATGTCAACACACAACATAAGGCTACTTCCAGCAGGACTCTGAAAGATAATTATAGTATTATCTTAATTTCTAACTTCACAGGATTCATAGAATGGGAATTTGCTCTCTCTACCTTTGCCCTGTATCCCTCTGCACATCATAAATATTTGGTCCCGCAACTCTTAAGAATGTTGTGGAATATGGTGCAAGGAGTTACTTCAGACTAAGGAGGAAACTGATGCATATAACCCAACTTACATTTTAAAACTCCCAAATAACTTAGCACCCAAGTCATCGATTGCTCTCTGCAATAGAAGTAAGAATGTATGTTGCCTTACAATTTGGAAACCAGATAGAGATCACCTGTGAAAGCAGTATTAATAAGAGAGAAAAAATATATGGAAAGTGTTGGTGTCTACTTCAGTTCCTGCACATCTCTGTCGCAGGGGAAGAATGTTCAGACGTGTCCTTGAAAAACTGGATTTGCCTATTTGCTCTTGATATAGTACATAAAATTTAACATATGCTTTCAGGAAAGTGAAGTTCCAATTGCCTTATTTCCATAAATGTAACTGTTCCCTGAAGCAGTTAAAAGATGGATTTGAGGGGTATTTGATTCTGTCTAACAGCGTAAGTGTTAGAAAAAGCCTACTTTTAACACTATTTGCACTACGTTTATTGTCGCAAGCAGTCTTTGTCACTGCCAAATTACTTCTTTTCAGCAGCAATTTATAGCTAAGAAAGAGAAATGATAACAATTCCACTTTTTAAACCAAAAACACATATCTTGATAGTGTTAAATTGAGTCACTTTACAACAGCATATCTACACAAAAGTAAAGTTTAAATGAATGTATGGCTATTTAACTGCATATAGGGTTGTCACATTATTTTAAAAATATAAATAACATGATAAAAGGTTCTCTAAAGAGAATTACATGTTTTTAATTTATCATAAGATAAGATCCAGAAGGAAGTAATTGAATCAATGTGATGGAATTAATTTGTTCACACTTAGATTTCCCATGAATTCATTAAGAAGCAACCTGAAACACAGGGGCTTGTGTTTGTTGTATTATTATTATTATTATTTGATTGATTGCTGTATATCCTGTCTGTCTCCCAAAGTTTGGGATGCAATGGGGCTTCCAATGTAATTAAAAAGAATAAATTATGCATATTAAAGTACAACTCATATTAATTATACCATTAAAACACAAATTAAATGAAATCATGTTTACTGTATTTTAATTTTTGTTGTGTATATTTTAATATATGCACTTCATAGAAATACATTTTAATCTGTGTATTTTATATAATGTTTTATAATTATGTGTTTTAACTATGTTGTGCTCTGTCTTGAGACACAAGGAAAGGAGAGTAAGAAATAAAATTATTATTATTATTATTATTAAAAATCCAGAACATCCATTTGAAACATTTTAATCTACCAGGTAGTTACAAAAGAATAGAATAAATAGGAAGTTACATGTTGGAAGAAGGACAGCAAAAGGGCTATCTTAACCTTTCATGTAAACAAATCTACAATCTGGCCTTTTGGTGGATTTGAGGTATGGGATGTAACTCTTATTCTTGAATGCAACAATGAATAATTTTAGTAATTTTCATTTCACTGAGATAAACCATGCAGTTTCTCAAAGCTATTTGCAATTCAGAACTCATCCTATACATAATTCACTTGTGATTGTTTTGCACAGGAAACATTTCCCATGCAGGAAACATTTTTGGCATGGAAAATAATATTTCCATGAAAAAAATATTTATTTCTGAGTAAAAAGTTCAAAACACCCCCTTGAGCTTTTGTAACATGGAAAAAAATTCCAATGAAAGCAATTAATGCAATTTTCTGTTTAGGAATTAATATTTTCATGCTGAACTGTTATTTCCTATGCAGGAAATGCTGTTTTAGGCAAGGAATTTTGTTCTGAAAAAGTCCCAAACTGTGAAGATACTTATCTGTCTAGAATTCTTCTTATCACTGTTTCTCAACACTCAAAAACATGATTTAGATCAGTTTAAAATATTTTTGGGGGTCCAGTGCAGACTGTTTTATCTGCTGGTGGCTTCAGGTGAGATGACACGGCTGTGGGGGGCCACACCTAGTATGTTTCATAAGGCTGGCCCCAGGCAGGACTTCTAAGGTGGAGTTCTCACCCTCTGGATGTTTCTGCCGCTTAGCAAAGTAGAGATGTTCTCAGTTAGGGAAAGGGCTAAAGTCTAATTAATCATTGAATGCCCAACAGTGGCCTCAATGTTGTTTCTTTTTTGTTGTTATGGAAAACCCATTTTGTCATAATGCATTTTGGGTTATTGTGGTGGTTGGGGTAATGAAGCCCCTGAAAATTAATGGCTGAAGGGATCTAAAGTCAGAGTGAGAGCTGACACAGGTAGGAGGTTAAAAAGAACACACTGGGGAAGGTTGCTGTGACAAAACCAGAACAAACTCGCAGAACCAAAAAATACAATCAATTCAATATCCAAAATATCACTCTTTAACTATCTGTATCAAACAAGTAACATTCAATAATTATAAACACATCTCAATACATCAAAGGCAAGGAACGAGTATTTTGAACATCCAGTGGTTAAGTCCTACCCGGTGGCGGAAAATAGTCATATAAGTGATGTCCGTAATGCTGATGATGTAAGTCAATCCGTGAACAAGTTCCTCAAGATCCAAGTCAAAAGTAAGTAAATGCCCAGTGGGAATAAAATATCCATAAACGATCCTTGATGGAAAAACTGTATATCCGGGTCTTAACATTATGTAGATATGTTAGCCAAACTGGTGGATGTAAACTATCTCGGTTCCTTTGCAAAAGGTAATCCAAAAGACACTCTGAGGAAGTAATGAGGGTTATGAAGGCTCTTCACGGCTGAGTAGCCGCTAATTTCCAGGCTCCCCAATGGGTAGAAAATTCAATATGGGCCGACAGGAAAGTAATTATTTATTTATTTATTTGCCATGCTTCTATACCGGCGACTCGAGGCGGTGAACAAGTGGCAACAATTACAACAGAACTTCAAAATACTCGTTCCTTGTCTTTGATGTGTTGAGATGTGTTTATAATTATTGAATGTTACATGTTTGATACAGGAAGAAGTTTACCAAAGAAAAACAGATGTGGCTGAATGCCTCAAGAAGTTGGTGTGAAAAGTATTGAGACTTAAGAGAGAAGAATACAGGGACTGACAAGGCAGGATTTCAAAGGAACCAGGAAAATGGTTGAGGAAATGGGTTAAAAGAATAATCTGAGAGAGGAAGAAAAAAGGGGTAAGGCGAGAAACGCAAAAGATCAGGAGCTGTAGTGCTAAAGAGCGCCTGACATACTGATTTAGCAAAACCAGGAAACGTTTCACTGCAGGCTACTAAGTCATCCTGCAGTACCCTGGGTATGTTTGCAGCACTACCTAACAAAATACACAGATAAGACCTAGCATTCTTAAATAAACTGTGTACTACTATTAGACCTTTAACTTTAGTTTATTTCATCTGACATATTATGAGTCCTTGCAATGTGAGAGGCGAGAGCAGGCAGCCAATGTGCAGGAAGTCTTCTCTGCATTTGGCATGAAAGTGACGCCAAACACAAAACATTTTATGACTAACAGTATAGCCAGAAGGTTTGTCTGACTGAAATGCCATTATGCTAGTTGTTCTGTAGAAATAAATATGTCTTTTCAAAAGCAGAAAAAGCTTTGATGCATGAATAATTTAATTGTGCTGTAAGAGTGCCATAATATCAACAAAAATGTCTGTTTTTATTTCTAGTCAAAAGTTGGACTCTTCATTTAAGAAACTACAGCATTATTTTGGAAATGTCAAAAAACATACCTGATAATTTGAGATTGTACATTACCTAGAAGCCCAACTGCCAGAGGTGTTAACCTGCTTTTCGGGATATATTCTACACACATCGCTCCATCAGTTCATAGAGGAAAACAGGAAGCTTCTTGTACTTCTATATTGCCTTGTCTTAGGCCACACATCACATTATGCACTACCCTCTGTGTTCTGCATTCATTAACTGGTCTTTCATTGGCTCCCGAAGTTGATATTGATATAACAGTGCTTTACTTTAAGAATCACAATCAACTTCTGATTAGTTCTACTGAAGTCTAGGATATCACATTACTAATAAAATAGACTTGTCTTTCAAGGAGCAACGTAAGAAGACAGCTTAATGCATATGTTAAAAGATGGTCTTTGTACATTTCTGGAATAACAATTTTCAAGATAAAGTGTAATTAGCTATCATCTTCAAGTTGATACAAGCATCGGCTAATCTGCTATTGATCCACCTGTCTGTCTGTTGCTACACAGTAATTTTCATCCTATATTTTAGGTATAATGGGTAAATTGGTTAGCTTTCATTTGCTTTTAAGATATATATATATATATATATATATATATATATATATATATATAAATCTTAAATTCTTTAAATTGAAATTGTGAAGAAATTTGCAAATGTTGGCACATTATTAATATTTTAATGCAATAGATATTGTGTGTGCTGTGTGCCTTCTGAATAAAGATGTAAAAATGTTTGAATAAGAAAGGCGATTTTTGAATGTCCAAACCTCCCAATGAAGAAACTCTCCCGCAAACCCATTTTTGTTTTTCTCTCTCCCCCAATCCTCGAATAAACTTGTCTCTTGATGTCACATGGTGAGAAGAAGTGTGTGACTCAGCCAAAAATGGTTTCTTTTTTGGTTCCATTTTTGGTTCCATTTTTGGTTCCATTTTCAGCTCCTCCTTCCGTTTACTGGGAAGTTCCCAAAATCTGGAGGGGGATTCTGTTTTCATTCCAGAAAGATTTGGTCCATTGGTGCCAATATGAAACCGTTGAGACTTATTTCTCCATTTTGAGACCTATCAGCATGAAACTCGCCTCACTTGTAGACCACATTTACGACAGCAAGCCTGCCAAGTTTTCACCAATCCACTGAGTTTTAAGAATTTTTAAAAGTTTTTACTATAACGTTTTTTAAAGAAAAAACCACCAGAGGGGGTTCTGGGAATTGAAGAAGTCCACAAGAGTGGAGAAAAAGAGACACCATCAACCAGACCTCTGATATAACTGAAAGTGAGTGAGAGAGAGAGAGAGAGAGAGAGAGAGAGAGAGACCTCAATTCCCACAATGCCCTGGGAGGAAGCATAGAGGCTCCTTCAATGCCCATGCCATTTGTGTCAAGCAGGCATGGGGGCTTCAGGAAGGGATGCAGGAGGGGAAGAAATAAGAGGAGGAGCTGCAGCTTACATGATTTACAAGACTGCCCACACGCCCCCTCCACCTCAGGTAGAATGCCGCTTGGCCCCATTAGCCTTCATTAGCTGAAAACATCCAGCTGCTGTGATCCATATCAGCAAATGCTTCAGCTGCTCTATGGCAGGCTTATTTTTGGTAATTTGGTAGCCAAATTACCAAAACGTGGTGTACCCCTGAATCTGGTACACCAAAATGATATTGTACACACCCCTAATGGTGAGTGGATCCAGGAGATCCAGGAAAGGATTCTGGAAGGCTACCTTCCCACTACTTTAGTAATGCTATGAAGGCTGAATCCTAGAAGGATCTAGACTTTAAGATCTTTGGATATTTTATCTCCCACCCTCCTGATGTCATACAATTTGATCAAGAGATATCTCTGTCCGTTCAGCTACTAGGTATTTTGGGAGGATTTGTGAGAATGAATAGTTTAATACAGAACATCTTTACTACTATTGATGACTAAGAACTTTAAATTATAAAGTCACAATAAATAGAAACTAACTTGATGGTCACATCAATAATCCAGTTCCTATGCCAGGTCGGTGAATTTATCAGTTTTGCTTCTTTGGAAATGCTTTAATCTCAAGTTGATTTTTTAAAGAAAACAAATAAATGTATATCCCATTAAAAGATTTAATATGATGTTCTCACTAGGCAAAACACATTAAGACAGTTGCACATACACTCACACATATACAGAGTTTAAAAATCTGTGAAATAAACCATTACATAACCATAAAAGTCTCATAAATTACAAATATAGGGTAATTAAAATAAAATGCTGCAACCAAAAGTCTACATAAATTTTAACTTGATACTGAACTCATCAAAAAAGCAAGATGAAAAGGCTGTCGCAAAAATATCCAGAGCTGAGGTCTATGGACCTTCACTGTTTTTGACCCCACTTTATAGAAAAGGAGGTTTTATTCTTATTTCTCAGTTTCAGCTTTAAAATGTATGTGTGAGTGTTAATATCAGGAGTAAAGAAGTATGATTCCTTGCCTGGACATCTTTTATGTGTAGGTATGTGCATGGCTCAACATGGACTGAGCTGCACAGTCCAAGGTCTCCACTGTGGTACAGCCCTGTTCTTAATTTTTATTGTACTGTATATACAATAGTCAAATGGTCTATGCATGCAACTAACAAAAGTGAGAATAGGGTTAACCTTTAGAATTTTTCTCTAACATCAGCAATTAACCTGATGGAGTGATGTGTACAAGAAAGGAAGCAGGAGCATATTCTTAGTCCCAACTAAAGTAGGCCTATTGAATCAATAGAACGTGCATACATGCTCACTTATGGAAAAAAAGAGGGGTACAACTAAAATAGAAAATGACATGAATGCATGCTCTGCCTAAACTTCCACAGAGACATTGTTGTGTACCTTCCAGTTGTTTCTGGTGAGCCTAATGTGAACAGATCATGAGGTTTTCTAGACAAGATGTGCTCAAAAACGGTTTTCCATGGCCGTCCACTGACATTGATAGATTGCGACTTAGCAATGCATGAGTAGGGTTTCCATGGTTGAACAAAGATTCAAATCCTAGCCTCCATGGTCATAGTCTACATACTAGATAATATAGATGATGAGAATGCCAAAATTGCTACCTCTAACAAAATTTATTTTTTATATATGTGGGTTGGGTCAACAAGAGCAGGTAGCATGCTAGCCCTTCCCTTCCCAATATCTGTTTCAGGAGCTATTCTATCTTTATCTGGAGAGTGATGTGTAGGTTGTTGTACACCTACAAAGTATTTATTATTTATTTATTAAATTCGACTTGCTATACCGCTCTCTCTGGAGCCCAGAGCGGTTTACAGAAAGTGAAGCAGACATAGAAGGTACATTAAAATACAGTTTAAAAATACATTAAAACGCATTAAAACAATTTAAAGCCCCCCAATAAACATGTGGCAGGCCAAGATTAAATAGTGGCATGTCAACAATGTCCTAAAATTTCAGTCACTTGCCAAGTAATATATACAAAAATATATACCCCAGGACTAAAATGTCTCAACAAATGTATTGGTATTTGTCATTGGGGTCAATGTAATATATTGGAACAAAAGAATGTCTTTTGGGCAAATTGCAATGCAATATATTTTTAAAAAAATGTAAACTCTATTTGCCAGTTGGCTGGCCTGGTTTTAAGGATACTGAAATGGAAATTACTGTTGATTGTGATGGGAAATGGGAATTCATTGGGCCAGCAAATTTTCCACAATAAGTGTGGGGTTTATTTCTAGTTTGATCTGCTTTTACTTTACTTCCTTTATAATGTATAGCTCCTATATCTATAGGTTATACATTCCAAGACTTTTCATGGATACTCGAAACCATGGATAATAGCAAACCTTATAATTTGACTATACTTGGGCCAGAAGCATGCCATAGAACCACACTGGAGACCCTAGAGAGGCCTTTGAAACACTTGGGAGATGATATTTTGGTGCATGGGTAATTTGGGGGATGGAGCCCCACTACAGTCAACAGATGACATTTGTGGCTCCACTCCCAACATCTCCCAATTGGGGTAAAAGCATTGCTAGTTGCTTTCCTTGGCAACATGGGAGGCATCCGCTTTGTCTGGGCTTCAATGCAGCTAGCATAGGGCCTCCCCAAGAGGACTACACTTTCCCCATATGATGGGGAAAGCATCGTGAGAGGTAGTTGCATGTGGGGTGACAGCTTCACCCCATGGCTCCTTATTTCCTCCCCGAAGGCCAGGTGAGGCAGGCAATCAGTCTTGTTTCCTACTTCCAGTTGGAAACTGGGTGCTAGTATTTTAACAGGACAATTTTATAGCGCAAAAATGCTATTTAATGTATGTGTATGTGTTTGTATGTGCACGTAATAAACGTAATTGTATGAAAAACTGCAGTACAAAATGTGGGGAAGCTTGAAAGCTAAAAGAACTTTTATGAGTTTGCATAGTGTGATTTTTAAAGCTCATATTATCCAAACAGTAAGCCATCCCTATCCCTACAGCAGTAATAGAACACAGTGGTCCCATTCCATCTCTGCTTATCCATGTTACATTCATCTTAGGACCCCAATTAGGAATGTGTATCTCCACTTCCTAAACAAACATAACCATCAAATTCAGCATTCACCCCAGTTACCATCATGATTTACAAGTGGTTTTACATTTGCATTTCTGAATGCATGCACACAGTATCTCCTGCTGGATTAAACTGAGTGTGCAAATATTTTGATATGACTTTCATGCTAAAGTGGACTTCACTTAGCCTAGGAATTGCTTACAAAGCTCTTGTGATCAACGTGTACTTCCACTGAATCGATGCCTTCATAAAACAGTTGGAAGGAACTCCCTCTACACATGCACAGATGATTCTCTGCCTCACCAAGAGAAAAATTGGGTCAGTTCCACAGGAGGATGTTTCTCCCACTGCTGTTGATGTCCCATTAACTCTCAGTTGGACCTCCCCCACTGTGCTTAATCGGACTATATTTTCTGCTGCAGCTGTGTTTCCTATTGGCAATAAAATGTTGGCTTCTGTGATTTTCAGTTAGTTCATTTCCATTTGATACCCTTCTCTTCTGCCTATGCTAGTTGCAATTGTAAGCACTAAGCAGTTTACCACCAGAATGATTTTGCATTGGCCAACACAATGTCTATACCAATGTATGATATTGCATTATGCCCACAATACCTTTAATGTATGAGTTTTTAAAATACAAAACCCCTAAATATGATGTTACAATAAGATGCTATGGGGCTGCAGTCTTGCCTGGGAGGCCATTGACAGCACCCTTGTGTGGCATAATGCAGCTCCAAGCTAGCATTTTTCAAATTGGCTGGAGTCACATTGTATACCAGTGTAGAACCGCTCTCTGTCCTGTGAGTCTGAGCAGACATGATTGTATCAGAGATATCACTGTAAACAATATTATTTGGTAATTAGCTTTGGGTTGAAGAAATAAAAGTCCCAAAGTGGTGTCGATGCTATGAATTTGTTCTGAGAATTATTCTGAAATACAGATCTTAGCTATGGACCCAAATTGCTATGGACCCAGATCTTTGCTAGGATAAAGTTCTCATCAATGTATATTAGTTGGAGGGAGGTTTCTGGCCACTTGGCTGAAGTACTGGGCATGGGTGGGCACTGAGTTTGATAGCTATGTTTGTTTAGGAGAGTAGAGATGCATGCATATTTCTAATAGGGGTCTTAAGATGAATGTAACAGTGATAAGTGGAAATGGACTGGGACCATTGTGTTCTATCTCAGCTATAAGGATGGTGGTGGTTCATCTTGTAATGGATCCAAATGATAAAGTTCTCATCAAGGCAGCTCAGTTACAAGGATGTTTCTGGCCATTTTTGCTGAGGTAACATTGATCCTGATAAGTATAAAGGTGTAACTGGTGTGATGCCATGCATGAGCCCATAGTGACACCATTGGTTGATGATACATCTTATTCCCAATAGCAAAATAGTTATGCATGAATCCAAGGTGACTTTAGTGGCTAAGACCCCTTTTCCTGAAGAGGGGGGCAAATTAGTGGTATGATGCAAGGAGCTGATACAGGTTTAGTGTGGACTTGAATAGCAGAATAAAACTGCTAGTTATTCCAATTTTTTTCCTGAGAATCTGGAGCAAACCACAACTTTGTGCCTCTATTAAGCAGATGTTTTAACTCCAATACAGAATCAGCTGCAACCTGTTTACATGACCATCCCCTATTCCCCAGACTCAGGTGGCCTGGAGACATGAGATGGTATTTTTCATTCTCCTTCCATTTTCATCTTAGTGGTGGCCAGTAGGCACAACATTAGTAGTATCCATCGCTCCTTTCCTAGAGTAACATTGACTGGGGGAGGGCGGTGATCCCCCCCTGTTTTCCCTTATCAGTTTGGCACCCTAGCCAACATCACTCTGGCCAACAGGCAATGTACACTAGCCATAACATGTCTGGTGTCTGCTATGATAAGAAACAAAGTGGACAGTCAGGACTTCTTCCTGCCATCTCTAGTGGCCCAGGGGCTGTCATTCAAAACCATACCAGAGCTGATCTGGAATTTAACACTCTGAATCAGCCCTAGGATAATGTGCCCATGTAGAACATAAGAACATAAGAACGTAAGAACATAAGAAGAGCCATGCTGAATCGGGCCTCAGCCCATCTAGTCCAGCATTCTGTGTCACACAGTGGCCCACTAGTTGTACACAGGGATCTCTAGCAGAAAGGAGGGCAAAACCCTCACCTGCTCCTGACCCCCCACAACCAGGTATATGCATATGGTATTCTTGATGGGTTGTCGTCCATCCTAGTTTGCAGTCTTGGAGTACAGAGATTCCCTAATGACCAGGAAAATGTCCAAGATTGCTGAGATTCTGTTCTCTATAGATTAAATTTATTTCAGTTGAATCCTTCACATAGGTTAGAGCATTAGTGGATAATGGTCTGAGAATTGATTCTGAATATCAAGATGCTCCGACAGAGAGGGCTCTAATGTTTGAGACAGTGGGCTTTTCTGGATCACCTGGTTTATATGTTTAGATAAGTTGGTGCTCTTGGAATGTATCTATTCAATTTTGACGTGCAGAGTCATATAAAGAAGATAAAGGAACTGTTTGTAGAATGCCAGTCTAGAGGTGTGCGAATTACTACAGAGGCAAAGGACGACGAGTAGAAGATGGTGGTGGTGCTGGGCCCATAACCCAATTGTCAGGAAATAGTCGCAGCTTCAAACTCCAGAGTTAGTTAAAATATATTTATTGTACAGACAGAGCAATCATGCTTCCTACACTAAACAGCACACAGAGCAGAAGAGAGCAAAAACGCTGGCTTATCAGTTCCTCCCACAGAGGCAAGGTCACCAGTGTCTTGCATCATGAGTCCTAGCAGATGTTGTACACTTAACTCCTTCATCACCAGGGCTACAGTACCATACATACAATACAGTACAAGCAGTGATATATGAGTATACATTTCACTCAGAATACTAATTCTTCACATAATTCAGTGAGTTATTCATGTAGTTCCTTCTGATATTCATCAGTGACAGATTTAGATAAGATTCTGTAATATGTGGTAATGGACAACTCTCTTTTAACCTCATCTATATAGCCAGCATGTTTATGATTAACAGATCGGTCACCACTGCCTTTTCTGATATTTTATGGTATTTTTAAAAACTGAAAATTTCAATTCTTTCTATTTTTACATCTGTAAATGTCGGTACATGCTCATAAAAATAATTAAATACAATGAAGCTAGTTTCTCACCCTTCCTTAAAATGTAGTTCATAGATCCCATACTATTCTAATTTCATGCCTCAGGAACACAACTGATGCAGATGGAGACCTGTATGCATATGGAAAACATTCCTGAGCACCTATATTAAAACTTATGAAGGTGTATTTAAAAGTAACAGAAAATGGTCTTTAAAAGTTCAGATCTTGTTCTGTATTCTTTTGCTGTTAATAATGCGATATTACATGTTTATCTACCTTCAAGCAGGTCCCAGTGAGCTCATCAACATGTAGTCCCTCATAAATTGATATGGAGTCTTAATTCTTTGAATAAATGAAGAATAAGCCATTCGCCCTTGCTGGACACTTTTACCCTCCCACCAGCTAATTCCGAAACTCTGGCCTGGTTTGACAATTTTAGAACAGAAAGGTGTTCTGAAATTACTGGTAAATCATGAAGTATTTTTCAGAGGAAAAGGATACTTAACTCTAATTTGTGAATTTGAAAGAGACCATTATTTTGGTTCTAATTAAACCATACTTTGAGGCCAAAAATACCAAAAACCCATACAGCTAGCCAGTTCTATATTTATTCAGAGTGCCGGCCCCAGACATTACACATGCTAGAAAGAAACAGATTGCTGCTTGCCTAAAAGAATGGAATATAATATTAAAAAACAGATGTACAATTTTGGCATGAAAATAGCAAGATTTAGCAGTTTTCCCCCTTTCAATGTTTATAATTAGCACAGTCTTTATTGTCACTGAAACGAGTGAGAAATTGAAGTGGTTCCTGTCAGTCACCCCTTTCCTCATAAAACACACCAACCAGGGAGTGTTTTTGGACATTGTCTCAAATTCCATTGTATATTTGTACTTCTAGTTCTGATGTCATTGAATTCTTAAAATACTTTTATACTGTGAATGTTTATTATTAGACCAGTTTGAATATGGGACCCCCGGTGGCGCAGTGGGTTAAATCACTGAGCTCTTGAACTTGTTTACCAAAAGGTTGCAGGTTCAAATCTGGGGAGCGGCATGAGCTCCCGCTGTTAGCCCCAGCTTCTGCCAACCTAGCAGTTCGAAAACATGCAAATGTGAGTAGATCAACAGGTATCGCTCTGGTGAGAAGGTAACAGTGCTCCATGCAGTCATGCCAACCACATGACCTAGGAGCTGTCTATGGACAATGCCAGCTATTTGGCTTAGAAATTGTTGCACCTTAGACCTGAAGGATCCCTCAGTAAACCACTTGAGACCAGCCGTGATTAAATGCTTTATTTAGAATAAATGAAAAGAAGTAAAGAGATAAAAATATAGTCCTTTGATGCTCCCAGCATCTAGTATTGCAATGCAATAGTCCAAAGAATAAAAGGTTTAAAAGTCAAATAGTCTTGGTGCCCCAATGGGCTAAATCCTGGATAAGTCTCTGATAGCAAGGCTTGGCAAATACTTGAGTACGAGGACTTGAAGGCCCACCGGCCCGGGCTGGAACTAGAGTACGTAGACAAGGCAATGAAAGCTGAACGTTGGCGAGAGATACCTAGAGCCAACGGGAAGCAGTTTAAATAGGTTTTCTCCCTTGAAGACGCAAGCTGCATCGGAACTTTTTCTCAGGCTCTCTCATTGGGCTTACCCCTCCCGGGCCTCTCAGCAAAGGCTGGAATGTAAGCTCGTTAGTGAAGGTACCTGGCCTTTCGGGAGGCACCGAGGCCTTGCGGTACCAAGCCTCCTTATCGGCCTGGGAAGAAGGAGGGCTGCGCTTAGCCTTGACCGGTAGTTGACACAGAGGCTTCTGTACAGCTGTGCTCCCAGGCCTAGCTGAGATCTTGGAAACATGGCTTCGGTCTGGCTGGACTAGAGAACCAGGCTGGGGCCTGACAGAAATGGAGATGAGCACCAACCCCCAGAGTCAAACACGACTGGACTTAACATTAGGGGAAAACCTTTACCTTTTGATTTGAATATGTTATGTTAGAGAGCATCTCTAAAATGTACTAAAATAAATGTCTACTTTTTAAATGTGATTTTAAATTTATTTATATTGTGTTTTAACTGTATTTTAACTTTTATGCTCATGATACAGATATTTAAAAATATGCATATGTAGATGTATTCACTTTGTTTTTGGAATCTATTTTATTGTGTCATGTCAATATAGGGAGTACTCATGGAGAGACAGGCAGGATAAATGCAAAGTAAAGAAATAAAGAAAGGTGCATGTCCACTTCTTAAAAACAATTCAGTTGGATCAGAGGGCTTTGTACTACCTTTCCGAAGTTTCCATCTCAATAACATTCAAGGAGTGGGGAGAACTGAGGCTCCAATCCAAATAGTAAAGGAGTTAATGTCTGTGCTTTGAAATAGAACCCATTTCATTTCATTGTTGAAGAGGTCTATTCCACTCCTGCCTATAAGGATCATCAGTTCTGTTTGTCTAACATTATGGTCCCAGCTCTTTCCCTTGGTTCTATAAACACTTCGAGTA
The DNA here is from genome assembly GCA_030556195.1 of Anolis apletophallus. Taxonomy (NCBI): domain Eukaryota; kingdom Metazoa; phylum Chordata; class Lepidosauria; order Squamata; family Anolidae; genus Anolis; species Anolis apletophallus. The sequence continues at coordinate 31,015,522 of JARBWK010000012.1, read as the reverse complement.
ACTCAGCTACCAGCACTCTTATTCTGACTTGGTTAATGGGCTCTTAATTTTGGCTCTTCTAACTTCCTAGTCTTTTTTTAAAAAAAAGAGGACTGAAGTGCCAGACTCCTGATGCTTGCCAAGTAGAAGACGGGAATATACCCCCTCCTACACTTTTCCCAGAATATATAACAGATCTTGCATTGTTCTCCACCAAAATAGAGATGTGATTGCAATAAAAGGTGCTGGAAACAGGATACTAAATTTAAACAGTCTTATCAGTTCCAACAGATCACACTCCTTGGCATGACTGTATTCCCTAGCACAGAATTACCTCTATACATAACTTTGCTACAGCTGTGGTGTTATAAACATAAACTCACATGCCTTATGGAAAGATGATAATTTTTGCTGCCTATTTCTGTTAAAGAAGTCCAAAGCTCTCCAGAAAACCGCAACTTCAACTAGATTCAATCCCGTAATATGTGACTTTGCCCATGGGCCAAATTCAGCCACATCTTTTATGTGGCCCGCTAGGGCAACATAGTTACACAGTTGCATTTATAAAGTCTTAGAATTACAAACAACCCTTTGAGACATGCTCTAAAAGGAGTGGCTTAAAGAGCCACACAAAACTTACCAAAGAGCCAAGGAAATATCAGCAAGGAGCTGGAAGGAAGAGGCAGAGTTTGTTGTTGTGAGCTGCTTACAGTATTTGCTTCTTGTGAGTTGTTTTGCAGTATTTGTTTGTGAGCTGTTTGCAGTTGCCTTTGACCCCAGCTCCTGGTGAATGGTTCTTTGCAGACTCAGGCCCTGACTAGACCAAACTGATGCAGCAGAAACACCTTCTGCCTCCAGAGGCTGGGGGATAAAATAAAGATGTCTGTGGGGGCACTACTGGAAGTGTGTCACCAAACCACTTCGGGAGTGGCACAAGTGGGAGGGCCTGTCCCTATGTTTGGCAGTCCTCAAGCCTATTGCTCTCCCTGCCTGATTTTATATAAGCTTTTTATTTACCATCTTTTAACCTGCCCCACACAGGAGGGATGTGTTTTTCTAAGGATGGAGGGAGACACAGACTCATGGGGCAGCCATTGGAGTCATACAGATTCTAGCATTGAGTCTTTTTTTATTTTCCTTTCTTTTCCTTGGGACTAGGAGTTGGGAAAGTGCAGGTGGGGGCATGTGCACATTTGGGGACCTGCTCTGAACAGCTAAGACTTATAATAATATGTTCCAAAAACATGGTCCCGTCCCCCCCCCCCTCTAAACGTAGCTAGATTTCTTACAATACATTTTGAAATCCCCCCCCCCCCCAGTTGATCACACAGGAGTGTTTTTCTAATAAAGAGACAATGTTTTTTGCTGCTGCTGGCCAATAAAGAGAAGACAATGTTTGCTATCACTTCGGTCTGAGGACTCCAATCTCCTGCTGCTGCTGACTGCTACACTTCCAGTACATTTTGTGAGAAGGACAAGAAAACATGCAAAAGGCTTTGGAAGAAGTTGCCCATGCTCTATTCGTTGTTTTGTCAGGAAGGAATGGTGCCTGTATTTTACTGCTGCAGGAGAAGCCTCAGGGAGTCGGGCGGCATCGAAGCCCGAAAAATAAATAAATAAAATGAATAAAAGCTTTGGAAGAAGTTGCCAGGAAGGAATGGTGGGGGAGATACTGGGCTTTTTTGGCAAATTTTTAAAGGAGATTTTATTTCTTTTTTTGTAAGTTGATTTTTATTAAAAGTTTCCATTTTATAACATCACATAACACAAAATAACATACAACACACACATATAGGGGAAAAGGGAAAGGGAAAATATGGTGACTTCCGTTCTAGTTCCATACTATTACCCTTATTACATAAATAACTTCTTTAAAATGAAACATCCCTCATGCTCTTATTATACCTTAATATTTACAATATCACATTATTCTTCTTATTCCTCTTTTTTCACATATTCATTAATTGTAGTCCAATCTGTCTTAACGACCCCTTTGCCATTATTCTGACGCAGCCAAAAGGTAAGCTCGTCCATATCTTTGATCTCTAAAATCTTCTCCAACCATTGTTCTTTTGTCGGTAAGACATTTGTTTTCCATAGTTTCACAAACAGGATCCTCGCCACCGTTGTCAGGAACACAAACAATTTCTCATTATTATCACTCATAAATATATCACTGTCCATTAATCCAAGTAAATAAAGTTCAGGTTTCATGGGATATTATATCTTTAGAATTTTTTTACATTCATTGTGTATTAATTGCCAAAATTCTGTTGTTTTCGAACATGTCCACCACATATGGAAAAAGGAACCCTCATTTTTCTCACACTCCCAACATTTATTTTCTACATTCTTATACATTATATTCAATTTTTTAGGAGTGATATACCATCAGTGGATCATTTTCAACCAATTTTCTTTCAGATCTGTTGCATATGTAATTTTTAACTGCTTACACCAAATTTTTTCCCATTCTTTTAATTGAATGGGTCGTCCAATATTTTGTGCCCATTTAACCATAGTTTTCTTAATTACTTCTGCCTCTGTCACCCAGTTTAACAGCATGCAGTAGGTTTTGGATATTGTTTTTTCACTTTTCATAATACTATCCCAAGGACCATCTGCACCACTAAACCCTTTTGGAGATTTTATTTCTGAAAATATAAGAAATTCTTAAAAATCAAGACGTGACCCAAACATTATTTATTTATTTATGTATTTATTTATTCGTTTGACTTAATATACCGCTCTCTTCGGAGCCCAGAGCGGTTTACAGAGTTAAAAACAGATAACCACATAAAATGCAATAAAACCAGATAAAACCCCCAGTTAAAATCAAATTCCAGCAGAACTGCAATGGCAGTAGGAATATGCTGACAGCGACACAACAAGATGCTGATACACACGGCATTGGTTATGGACCAAATGCCTGCCTGAATAGCCAGGTGTTTATGGCTCTACGGAATGGCATTAAGTCCCGGATGGCTCGCAGCTCTTCAGGGAGGGTGTTCCACAGGGTTGGCGCAGCTACGGCAAACGCCCTCTGCCACGTGCTAGCAAGTCTATAGACATTAATGCCCGGCACATCCAATAGATTGAGCCCCTCTGAGCGCAGTGATCTCCTGGACACATAAGGGGTAAGCCGCTCCCTCAGGTACACTGGCCCCAAACCATATAAGGCCTTGAAAGTTAAAACTAACACCTTGAAGGTGACCCGGAATTCAATAGGAAGCCAGTGCAGCTTGTGCAAGAGTGGAGTCACGTGGGCAGATCTTGATGCTCCTGAGAGCAGACGTGCTACAGCATTCTGCACCAGCTTGGGTTTCCGGATCGCTGACAAGGGTAGGCCAATGTACAGCACATTACAGTAATCGAGCCTCGAGATGACCGTGGCTTGGATCACCATGGCCAGGTCGCAGCGGGAGAGGTAAGGAGCCAGACGTTTTGCCTGTTGTAGGTGGTAGAAAGCTATCTTGCAGGCGCAGGCAATCTGCGCCACCATAGACAGCTGGGCGTCCAGCTGGACCCCTTGGCTCTTTATTGACGGTTGCGGGCGAAGAGCCATGCCACCGAACATCGGCAACTGGGTCTCTACCCCTCCTGGGTGGCCCAGCCACAAGATCTCCGTCTTCGCCGGGTTCACCTTCAACTTACTGGCTCGCAGCCATCCAGTTACGGCTTCTAGGCAGAGATGGAAATTATCGGGTACAGGTCCATCCTCAGAATGAGCTGGGTGTCATCAGCGTACTGATGACATTCCAGCCCAAAACTCCAAACCAATTGGGCGAGTGGTCGCATGTAGATGTTAAATAACAGCGGGGAGAGAATGGCCCCCTGAGGGACTCCACAATGTAAGGGGGAGCCCTCGGAGACCACCCCTCCCCACTTCACTCACTGCAGGCGGTTTTGGAGGAAGGAGGACAGCCAGTTGAGGGCTGTCCCCTCACACCCGCCACCGCCAGGCAGTGTGTCAAAAGTTGGTAATCGACAGTATCAAATGCTGCCGTGAGGTCCAATAACACGAGCAGCGCTGATCCGCCTCGGTCCAAATGGCAACGGAGTAGGTCTGTGATGGAGACCAGGACAGTCTCTGTCCCATGGCCCGAACAGAAGCCGGACTGGAAGGGGTCTAGCCAGGTTGCATCGTCCAAGAATGCCTGCAGCTGGTCCATTGCTGCCCTATCAATTACCTTGCCCAGGTACGATAGATTGGACACTGAGCGGTAATTGTAGGGAGCCGCGGGGTCTAAACCGGGCTTCTTCAGCAATGGACTAACCACCGCCTCTTTTAACTCCTCTGGAAAAGCTCCTTATGAAACTTAGTAGATTAATAGTGGTTTATGTGCCCTCCAAATGTGGTAATTTATATTCTGATAGCCTTAAAAATGCCTGGGGGTATGGGGGGAGCCCAGGGAGCACCCCCCCCCCCTGCTGTCAAGGGACTGGATCTAGCCACATTTTTGGCTGTGGACTGAAAACGGCTATCCGGCTACTCACAATGCATATTTTGTGTTGAACTATTGTTGTTAGTATTATCTAACCTTGACTCTGTTTGAAGATATCTGGCTACTCGCCCATTTTTGGGAAGTGAGCAAAAATGGATCCAGGGGTCTCCTGGAATTTGGTCAGCAAAACCAGATTGAGGTTTAGTCTAAATGTGCAAGCCTAATATTTATCTTTCACTTCAAACTCAGTGTAAACCCATTTTGGAGATTTGGTGCATAAATGGTGATTTCCAATAGAAGATGTGTTACTGACTTAGATAAACCCTTCAGTGTTAATAAGGCACAAAAATCTGTAAATGGGAGTGCAGTATTGAATATTGGAGAGAGGGCTATGTATGTTTTCCAAAATGAGCCAAAGAACACTTGGAAACATAGCAGTGTTTTCACACAGTTTAATGTCAATTGCTAGGAGACCACCTGATTTCTGAGCTGTGAGGATGAAGTTTCTGCTTCACTCTACCTTTAGACACAGGGAATATTTCCTTTGGAGCACAGTTTTGGCCTGGTTTCTGAGTACTACCCTCATTAATTTACATGATCATGATATTTACGTCCCTCAATCTTTGACCATATGGTAACTCTGTTGTAGCAGATGAAGAACCACCCAGCATCATAGGCTAGTGACACTTCACAAAGATTTCAGTCTTATCTGTGGCAGTGGCCTGTGACATGTTATATCTCTGCTTAGCCTCAGTACATCCCTTGCCTTCTGGTGTTCGCTCTAAAGCAAAACTGCAGCAACATTGGATTCACTGTCGTCACACGTAAGGCTGGATTGCCTCAAGCACTTTTCTGCTTATATTGTGGAGATCTTTGGAACTCTAGCTGAAGAGGATCAAAGGATACCAGAAGAGTTTAAGCTTGAGATTTAGGCTGGTCTGTACTGCTGTGGTTGCCAGCTGCTGTGAAGCATAACAATAAAACCAGTCTCGATTCCAGGGCAAGCCCAAATTCTTATTGGCTTTACACGTTCTGTTTCCTCCTAGTGTCCTACATGCACAGCTGAATGTGAGATTATTTTTAAGTATACCAAATAATCCTTCCTATGTTTAAGAAAGGATCATTTTTCAAAGCAAAAAACCTTTATGCAGTTTGTAACTAAAAGGGTAGGAGGAGATCCTCATATTCTACTTAAATGATTTAGCCTTATTTTTCAAAATGATGCTGTTTGTTGCTGTATCCTCTCTTTCTTTCTAAGTATACTTTTATAAACAGTACTCTTCCTTCAGTTAAAACAGCAGGGAAACAACAGAAATGAAACTACTTATTGAGAAGGACAGAAAAATTTAAAAACCACAGAAAGGGTGCATAGTCAGTTTAGGTGGAACACTCTTGGTTTGGAACAAAATGTGCAATTTAATAAAACAATGAAATAATCAGTATAGCTTCACAGAGTGCATAGTGCTGACTGTATATTAACAATCTATCTCATGTGTCAGGGATGGATAAACCGTGACCCACACAGCCAATCCCCTGATGAGTTAGTAGTTTCAGGATGTCAATTAAAGTTCCTAAAATTCCTAAAACATAGACTCAAGTTTCTGACTGAAGAATATTGAAAGAGTTTGAAGTTCCAGTACTTATGAGTGCATCTACACTCAAGAATTATTGCAGTTTGACTATTATTATTATTATTATTAGCATAACAAGATGAGTCCACCGCAAACAAGATCACTCTGCTGGCTGTTGTATTGGATCACACGTCGGACACTTTCCAAGTGTCTAGGACTGTGTGATGTATCAGCGAATAATGAATGCAGATCCCAGTAAGGTGGCCTTTTGCAGTTAGCTGATGGTAATTTTGTCAGTGCCGATTGTGTTTAAGTGTAGGCCAAGGTCTTTAGGCACTGCACCCTGTGTGCCCATCATCACTAGGACCACCTTTTCTGGCTTGTGCCAGTCTTTGCAGTTTGATCTTTAAATCCTCATATCATGCCAGCTTTTCCAGTTCTTTCTCTTCAATCCTGCTGTTGCCTGGGATTGCAACATCAACGATCCATACTTTGTTTTTTAACATGATCGTGAGATCAGGAGTATTGTGCTGCAAAACTCTGTCAGTCTGAAGTCCCAGAGTAGTTTGACGTGTTTATTTTCTGTAACTTTTTCAGGCTTGTGATCCCACCAGTTCTTTGTCACAGGCAGATGGTATTTGTGGCACAAGTTACAATTTATCATCTGAGCAATGGTGTTATGCCTCTGCTTGTAGTCTGTCTGCACGATCTTCTTGCAGCAGCTGAGGATGTGATCTATTGTTTCATCTGCTTCCTTGCAGAATCTACACTTGGGATCTTCTTGGGCTGCCAGAATCAGGCCCTCCATCTCCTTTTTCAAATTATTATTATTATTCTGACACAAAATCACAGTATGTCACAGCAAACAAGATCTATATGCTGGATTTCATATTTAAAACATCACAAGTTGAACACTTCCCAAGCGTCTAGGACTGTATGATGTAATTTCGAATGATGTGCGCAGATCCAAGTAAGATGGACTTTTGCAGTTGACAGATCATGATTTTGTCAATGTTTATTGTTTCTAAATGCTGGCTGAGATCATTTAACACTGCATCCAGTGTGCCAATGACCACTGGGACCACCTGTACTCAGGGGCGGTCCTACAAGATAGGCCAAGTAGGCGGCCGCCTAGGGCGCCATCTGGGAAGGGGGCGCCATCCTGGCCACATGGGGTGCCATCCTGGCCCTGCCGATGTTCCTCAGACAGTGCTGCAGCTGCCTGCTTTTTGACCCCGGCCTTGTGCACTCCGACGCTGCTTCTGGGCACGCGCGGAGGTTTTCACACAGGCGCAGTTGCTCCGGAGCTGAAGTTGAGCGCAGGAGCAACTGCACATGCGCGAAAACCTCTGTGCATGCCCAGTAGCTCTCTTGTGCAGAAGCCTGTAAGCAAAGCACTCCCTATCGGGCAGGCAGGGAGTGCTTCCCCTCTCCTTTTGTCTCCGCCGCGTCGGCGTTTGCAGGGAAGGAGAAAAGAATCAGTGAAGGAAATGTAAGTGAAGGAATGAATGAAGGGCTTTCCTCCTCCTCCTCCTCTCTGACCTCTTCTCTCCCTCCTTCCTTTCTTCGGCTCTATTTCTGTCTAGACCTGAGGGGCCTGAGGCTATGAGGAGTTGTGGGAGTTGGAGGCCAAAACACTTAGAAGAAGGGAGGGAGGGCCCAAGTTTGCCCAGGCCGCGCTGCCTGTATTCGACCTCATTTGAACATTTTGGCTGTTTTTCTATTTACATTTACATTGGGATCCTAATTTTGGACTTATGGGAGACTCCTATGAATTATGAGACGAGTGGTAGGTAATATATTCTGATTTTGATGCATTTACATTGCATTTCTTGTTGATTATTATACAGTTCTGCTTAATATTGTCATACACTATAATACAAATACAATATAACAATAGAATGATGATATATTTTATATTACATGTAATATTACAAACAATATTGCAGTATAGTGGTATTGTACAAAATAGTAATTTATAATATTTTATTTTACTTTATTTTGGGTTATTTGAGTTTTATAGGAGTAATGAAAATATTTAGTAGAGGATAATTTTATTTAAATAAATAATTTTATTATTTTATAATAATAATATAATAGAATGTTACATTATATTATAATGTCAATATATTATATAATTATATTGTAATGTAGTATAATATAATTATGATATAATATAGTATGAGTATGGTATAATATATTGTATATACATTGATACAATATAATACTACTAATGGTATTGTCATATTATAATTGTATATTTGTTTTACATGGGGGGCGGAAAAATAATGTTTTGGGGGGGGGGGGGCACCAAAATAATGTTCGCCTACCATTTAAAATTACCTTAGACCGCCCCTGCCTGTACTGGTTTATGCCAGAGCCTTTGTAGTTCGATTTTGAGGTCTTGATAGCGGCTGAATTTTTCCTGTTGTTTTTCATCAATTTGCCTGTCACCTGCTATGGTGACATCAATAATCCAAACTTTTTTCTTTTCCACAACCATGATGTCTGGTGTATTGTGTTCCAGAACTTTGTCAGTCTGGATTCGAAAGTCCCACATTTTTGCGTGTTCATTTTCCACTACCTTTGCAGGTTTATTATCCCACCAATTCTTTACTGCTGGTGGGTGGTACTTGTGACATAAGTTCCAGTTAATCGTTTGGGCCACAGAAGTGTTGTTGTTGTCCCATAGGCAAAAGGTAAATCCCAAAAAAAGAGTTGAAACTTGAACAATAATCCAGAAAACAAGGAACAAAACAAAAGCTTGAGTCCATTGATAAATCCTCAAGGCAGAAAGCAAACCTTGACTAGGAAACATGGGCCTTGAGCTTAGAGCATAACCAGGATCAAGACAGGAGTTTCCCACTCCAGTACTGACATTGATTGATCTAAAAATCCTAACAGCTCTCTCCTGAATTTAAGGGCTGAAATACATGAAGGCATTCCATTGACCTTGAGAAGCCTGCTTCTGTGTTTCCTTCCCATGGCTTTGCTTGCACCTGAATTTCCTCCCATGCGAGAGTAGCCTTATATATCTGTCTAAGCCAGCTTCTTTGGATGAGCTCATGCTATCCTCCTTTCCCTGCCTGTCAGCTTCCAAAGCAGTTTCATTCCCACACTAAAAAACAACATCTTGCTCCAAAACCCCTTCCGTTCTCCCAACCAGAGAACCATTCTGCTCCAACATCCCCTCTTGTCCATCACATCAACCCCTGCCCTATGTTTCACATTGAACAAAGCTTTAAAACAAGAAATCTTTCTAAATCTCTTTGAATGTTTTGGAGGCTGCTGATTCATAAATGCTTTGGAGGTGTAATGGTTCAGTCTGACTCATTCCATTGTCTGAGGTTGCAGTGCCTAATGCCCAAGATCCTGCAGACCCACAGGGTTCTGAAAATGGGGATTTTGGACAGGATAGTGTTGTTAGCCATGATGAAGCTGAGGATTCTGGGATGGTCAGGTCTGCATTAGATGTGCCAATACAGACAGAAAAAGAGGCTGACAGTCTTGTGTTAGTTTTCCCAGGGTAGTAAAAATTGGAATGTGAAAATAATGTTTTAACTGGAGATCCAGGGAAGGAGTCTAATTTGTCAACAAAGACATCTGGCCAGGGAGAGGTGCCACTATCAAAGATTAATTGACAAGAGTCTTCTCAAGGGAAAAGGCATGGGTTTTTGACTATATATGAGGGCGACTGAGATTGTGTCTTCAGACAAACCAATGTTTGGTTTAGACTGCAATTCCTGTCTCAAGTTCAAGTTTCTTGTGCCTTGAGTTTACATACATGTTAATATTCCTGTAGCTTTTCATGCCTTGGATTTAATGCTCAAGTTTTGTTCCTGTATTTTCATGTGTCTTTGCTGCCCTGGACTATTTTTGAATTACAGACTCTTGTTACCTTTGGATCTTGTCATGGTTTTGGACATTCTTTTTTCCTGAACTTGATGGTTGGATTCTTGTTTTTCATGTTTAAGTGACTCTTTTTATGGACAATACTCTATACTACTTTTGATAATTTTTTATCCTTTTGCTGAAGCTATTTTTATTCTTCAGTAAACTGCTTTGTTTATACAGAACTCTGGTGTGTGACATTGGTTCAAAGGTGCTTTCCCAGCCCTGGTGTGTGACAGGAGGGTCCTTTTCCAATTAGTAATTTTGAGATTGGCTTTAAAAACTCATCTGAATCTCTGAATTATGAAATGGAGGTCTGAAGCTTTGCGCACTCCTACTATCTACCTTATTATTTTCTATACTGATTATTTTAGAGGGCATCTGTCCCTAGCCATGACCTGGAAAGGCTAGGATCTGAACATGAAATCTTTTGCATGTAGACCATATGCTGTTCCTTTGAATTATGGCTACTCACTGATGAAGGGCACATCTACACAAGCACTATAACCTGTGATGGATGATAATGTGCTCTGTGGTATTTATGTGGTGCATGGAGCCGTCTGGTCCCCAATGAGGTCACAGATGCTCAATTCAGTTGTACTCCACATTGGGGAAAGTTGTAGAATGCTCCAGAGCTTCCTTGTACTTCAGGGTAGTGTAAACAATTGGTCAGTTATGAATAAGAACTGGTACCACTGTTCACATGGGTCAGTGCTGTCATCTCACTTGCCCCACACTTTGTGGCATAGTGAAAAATGGGTTGCACAGGTGTTGTGTTGTCACTATTATAGCATTATAGCAGCAGTCACAGAGTTCCAAAGAGCCCCAGGCAATCCCTGAGCACCTTTGCTGATGTGAGCAAATTCACTGATATGATTCAGTGAGGTAAAGGAGGGGAGAAATCTCTCTCCTTTCTTCATGTTGTGTAGGCATCGTTGCTTACACCACCAAAGGAGTCCAAAAATGACCAATTCCCTGGCCACCATTACAAGAACAACATGATACAGGTAAGGGTTACCATTCAGTACGGCTAAACTGGGTTTTGTCCTGCTAAGTGGTTTGGACTTTGTTCTGCCACCCCACTGGAATGGAGACAAGCAGTGTATCTGCCCCCTGGAGCTGGTCCAGAGTACTACCCTGTAGTAATTGGATCATGTAGATGTGATCCTAGAATTTGTGGCCTACTTAGATGTATATGTAGAGAATTCTCATCTTCACCAAACTACCTCTGTCTACACACACGCACAAACAATCCCTATGTTATGGCAGGCAAACAATGCATGATTAAGAATGGGACAAACTAAGTCCAACTATAAGAGAACCAAAGTAATTCATACAGAAAGAGAGAACCAAATTCTCAAATATTGGAATGCAACTTCAATGGAAACTGTATTCTCTTTCCCTCCATTTTTCCCTCCTTCCTCCTCTGATTTTATCACAAATTGAGGACCAATGGAGTTGTTTAACTGTGTTTATTCATTTTGCTTTAAAACTGTGTACAAGACATCCAAGGCTGATTGTTATTTGACAAGTCTTTCTGCGAAATAAATCATTATGAATCTTTACAAAAATAAATAAATAAAAGACAAGCATCCTATGAAAGTTCTAATAACTTAAAAGCTTTCTGAACTATTTTTCTTATACGCGCAATAGTATTTTTCCATGCTGTCAATCCCAAGAGTGATAATGAAGACATTTTCCTATTCTAAAGTGTGACTTCAAAAGGTTTTGGAAAATGATTAAAGGCCTATAAATCTTTTCTGAGGTCTCCTTGTGCAGAGCTCTATCAAAACATAATTTTAAAGTACTATCATTATCCTAAGCTATATGCCTACATCTCAACTAAACAGAGAACTGTGCAAAGCTGAATAAACAGAAATGGATGTTATAGCGGGTAATAATGTACTCAAGAGAGAATGTGCCATCATAAAATAATTCACAACATTATTCCACAGCACTCCTCAGTGATTGTTGCTCATCTCAATCTTTCAGTGGCCTAGTTCATAACATAGCAGATGAGACTTGCCCAGAGTGGTATTTAGTTATTTCCCAATGAGCAAAAAATCAATTCTCCCTTCTCTTATACACATGCATATAGACATAGTTAGCTTATATTGGAGAAGAAACTCGTAAGGATTTTTCTCTATGAGGTTTTATTGAAAAAGAAGGGGTTTTTTTAAAAGCGAGGATCACCGTCTGCATTATGGAAAATATGAACATTTCTTATCAGCATGAACAAATCTAGAGGCATTCTACTGCGTACTTCTGAAACCTCTTGTCATTGGTAAGATACTGTCTATTCCTTAAATTATTCTTCCAGCCTTAGCCAATGTAGGACTTTATCTTGTAGCAGCAAATTAGGAGTCCCAGAACTCCGGTGGCAAATAACCTTCTTACCAACGGCGACGTGGACGCGCGGGCACAGGAACGAGAGAACAAACAATTGACTGTTTTAAAAGTGAAGTCAAGTTTATTGTAATTTGACACCAGCTGGTGGGGTTCACCCACAGAACACACTGCTCTGGGCAAATCCTAACATACATTCTAAGAGCATTCATTATATACCCCTCATGGCGGCAGATCTTGGCCCGCCCTTCTTCACAACCCCCCATTGGCCGGTGCCTCGAAACACATTTCATTATCCAATTAAACACAATACTTTCATTAGCATCATATCATTATCAGGCTTCTATTCGTTAAAACACTGTGGCGCAGCAAGAAATTCATTTCCCATAGAACAGTATCAGCAGCTCTGGCCAGCCTGTACCCAAATCGCAACATTTGCTTCTGCCTCTTCCCTGCCAGCAAAGGAGGGGGCAGACCCTTCTGCGCTTGCGTGGTTCTTATCCTATTAGCATTTAGGTAAACAAACCCACGCCATGTACTGCTTTGGCCAATCAAGGCTTTTGTTATCATTGAAGACACATGATGTACTTTAGCAAATCACTGCATGCGCTCGGCGTACCAATCAGGGTACAGCATTTACGGCAGACATGCCAGCGTGATTTCTGGCACAGAAAGCCAGCTATCCTATAGCTCTTGCTTGTGCATCACTCTCTCCTGACTGTACTTCTGCTCAAAGTACCAACTCTGCTATAATAGCAGGTAATAATGTACTCAAGAGAGAATGTGCCATCATAAAATAATTCACAACATTATTCCACAGCACTTCTCAGTGATTGTTGCTCATCTCAATCTTTCAGTGGCCTAGTTCATAACATAGCAGATGAGACTTGCCCAGAGTGGTATTTAGTTATTTCCCAATGAGCAAAAAATCAATTCTCCCTTCTCTTATACACATGCATATAGACATAGTTAGCTTATATTGGAGAAGAAACTCGTAAGGATTTTTCTCTATGAGGTTTTATTGAAAAAGAAGGGTTTTTTTTTTTTAAAAAAGCGAGGATCACCGTCTGCATTATGGAAAATATGAACATTTCTTATCAGCATGAACAAATCTAGAGGCATTCTACTGCGTACTTCTGAAACCTCTTGTCATTGGTAAGATACTGTCTATTCCTTAAATTATTCTTCCAGCCTTAGCCAATGTAGGACTTTATCGCAGGAAGCCACGACTCTGTGGCATTCTGCAACCAATGATCACAGGAACCTACCACTGCATTTCTCTGTGATGTCACAACAATGCCATTCCATCACTCCATAATTTCATGACTGGACTTTTCCCATCCTCCTGTGGTTCCATGTCTCAGATAGATAGATGATAGATAGATAGATAGATAGATAGAGATAGAGAGATGTATATTTTCCCTGTTTAGCATTTTTTTAAATCCTTTGATTAGTGAAAGAGGGTATGAGGGAGAGATAAATCAATGCTGTGGTAGCATTTCTGTGCCAATATACCATATCTCACTGAACAAGGTGAGTCTCAGGATTCTGCAATTGGGAGCTATTGACAGGTTTTCCCCATCAATAGCTGGGGATGGCTTTATTACAGGGAGATGGCAGACTAGCAAAAAGTGATGGGTCTGCTTCTATGTTTGTTTGCTTCTTTCATGTGATTAATTCCAAACATCATATAATCTGAAGTCTTTCAGAACATGATTTAAATGCTCATGTTGCCTTTTTTACAGATGCTATCACCTCCACAATCAAACTGCTGCAGACAAGAGACTATGAACTTGCGCTTCAAAAAGTTCAAAAGTTGTAGAAAGAACAGAGCAACAATCTACACTTAGTATCATATATAATCAGAGTCAGAAATCTACAGACATTTTTCAAGGAAACTTTATTGACTTTTAATATTTAACATATTTAATTTCCCAATTATATATAGTATACAAAATCTAGAAAAAATATTCATGGAAGAATCACTCTTATTTTCTGAAGAAATTATAACAACTAGCTGCTCAACTAACTGTTATGTACTAGTATGCTGCAATAGATAGAGCACTGGTATAGGACATTGGAGATTCAGGTTCTGATTTACATTGAGCCATGAAACTCTATCTCACATGGTAATTATTAGGCCTGGTTGATCCATGGTTCTAAATGGTTCAAAAGTACTTACAAAACAAAAGTTCTGGTGGTGAACATTTCAGAACTCTAACAAAACTTTCAAAATTTTGTTATAAATGGCAGTTCTTAATTGATTCGGTCTTAAAAATTGCCAATAATAAAATAATAATGAAATTTTGATAGAGTTCTGAAATGTTCACCACCAGAACTTTTGTTTTTAAACTACTTTTGAACCATTTAGAACCATGGATCAACCAGGCCTAGTAATTATAAATCTAAATTGGAGAACAGACAATCGTCCTTCTTGAATTTATTGGTTGGAAAATGGACTTCAATATAATTAATTAATTAACATCATAGCAAATTCTGAACATTTCCAGTAAGAAGCAAAAATGATGTGATAAAAAACGACTACTTATAGAAATCTGCTTGCCTCTACACAGAGAAATCAATTCGCTTAGAAGAAAGATATATTTGCTGTGACCATGCCTGCACAAATGCAGACTGAGGAAAAATCCTAGTTACACTCAATGGCATTTTCTTTTAGTTGTCTGGTGGCAGATTGGAGAAGGAACAGGCTCAATAATAGGCACAAATGTTTCTGAGGTGTTTTTTAAAATCTATTTTTGAAAAAGATAATCTACTTTGTTCCCCACACCCATAATTTTTATGTAGTTTTTAAACCAGTTTCTGTGGCTTGCCCTAGATCAGATGGATTCCTGTTTGCTAACAATTCTTGGATTGAAATTCACTGACAGTTGTAGTGATTACCTAGCCTATCCCTTGATGTCACATACTTTGTACTTGAAGTAGATGATTTAGAATGGTATGCTTTATCTTGCGAGCATATATCTTTCTCAATGTGTTTCGATTTGTGTGCTGGACAGAACAATCCATCTGGATTAAAAGCAACTGAAGGTTCTATTGCCTCCCTTGTAAATCATGGCTGGGATTTTATAAGGATGCATTTTTCAAAAACATAATGGTACACATCTTCAAGGCATATGGCATAGTAAGAGTAATCAAAGTGTTTGACAAGGTTGCTATTCCCACCCTTCCATGGAGTGTTGGACGTTAAAGAAACAGTAAAATCCAAAATTGTTATGAAATGTGTCACTTGCCGATTTCTATATATGAGTAGTTGTCCAGAGTCCAAGTATTATGTTTTCTTAGTCAATAGTTGACCCTACTGACAAAATGCTGTGTTCAGTTGGCTCTACTTAAATAGTAATCATAAATACTATTTTGAGCTATACATTTTTGAAATGAGACCACCAGTTCTTTGTTGAAATAGAAGAATGTTTATTTCTGTGTAATTAAGAAGCATTTTCTGCACAGACATTCTCTAAATATTCTCTTCCCCAAATAGACATGAGATAGATCTATTAAAAACCCAATATTGACATGTTGTTCCTGCCATAGATTGGGAATTAATGAATAAAAAACTTTGTAGAACTATTTAGGTAGTTTTCAGAGTTTTCATTCAGTCACCTATTGAGTTAAACATCAGCATATAGACTTCTATGTTCAAGGATACTCAATCTCTCCTGGCCTGACATTCCCCTTACCTCCCACCCCGTCCCGTCCCACCCCAAATTCCCTATTTGAAATTTAACTCATCCATGTTTCAATCCCTGGAAAAAATGACCTTTTCCCCATGCATCTTATACTTACAAACTAGGATGGGGCAGGGTGGTTGTAGTGGTTACAATTGTGGAAAAAGGATCATAATCATGACTAAGTTGTAATCATGGTTGCCATATAGTCAACTATGGAACAAGTATGGATCAATTAATTTAGGTAATTAATGAGGATATAATCCAGATCTCTTATTTGTGAGTGACAGAATTGTGCATCAATGCACTAAATCAGTGAGACCACTAATACCAAACACACAGCACCGACCAATAGTATGCCAACGGTTCCCAACTATAAGGCCTCAGGAAGTTCGATTTAAATGAAGATTCAACTTCAGAAAGGCAAACTGGACTGAATTCTCAGACATGTTAGATGACATGATCATATCAGTCACGCCAATCCCTGAGGAATACAAGCACCTTATCGAAATAGTGAAAACCTGCTCACGGGCCTGTATACCAAGAGGCTGCAGAACCCACGACTGTCAGGGCATTACTCCTGAAACAGCTGCCTTGTTGGAAAACTATTACAGGCTCCACAACAAATACCCATTTAGTGAGCAAAGTCTTCAGGCAGTACAGAGCATTTTGTCCTCCATCTCTGAAGCCAAGAAAGAACAGTGGATAAAGCTGATAACAGAAGTCGACATGGGCAGGAGCAGCCAGAAGGCATGGAGGCTACTAAGATGGCTGAGCAATGATCCCACACAAACTAATACCCATGCCAACATAAAGGCAGATCAGATAGCACACCAACTCTTGAAGAATGGGAAACCCAACCTTGCCACCAAAGTAAGAAAGAAACCAATAGTCAGACAACCAGATAATGAGAACAACTTTTTACTGACATGATAAATAAAATACAAACCTAACTTTTTATTTAAACAGATGAGAAACAATGTAAGAGGCTGAAATCAGTGTATGAAAGTTTCAGTGGTTTTAAACTTCAATCAACTCACTTCGGCATTCAACGCATAACTAAAAAGCCACGTTTCTACTTGGCATCAGAATGAACCCAGTGTTGCATGCAGGTGTTGCCTTCAGGGGGAGACAATTCCACAGTGGGGGCTGAACACTCCCATCCCACATAATCCTAAAATGTATTACCTCCACTGGTGAGACATAGAAGAGAGATTCTCCAGCAGACCTCAGGCTTTGTGCAGGTGTATAGAGACAGGCACCTCAGTATAGAAAAGATTATATTGTTCTGTGCTGAATGACAACATGAATACCTGTCTTTATATTGCAATTGTGTGTGTGTGTGCGGCGGTGGGGGAGAGTCATTATTTGTATATTATCTCATGGTACTGCATCTTTTCTTTTAGCTGTTGCATAGAGGTTTCCCACATGATGGGAATCCTCTTCTCCATGGCTTCATCATCCTGTTGAAGCCTTGGAGAAGATATGCAGTCATTTGGATTTCACGTGCATTAAGCAGCAATGTTTTCTGCTGCTTAATAAAGCAGGAACCAACCTTTAGCTGGCTTTAACTTTGCTTTCCATTGTGGTCTTTGCATGACTAAAATGCGCATTTCCAAAAATCCATTTGGTTGCATGAATCACTTGTGGTTTTATGAACAATAGGTATAGCATCTCTGATTTGACTTGGAACCACAGGAGGGAGCAGCTGTAAACTGTCCCTTAATCCATTTCCCTAAAACTTAGATTGCATTAGATTAGATTAAAACTTAGATAACAAGTTACCAACATGGCGGCGGAGTCAAGAAGCCTTGTAACAGAGCTCCTGGACGAGCCGCCGAGTCTGACCTTTTTACCAAGCCTGACCACCTGGGACTCTGGAGTTTCGGGGTTCCTGAGTCGGGGGGTTGACCTCCAGCCTAACAAGGCTGTTGTAGGTCCCCCCGAGGAAGCTGGAGAAGCTGGAGAAGCTGGAAAAGCCAGGGAAACCGGAGAAGCCCTGGCGCAAACCCCAGTGATGCGGACTCCTTTGTGGAGCGAAGATTCGGCCAGGACCAATGCCCAGCTGGAAGCCCTTGCCGGGGGGCTTCGCTGAATTTGGCGAGGTCCTTTAGGCGCTCCATTGAAGCACTACAGGCCAAGTTACCATCCCTAGCGGCCTCCCTGGCCTCGCCAACCATGAGGGCCCGGGGTGCTGGGACTACGGGACTACGGCCCTGGAGCCCTAACTACCAACTAGAGGAAGCGGTGGCGAGCCCTCGCAAGGAGCTGGAGCTGGAGGCGCGGGGAGCAGAATGCCCTCCGGAGGATGCCTGGGAAGTCATCCCCCCTCCATTCCCATCGACGGACAGCGAAGCACCCCCAAAGCAAGGCTAACAACCTCCTCCTGGCTGAAATCCATGCCCAAGTTGGGCTCTTGACTCGCCAGGTGAGGAGATTGGGGGAGTTGCTGGCAACCCTCACCCCCACGCCTCCCACTTTCACCGACCTTGAGGCGGAGCAGAGCAGACCTGTGGCCACCTCGCTGCCGCATGGACTGGGAGGGAGACGTCCACCGGGGGGGAGGGCCGAGGCGACCACCAGCCGGCGAGCGGAGGGGCGCCGAGGAGCCCCTCAGCCTTGCCTGACATCGCGGAGCTGCTGAGGAAGGTCCCCGGAGAGCGTCCTCGCCGCCGAGCGGGCCGGTTCCTGCCGCCAGGGACCTTGGCCGCCCCCCCCCAAGATGGCGCCGCTCCCTGAGGACGCCGTAATGGCGACGAGACTCCTTTCTCTTCCGCCACTACTTCCGCTTCTTCCCTCGATGGAGGAGCAAAGGGCGGGCCTCCTGACAACCAGGATGAGGCGGAGGCGGGGCCGGAGGCGGGGCCGGAGGTGGGACCAACTGAGGACTGAGCCCCATCCACCCTCCCTGGCTATAACAGCTGCCTGTCCCACCAGCCCGAAAGAAAGGATCAACAGACTGATGAGGCCCCAGAATAGCTACCTGAGAAGGAGCTACAGATCAAGGACATTCTGGGGGGTGGGCTTTATCCCTAAGGACAGAGACCACTTCAAAAAGACTTCCCCCCAAATCAAGGTGCAAGCGGAGGGTGTAAAGGGGAACCTAAAGATAGTTAACTCCATCAATCGAGACCAGGCCTATCCCACCATCCACGAAGTGGAGGTGGAGACCCCCCCAAGACCACCCACGGACCAACCAGATGCCAGGAGGCCCCTATGTCTCAACCCAAGATCTCTATCATCAACCCCCCCACCGTCCCCTTTTCAAGGGGTGTGCCGGAAGTTGAGCCCGCCGGCACAGCCACCAAAGGGGATGTAACAACGACACTCCCTATCGCAGTGGTCAGTGGGCTTGGGAGGTATGGCGGTAGGCGCAGGCCGAGTGCAAAGAAGTATGCTAGAACAAGTGGAGGTCGCATTAGGACCTCCACGCGTTCTGACCTGCGGCCTATCCCTAGGCACACTGATGACAGACATCCAGTTTCTTCCCCTTCCTCTCTGGTGCTGGTGAATGCTAGGTCAATTAGGAACAAGACGTCTACCATCAAAGAGTTCCTCACTGAATTAACACCTGATCTTTTTTGTATAACAGAAACCTGGCTTCAAGATAGCGACAACACCTGCTTACAAGAACTTGTTCCCCCAGGCTATGTTGTCACCCACCAGAACAGGAACGGGAAGCGGGGGGGGGGGGGGTCTGCTCTCCCGAGATATGTTAACCCTCAGAGCGGTGCCTGCGCTGAACGCCCCGGGTATTGAGTCCGTCGGGTTGGTGTGGGACGCCCGTGAGTGTATGGCCTTTCTGCTGGTGTACCGAGCGCCAGCGCACCAGCAGAGAGTCTATCCTGCTGCTAGAGACTGTGTCGGACTGGGCATTGAGGTTTCCCAGGCTCATTGTCCTGGGGGACTTCAATGTCCATGCCGACACAGCCTCATTGTCACCAGCGGCAGTGGACCTAGTGTCTACCATGGCAACACTAGGGCCCTCGCTCTGTGTTTCGGGCCCCACCCACCAGGTGGGTCATACCTTGGACCTTGTCTTCAGCGCAGGCGTCCAAGTGACCCTAGCCTCTACTATCGAGGTGCCGTGGTCGGATCACTGTGCTCTGAGGATCCAGATGGAGCAGGCTCCCCGCCCTGCAAGGGTGCCGAACAAATTTGGGTTCGCCCAAAGGAGACTTATGGAACCAACCAGGTTCCTGAATGCTCTGAGGATCTGGAGTCTGTCAGCGTCTCAATCGATGAGCAAGTTAACACCTGGAACACTAGGCTATCCAACGCTCTCGATGAGATTGCCCCTAGACGCCTCTCGGCCCGCCAAAATCGGTCTCCCTGGTTTACCGAGGAACTTAGGTCGACGCGGGAAAAGAGACGGCTAGAGGGCAAGTGGAGGAGACTCCGTGACGAAGGCTCGAAATCAGCTTATAAGCTTATTATGGAGGCTTATGAGCAAGCTGTCAAGGCTGCGAAAAATTGTACTATGCAGCCCAGATAGTGTCCGCTAGCTCACGCCCGCGCAATTGTTCAAAGTGATTAGGTCTTTGACGATGGTCCCTACCATCCCAAAAATGATGATCAGGGGTTTTTCAGAGCTACTTTGCGGACAAGATTTCGGCCCTCCGCGACCTTCCCCTACTTTGATACAGTCAGCGAGCTTGAGACTCCGTGGCCTCTTGCCGGGCCCACCTTCGACCGGTTTCGATCACTGGATGCAGAAGCTGTTGATAGGATAGTTACTGCAACTAGATCGACCACTTGCTCCCTCGATCCGTGCCCCTTCTGGCTGGTGAAAGCTTGCCTGGAGGGGTTACGTGACCCCCTGTTGAAATTAGTTAACAGCTCCCTTGAGCAAGGAGTTTTTCCAGGGGATTGAAAGAGGCAGTGGTCACTCCATTGCTGAAGAAGCCGAACTTAGATCCGTCGGTCCTTCCAACTACCGCCCAGTATCGAATTTGTCGCTCCTGGGCAAGGTGGTTGAAAGGGCAGCAATGGAGCAGTTGCAGTCCTACCTAGATGATGCAACTTGGTTCGACCCCTTCCAGTCCGGCTTCCGTTCTGGGCATGGGACGGAGACGGTGCTGGTCGCCATCACCGACAAGCTGCGTCGCCAACTAGATCAAGGTGGATCGGCGCTGCTCGTGTTATTGGACCTCACGGCAGCGTTCGATACTGTCGATTACGATCTCTTGACCCACCGACTGGCCGGGGTGAGGGGGTCGGCCCTTAGCTGGCTGTCCTCCTTCCTCCGGAACCGGTCCCAGCGAGTGAGAAGGGGTGAGGTTGTCTCCGGGGGTGCCCCACTTCATTGTGGGGTGCCTCAGGGGGAATTCTCTCCCCTTTATTATTTAACATCTATGTCCGACCACTTGCCCGGTTGGCACGCAGCTTTGGGCTGGAGTGTCACCAGTATGTGGATGACACCCAGCTCATTCTGGGGATGGAGGGCCAGCCTGACTCCGTACCCGATAGTTTCCATCATTGCCTTGAGGCCGTCACTGGATGGCTGCGAGCCAGTAGGTTGAAGGTGAATCTGGACAAGACAGAGATCCTGTGGCTGGGCCGTCCAGGTACGGGGGGGGGATCCGCCTTCCGACCCTGGACGGGGCGACACTTCGCCCGTCCCTGTCGGTGAAGAGCCTAGGAGTCACGCTTGACTCCGAGCTGTCGATGGAGAAGCATATCTCCATCGTCAGTGGAGTGGCTTTCCACCACCTCCGACAGGCAAGGAGGCTGGCTCCCTACCTGTCCCGTTATGACCTAGCCACAGTGGTCCAAGCCACGGTCATCTCAAGACTAGACTACTGTAATGCCCTCTACATTGGCCTTCCTTTGTCAGTGATCCGGAAGCTCAAGCTGGTGCAGAACGCAGCAGCACGGTTGGTGGCAGGTTGTCCATCTCGCTGCCACATCACACCAGTGCTGCGCGAACTGCACTGGCTTCCGATAGAGCACCGGATCACCTTCAAGGTGTTGGTTTTAACCTTTAAGGCCTTGAATGGTCTGGGGCCAGTGTATCTAAGGGACCGCCTCTCCCACTATAGCCCACCACGACCACTGCGATCCGAGTCCCAAAACCTCCTGGTAGTGCCTAGTCGGCGATCCGTTCATCTGTCCTCAACGCTGAGGAGGGCATTCAGTGCCGCCGCGCCGGTGCTGTGGAATGCTCTACCCCCCACAGTCCGAGCGCAGGCCGATCTGCTAACATTTCGCAGGGCCTGCAAGACCCTCCTCTTTACCCAGGCGTTTGGTGTTTAGGTATATGTATACAACTGCCCCCACACCAGGCTTGCGTGTTGGTTATGGTAATTTTAGTGTGTTTGTTTTATTCTGATCTTATTGCCTTATGACTTACAGTGTGAGTCGCCCTGAGCCTTCGGGAAAGGGCGACTAATAAGTCGAAGAAATAAATAAATAAAAATAAATAGATAGGGGGCCCTAAATATACATTTGACTTTCCAAAAGTCATTTTTATATTGCCAGATTAACCTTATTAAATAGACATAAATTGTGCGTGAAAGTTAAGAAAACAGTCTCCCCAATAGCCAATTTCTGCAGCTTCTTTTACTTCTAATGTTTTTAAGGAAAAAATTGAACATACAAGCACCTTGTTCAGTTTTACCTCACTGATTCAATAACATTACTGACTTGAATTCACTAAGCAATACTAAGTGTGATGTGTTGTAAAAGTTTACTTTATGTACAGAGGACAGTGTCACTGGGATTTAGTTCCAAGGCTGCTATGGATACCAAGATCAATTGATGCTCAGGTCCCACTCTATATGCTATGGTGTAGTAAAATTGCGTTTCTTTTATGAAATGACAAAATCTAGGTTTGTGTTTTGGATTTTGTTTTGAATATTTTTCAAATCATGAATGGCTGAGAATCTGTGGGTTCAAATGCTGACTGTCATGGGTGTTACACACATGAAAGGTAAGGCATATCTTGATGACATTTTCAGCAGGTCATGAAAGCCAGCTCTCAACTCATCTTACGATATAATGAATTGAAAGGAAATTATCAACACCATCTGTTTACAATTGTCAAATAGATGCTAATTTGACATGTACCAGTGCTTTGAGGAGCCTTCCCAATATCATAAAATATGCTCCATATTGTAGATAATCTCAAGTGAGATCTCCAAGGTTCTGAGCCTTTTTTGGAGAGTGTTTCAGAACTCTGGATAGATCAAACTAAGTCTGGATTCACTGTTCCACTTACAATAGCCACTACTGAATTATATCCATAATGCTTTTTTAGAGATCCAAGAAGCAATTCCTATTCCTATTTTTCTACAGCACTATGCGTATTAAGTTGAATACCAGGAGTGAATCTACATTTCTATTTACCTTAACCAGTATCCATTTATCTGTAAAGGATTTTAGTTTCTGCATATTACAAAAGAAACTATACAGAAGATTTCATACCATCCAGTTCTTTTCTCTGTTGCAAACTGCTCACAAACTGAGCCAAGAATTCTTTTAAGGCTGCTTTCCCTCCAGGTTGTAAGGCTGCTGACAGATAAAAGCTTTTCAAGGGCCTAAATTTCTGTTTCTAAAGTTTGAATCATCATCTTGTTGAAGCCATGGAGAAGATATGCAGTCATTTGGATTTCACATGAATTCATGCTATCTATATAACTTAATATTTTAAAAGCCTCACAGCCTCAACAAGACAAAATCCAATTTTCAGAGCACTCAAAAGCATTTTCCCCTCCAAAACAGGCTATAAGAATAAATGTAGATCTTCTCACACATATGCTTGCTTTGGCTTGCTCAGAACAGTTCAGAATAATTTTGTCAGGGGCGCTGATGGGAGTAGTGGGGGTATAATTGTTGCTTTTCCTTGAATGTGCAAAAATGCATAAATGGCTGAGCTATTTTTGTTTTTAATCTTTATGAGAACACTTAGAAAAACCAAGACAGAAAACTATTTTCTTCTAGTACTCTATGTTTTTGAAAGTTAAGAGCAATTGATAGGAGAGAAAATGATAAAAGAAAACCTTTCATGGAGCTGAAAAATGATTTATGCTATTTTGAAAAATGACTGTCTTAAAGTTTTCTACTTTGTATATTCAAAATCATATCTGCTGGTGCAGCAGGCAAAAAGAAGTATGCTATTTTATTCTGTGTTTGGGAACTAGGGGTATTATGTACATTAACAAGCAAGTTGATTTTCTTTTCTAATGATTGGGAAAGAACGATAACTATCTTAACTCTTTAAATAGAGTCCCATCTAAGCAATTCATTTCCATGCATTTTTGTGGATAGGTGACACTTTTGGTATCTTCTTAGCCATTTCTGAGCCTTACATTGGATATTAGTTAGACTTGACTTGACATTTCGCAGAATACTTTTTTCCCCTCAAGAACACTTCTGAAATTTTTGTTTGTCTCAGGTTCTAGGAAGATGAGCACTTTGCAGTATTTTATATCAGTATTCAGTGTGTAAGTCACAATTTTCTCTGCTAATATCCTGAAACCACATTGTATTTGGGGCACTGTTAAGGGCACAAAATGGTGGCCAAACTGCCAATACTTGGTTCCTTTGAACAAGTTAGATATTCCTTGTCTAGTATTCCAAAGTTCAAAACACTCCAAAATCCAAAATTATCTACATGGATGGCTGAAAGAGTGACACATTTGATATCTGATGGTTTAATGTCTAAAAACTTTGTTTCATCTAGAACATTATTTTAAATACTATATAAACCTATTTTTAGGCTACATGTAGAAGAAATTATACACAAATTGGGAATCCATTTCCTTCCACTCCTCTTTCTTTAGAAGGAAGAAATAGGACAGAAACTCCAATGGGGAATTAATCTATTCCAGCTCTAAAACCAATACGAATTACTAGCTAATAGGGGGTCAGGAGAAATGGAGATCTTTCAGATTCTCCCAAGATTGCCTGCCAAAATATCCCCTGATGCTATATTCAATTTTCTATTATTGGGTCTCAATACTATATAAGGCAATGATGTATGATCACTACAGAGAAGATTAGGATCTGTTAGAGATTCCCAGCTGCAAGGCTTTTTTGTCTGACGGCGACTAGATGCAGGGCTTTCTTGATTATTGCTCCATCATTGTGGATAGCCCTCCCCCAGAGGCCCGAGCATTGTCGGATTTGTTGTCCTTCTGGAGGACCTTGTTGTATTGGTTGTGAACCGGCCGGAGCCTTTGTGAGTGGCGGTATAGAAGCCGAATAAATAAATAAATAAATAAATATATGGTAACAATTAAGGATTTGGGAAAAAGTTGTTTCCTTTGATCTGAGCTGCTCTCTCCTTCCTTCAAATGGGAGATCTGATATATTTTAGAGACCCTGAGATAATATTGCAAGAAATATGTGGTAAAACTGCACTGTTAATTCATTTTCTCTCAAAATTTCTCTTTAGTGACATGAAATTTGCTAGATTTGTAAAAAAAAATTCTATGCCATAATATTTTGAGCAGTGATACACAGGTTCTGAGATTAGACCAAGAAATGACATGGGAAGCAATCCCTTATGATGTTACAAGGATGATGTTATAAGAGCCAGCCCATGGTGATGGCTTTAAATATGATGCATTTAAGATCAACTACAGTGTCACATTCAAATAAAACTCACTAAGTTTAACAAAGGAGAAACATTTATGTGTGCACTGCATACATTTCAAGATAGTTGAATCTCAGGTCCTGAGATTTTGGAATCCTAATTTGAGTAAATATGAAATCGGTGAAACATCTACAAGTTCTGCAAGTTTCATTCAGCAAACAAATGGATATATCTTCTTACAGCATTTTCTAGAATTAAAAAGCAGGAAGCCCACCCAAAATATAGGAAATAGAGACAAAATTGACATCTGATTTAGACTTCTATTAATGGCAAGTATCTCAGATACAGTGCCAGGAGGAAGCAAAATGCAAAATATGTGATTATAGTTTATAGCTACAGCAAGAAATTTGGCCCTGTGAAACCTTAGGCTATTAAGATCCCATTTTGAAAAGATGTTTTAAAGCTTAGATTGGACATAGGATGCCTACATTTAAATGAGCCATAGAGCGCAAATAATTAGGCATAAGGCCATAAGTACAATTTTATGGATTAAGATAATATAACATTCAGGAGACTGATTTAGCTTCTGTTTGCTTGTAACCAAAATGAAATTCAAGTGAAAGTCTGCAGGGAAGTTTAATCATTAGCTAATTCTTGGGGGAAAGCAATATTAAATATAAATTAGTGTTATCTTAGACTAGACTTTGCCTCTTGAATTTCCCATTTAAAAATTGCAACTGTATGATTGAAGATGTTTACAAATACCATTTTGCTCATTTCAGGGTACAGGGGTGGGGGAACAGTTATAAACAGTGTAATCTTTCATCAGAAAGTAATATTTTTGTGGGTCATTCAGAAACATTGTGCATAATTTGAGTGCAATGTACTATCATAGCAGAGAATAAGCTATGCAAAAAGTTTAATCAGCAGCATGTTGTATTTTAATGTGCACTGCAAACTCTTGTGTGATTGGAGTGGCAGATGTTATATTGCTTTCATGAAATGAAGATGCTCTATTGCTTGCATTTTATTGGGTGGGGGTGAGACCAAAGATGAGGAGAAGCTGGCAATTCAAACAGAAATATCAACATGTCAAAACATTAGAGACATATCACTACACTGGGAAGAGAGACCTGTAGCCTTCCTGATGGTTGCTGAACAGCAAGAGGTAGGCAAAGAATACTTGCACATATGTATTTATTTATTTCATGTATAGGCTAAGATACTGCATTAGAGCTCCAGCAAAGGATCACTGCCTTGTCATGGCGCTGGAGCTTGAGCACCTCAATGATGTCAGAAGCGAAACCGTGAAGGGACACCCAAGACAGGATGGCTGTGGCAGAGAAGTCAGACCAAGTGCAATCCCTGGGGAAGGCAATGGCAAACCACTCCAGTATTCTTGCCAAGAAAACTAAATGGACCAGTACAACCAGATATATGTCGGTATGCCATTGGAAGATGTGACTCCCAGGTCGGATGATGGTTAAAATGCTACTAGGGAGGTGGAGAGGATAAGTTCAACTAGCCCTAGATGTGATGACGCAGCTGGCTCAAAGCTGAAAGGAAGGCTAGAATCTGATGGTGCTGGAGGTGAACGACGAATCCAATGCTCTAAAGATCAACACACCATTGGAACCTGGAATGGAAGATCTATGAGCCAGGGAAAACTGGATGTTGGTAAGATGTCAAGACTAAAGATAGACATTCTGGGGGTCAGCAAACTATTGGTGAGATGAAATGGAGTAGCAAGAATAAGAAAGTCACTAAAGATAGACAGAATGATCCCAATTCAAGTGCAAGGGGTGGTCAAATATATACCCCAACCACAGCTGAAGAAACAGAAGTAGATACATCTGCAGCACCTAAAATACACAAAAAGATACATTATTTTCATGACAGGAGACTGGAATGCCAAGGTGGGTAGTCAAATGATAACTGGGATCACGGGCAAGCATGGTCTGGGACAACAAAATGAAGCAGGATGCAGGCTGATAGAATTTTGCCAGGAATACTCACTGTGTATAACAACAAACTGCATTAGAGACAGAGGACTTTATCACACAAAGGAGGAAAACTGGCATTGAAGCAGGACCAATGGTGATGGTACTATCACATGAAGTCTTTTTGCCTTTTCCACATTTATTTCGGCAGTTTACCCCGCTTTTCTCAACCCCCGGAGGGGGACTCAGAGCGGCTTCCAAAAGGCACAATTCGATGCCCTCATAACAACACAGTTTAAAAACAGTATAAAAACCCTCAAACATTGACACTAAAATACATTAAAATACAATACACATGATAAACCCTTTCCATGCTATTAATGGGAAAACCTGTTTATCAAATTACATTCCTGACATTTTCTTGGTTCAATGAGATTGTTTTACTTTTGTGTCATTAAAAATTTTTTTTAAAAAAATAACAGATGGAATTGCTAAATTTTTAAATATATATATTTTTTAACAATTCTGGAGCAGCGAATGTTTGGAAAGATGGAGTTATGAGGGTATTCGGAAGCATGGTGCAGTTGCACACATGTAGAAAAGTGTAAAAGCAAGTATGTCATCCTGCCATGTTGTCATTATTGGCAACTTCGCAACTGCTAGGGAATAGAGGTTTCATGTGATAAAGTCCATATTTATCATTTCCTCACTTGGCTCCCTCAAATCTATCTCAAATGTCAACCACTGATGGTGAAGCTATGTTCAGCTGCCAATCAGGGCATTTCAGGATGATGTCTCTAAGCCACCTCTCACCAGTGAACCACAATACAACAGTTAGCTTTTCATCGTGCCACAGGGCACTGGTAAATGTGAGACTAGCAACAAGCCACAGGTTTCAATTGTGAAGGATGGCAAGCTGCCAAAGATGCCGGTATTTTCCAGAATTTGATCCATCTTTTCACTCTAGCACCATAGCCCTGATTCCTGACTTTCCATTCAACTCATAGGCAAATCGGACTCGAGCTTTCATGGAAATTCCTCATTTCCTATCTTGGAATAAGCTTTCCCAGTGCTATGAAAGTTTCAAATCTAGGGAAGCCTTTGACTGCTTTAAATAAATATAGCACTCTCCTTGCCATCAATGAGTCAATATCCTAGATGGCCAGACTTTTGAAAAGCTTTTATCCCCCCAACCCACCCTCACTCAACCCTCAATCCACCCCAGTCTTTTATGGGCTGAGCTGCTATAAGTCAGTGAAGCATATATAGATAAACTCAACAATAACTGTTATGTGGATGAGATGGCAATTTTAACAAGTACTGCTCATCTACAACGTCAAAAAACGTCATAGTTGATCATTGCTGAAAGTCATAATTAATGAGCTAAAGTCACTATGATTTTCAAAATCACAAAATGAAGATCTGAAGATTTATGAGTCTAACAAAGGGATCTCTTCCTTCACTCACATTCTTCTTAAATGTAGGAATGAGCAATTTTAGCAATTTTCGAGAGTCTTTGAAAACCATGCAATTTTTGAAGGCTATTGACAATTTAGGATTTATTCTATGAATAATTAGCATTTTGTGTGTATAAAACAGCTTTCGTGACATAGAAAATAATATTTGAATGCAAATATTAATTCGTGTATGGAAGTGCTATTTTCTACAAAGAAAGTTCTGTAAGTGAGTCTACGTAAATAAACTCACATGTTTGATATATATAAACAACTACATTTTCTGAACAGAACATGTAGCACAGCAGTTCTCGTTTGTGCCTGGAGGGCAGGGGTCAGGACCTGGGGTCCCATTAGCATTAGAACCAGCAGTGCCAGAACATGATTCAGAGGATGAGCTAGATGACTGGGGCGAAGGGCAGCTTTCCCCTGATGGGCCTCTTTCGCCCACAGAGAGCTTGGCATGGGAGGAAATGTTGTTTGGCCCTAGCGAAGACATAGATAACCAGGTGCAGATGGACAGCGATTCTGGCAGCTATGAACACCCGGGAGGAAGAAATTCTCAGGAGCCTCCAGGGGAAAACATGGAAGAAAGAGCATGGGAAATGGCTAGGGAGGAGAGCTCTCAGGGAGATAGAAACACAGCTGCGGAGACACAAGATCGAACCTTTGATAGGAGACAGAACATCGAGTCTAGCAGAAGGGAATGGTCTAAGAGCAGAGACCGGCCGAGGTCCCTGAGCAGCGATTGGAGACGAAGAAGCCTAGAGCGTCGGGGACCTCGGCCGAGGATTAAGTATAGGATCCGTGGGAACGAATCCTCAGTGCTCCGGCCACGTCTCATCTGAATAGGCGTGAAGCGGAGTGGGACCACGAAGCTAAGCTAGCCAGTGGTCATCAAGCCTTGCCTTGCCTTGCCTTGCCTTGTTCCTGATCCGCCTGTTTGTGCGGAGCCTTGCCCTGTTTCCTGATCCGCATAGTTTTGCGGAGCCTTGCTTAACTTTTGGCCTATTTGCTACGTTACCTTGGACATTGTGACTTCAAGCTTTTTGGATTGCTTTTATATTCTATTGGACATTATCTTTTGAACTGTTTTTATATTCAATAAAGTAGTTAGCCTTCAGTCCGTCTCTGTGTGTGTGATTAAGGGGCCGGTCAAGTCCGTGCATCGTGACAGAACATAGCATTTCTGCATAGTAATTAAATTTTTTTGTTGAAATGTCATTTTCTATTTAGAAAGGTTACCTTTCTTGCAGGAAATAGGTTCATTGTGTGTAAAATTCACAAGTTGATCAATGTAAATATTCCGTTTTTGTGGAAAACAGCAAAATAAATTGTATTAAAATAGTATTTCCCATGCAGAAAATATGGTTTCTCCTGTAAAAAATGTTGATTGTTATTTGAAGCAGCCATGTATCAATTTGTCACAGACTTTTGCACACAAAGTGCAATGATGTGTGTCAGTCTATGATTCTTTTCATTACAGATTCTTAATACTAAAAATGTTTATATATATATATATATATTTGAATATTCTCCATTTGTAATAACATCACTGTTGTTTCCCCTGATCTTTTAAACTTTTATTTTTAACTGACCTTTTAAACACCTCTCTGACCACGGCCTTAGACGAGATCGCCCCCAGACGCTCTCTCACCCCCCGCCGAAATCGCGCTCCTTGGTTTACCGAGGAGCTTCGAGCGATGAAGCGGAGGAAGAGACAGTTAGAGGGTGTGTGGCGGGATCGCCGTGACGGAGCATCGAAATCAGCTTATAATCAATTTAAAGAGGTTTATGAGCATGCTATCAAGGAGGCCAAAAAGGTTTATTATTCCTCCCTGATAGAGTCGGCTAGTTCACGCCCAGCTCAACTTTTTAGAATAATTCGCTCATTGACCACAATTCCGACGGTCCTAAACGATAAGGATTTGGCTCCTACAGCTGAGGCTTTCCAGAACTATTTTGCCGACAAGATTTCGACTCTCCGCCGGGACATCCCAGTCACCCTTGATACAGTGGTTGAACTCGAGACTCCGCCGCCACTCGACGGGCCCACCTTCACCCGTTTCCAACTGCTGGACGCAGCAGCTGTCGATAAGTTACTTGCTGCAGCTAGACCTACTACTTGCTCCCTCGACCCGTGCCCCTCCTGGCTAATTAGATCCTGCCGGGAGGGGCTACGTGGCCCCCTGGCACGATCATAAATAGCTCCCTTGAGCAAGGAGTCTTCCCGGGGGGACTGAAAGAGGCTATGGTAAGACCGCTGCTGAAGAAGCCGGTTAGATCCTTCGGCTTCTTCAATTACAGGCCGGTTTCCAACTTGCCTTTCCTAGGCAAAGTAATTGAGAGGGCAGCAGCGGATCAGCTGCAGCAGTTCTTAGAAGACACAGCTGGACTTGATCCCTTCCAGTCCGGCTTCCGTGATGGGCATGGGACGGAGACCGTGCTTACCGCCATTACAGACCAACCGCCGC
Source organism: Anolis apletophallus (assembly GCA_030556195.1). Lineage (NCBI taxonomy): Eukaryota > Metazoa > Chordata > Lepidosauria > Squamata > Anolidae > Anolis > Anolis apletophallus. Next base: position 30,984,198 of record JARBWK010000012.1, on the reverse strand, counting down.
CAGCTGGACCAGGGTGGGTCAGCCCTGCTTGTTTTGTTAGATCTAACAGCAGCGTTTGATACCGTAGACCATGCACTGTTGGCCCACCGTTTAGCCGTGACAGGGTGAGGGGACTGCCCTTAAGTGGGTGGCCTCCTTCCTCCGGGACCGGGGACAACGTGTGGAGAGGGGAGAGGAGGTCTCCGGGAGACTCCCATTGTTGTGGGGTCCCCAGGGGCTATCCTCTCGCCCTTATTATTCAACATTTACATGCGCCCCCTGGCACAGCTGGCTCGCGACTTTGGTCTGGAGTGTTATCAGTATGCGGATGACACCCAGCTTCTGCTGAGAATGGACGGCAGGCAGGATGCCGTACCCGATTGTTTCCATCTATGCCTTGAAGCCGTGACTGGATGGCTGCGTGCCAGCCGGCTGAAGGTGAATCCGTCGAAGACGGAGATCTTGTGGCCCGGTCGCCCTGGGCTGGATGAGTGCCGGTTGCCTACCCTGGATGGCGAGCAGCTCAGCCCGTCATCCCTCGTAAAGAGCTTAGGTGTCCAATTGGACCCTTTGCTGACCATGGAGACTCAGGTCGCCATGGTCAGCAAACGGGCGTTTACCATCTCCGCCAGGCTAGGCGACTGGCGCCCTACCTGTCCAGGGACGACCTGGCCACGGTGATCCAGGCGACGGTCATCTCGAGGCTGGACTACTGTAATGCCCTCTACGTGGGCCTTCCCTTGTCGACAATCTGGAAACTCAAGCTGGTGCAGAATGCCGCCGCTCGCTTACTGGTGGGAGCACCAGTGAGGGAGCATATTACACCTATTCTACGGCAACTGCACTGGCTTCCCATTGAGTACCGGATCGCCTTCAAGGTGTTGGTGTTAACCTTTAAGGCCGTGCACGGTCTAGGGCCTGAGTACCTAAGGGACCGCCTTACCCCGTACGTTCCCCCGAGATCACTGCGCTCGGAAGAGCAGAACCTATTGGTTGTTCCATCACCCCGCGCCTGCCACCTGTCCAGTACAAGACAACGGGCCTTTTCATTTGTGGCCCCCATGACCTGGAACTCGCTCCCCAACCATGTCCGGGCAATACATGAACTGGGTCCTTTTCGAAGAGCCTGTAAGACTGTCCTCTTTAGAACAGCCTTCGGCTGACTTGAAGGAAGTGGCTCTAATGTTCAAATCTATGATTGATGATCTGTAATCAGTTGGCTATTGACTATGACTGTGTTTTAACTGTTTTATGGAAATTCGTTGTGCATTTGTATTGCGCATTTTATCCTTATTGTTGTGATCCGCCCCGAGCCTGCAGGGAGGAGCGGAATATAAAATCGACTAATAAATAAATAAATAAATAAATAAATAAATAAACTTTTATTTGAGGAAGAAGTCAGTAAACATTGGAAGCTAAGTTTTGGCTTAATAAAAGTATTACGGAATCATATCCTCTTAGAATTGGTAGGATACCCATAAAGCATAGAATCCACCAGCTCCACACTCAATGAATGGCTATCTGGTTAGCACCAATGTATATTTTGGATTTCTTTATTTAAGAAATGTCAACATACTTTTTCCTGAATGAGTTCAAATCTTCTAAGTTTTGTCTGTTGCTATGTTAGAATGAAGCTGTCCAGTTGATCAGTTCTCATACCAAGGAAACAAACATGCAAACTGAGCAATAGCAAATTAGCAGGTAACATTTTTTTCTTGCTCACTATTTCCAAGTTTCACTGCAGTTGTCAAGAGTAACAAAATTACTTCACACATTATTCTCATCCATTATATATCATATGTTATTGCTGTGTAACTTTATGTCTGTTCAAACTTATTGTAACCCTAAAGCAAATTTAGGGTTTTCTTCAGAGGGCCTTTGCTTTTTCCTTCCTCTGAGGTTGAAAGAATTTGTTCAGAGGAGGGATTGAAGGGATTTAACTAGCCTAAAGTCAACCCTGGGTTTTCATGGCTGTGTGGTTATTTGTACCTTTGTTTACAGACTCCTTTCAATTCTCAAAAATTTGCCTGACATTCAAAACTTGACACATAAAGAAAATAAAATTTGGATAATTTTGTTTTACAAAAGGCCATAAATAGTAGAAGATCAGCACCAATGAATAACATTTTGTTTAAACAGATCTGTTTTAATTGGGATTATATATAAGTCTTCAAAGTTTGGAAGATTTTTTTGGTTGACTTTTTAAAATGGGGTTTCTCATAAATATTTCGGGTCTGGCAGCAAACAGAGTTGTTTTTGATTGCACATTCTCTCTTTCCTACCCCTCATTTAGTTTAGAAAGATGACATCTAAAATCAAATCATGTCAAAATCATCCAAAAGTGGGCCTATGGGCAAAAGTTCATGAATAAAGAGATAAACACAAACCAAAGTTTACAGTCAAAGTAGATAGTGATGGACTTGTTGTTTCAACTCAGGAACTCTGCCATTGAGTTAATTTGACTGCCAAACAAAATGCATCAATAAGAGAAGAAGGCCAGTTTTTTAACCGAGATGCTTCAACATTCTATTAAAGCTATTACTCCCAGTTTGGCACTTTGCCTTTGCGAATTGCCAATACCTAGCATTCTACACTCCTCCTTTTTTCTAAATACTCCAAAGAGTGCTTCTTGATTCCCACAGGTGATCCATTTACATTTTAAACCATGCTAATAATGAGTACTAATGCTCATTTAGATGCAAACATTGCATGAGCATTTTAAAACTGCCATAATAATAAGCTCAACAAAAATTCAAAAGCAGGTGGTCATAGAGATAAAGCAGTGTATACAAGGTAATATTTCTGTCTTCTTCTACTAAATTGTTACTGTATAAATGCAAGTGACTCCTCTGGGGAGCAGTTTTTATAACTGACTATATATATATATATATATATATATATATATATATTCACAGTATATATATATACGCGCACACACATGCATGCGCACACACATGCAACAAAGTCCCATTACGCTAACGAATCAATTAGATTTCGCATGCACATGCCACAATCTTGGTCACAATTATAGCTCATTTGAGTTTTTTGTAGGCAGCTACCCAGATGCAGAGAAAATTTCTAAAATGGTTTTACATTGTTATATAATACAGAGTATTATTTATTTATATATTTACTGTATTTATATACCACTTTTCTCACCCCTGGGGTAACTCAAAGCTGTTTACAACAAATAATGGCAAAATTCAATGCCTAGAGTAGGACCATATGATGTAGATTGAACTGCATTGTATGGATCTATACTGACCATATAATGAAATTTAAACTGCATTATATGGCAGTGCAGAATCATCCTAAAAAGCCTCTGGATTTCAAGGGGTCTCTTTGATTCAGAGGACAACAACCTTTTCATGTATAGAAATGCATACACTCAAAGATGTGCTCCCTATTTGGAAAAGAAATGAGAAAGTCAGAAAACAGAGTTGGCCCTCCATATCCACAGGTTTTGTTTCCAATTGATTCAACCAACTACATTTCAAAAGTAGCTGAACAAAAATCCCAAAAGCAAATATTGATATTGCCATATACCAAGCACCATACTGACCTGTAGGCACTAGGTCTCTTTGATTTTTTTAAAAAAAGGTTCAAAACTCATTTCAGATGTAGGGGGCGCTGGCGATTCAATTTTAAAATGATTTCCGAAATTTTCTGGAAAAATGTCAAAAATTTCAGAAATTTCACAATTGCTTTGTTAATGGCAGACACACATGCGCAGTAGGAAAGAAACAGCGCTGGCACTGGGGAAACTTCAGGGGATTGTCCCTCCCTCATTTTTAGACCAATCGTGATGAAACTTGCTACAGTGGTAGAAGACATGGATCCCTGCTAGCTCCCAAAATTTCATAACTTTTAAGTTATCCATGGATTTTTGGCAAATTTTCAAAAGTTTTAAAAGTTTTTATAGACTGACCCAGATTAAATACAAGTTCTGACTTGGTTTTCCTACAGGGCTAGCGTGACTCAGGGAAAGCATGCCAGCCTCATAAGCAGAAGCACTGTGGGTTCAATCCCCCTCCCCTGACAAGGAAAAATTATCAATGTTTTTTAAAAGTATTTTTAAAATTAATAAAGGAAATACGTTCCTGGTTTGAATTTTGAAAGTGTTTTTCCCATTTCTTTGTGTGGACTTTACTTTGAAAGTAGTTGTTCTACTCCAGGAAGTTTGTGTGGCACAAACTGTATTAATTTGGGCAAGAACAGAAATCATATACAGATAAGACCCCATCAAGGGACATCTCTAGACTGACCCCCTTCTTTGGGAGCAAGAACAGTTTCTCAACAAAGGGAAGGGAATGGGGTCTCAGGAGCACAAGACAATGAAATAACAGAAGACATGTGAAGATTTTGAGGCAATTTTTGACTAGGTTTTACTACAGGGCTAGTCTGGCTCAGGGAGAGCGTGCCGGGCTCATAAGCAGAAGCACCATGGGTTCGATCCCTTCAGGGGAAATGGCAAAAAGAAAAAAAATTGTGGCAAATAATAGCAAACAGCAAGAGGCAGAGCATAGGGAGCGAAGACACATGTTTTGCTGAAAAGAAAGGAGTGGAGAGTCATGGAGGCTCCCCTTTTGTGGTGGAAACATGCTATCTTTATTGCAGGAAAAGGGTTTATTGCAGGGGAAAGCTTTGCTGCTTTTTCTTTAGACACCTTTGTAGATTCAGTTTATTTTATATTTATATTTAGTTGAACAGCAGGATCTTTTGCAATCTCTACCACTGGGAGCATGGCCTTCAAGAATAACTGTGCTTAGCTACGCCCACCTCATCCCTCTTTGCATCGCCACTCGCCAGGGAAGGAAAACCATGAGATTTTAAAACTGTTTGTTTAGGCTTTACCAAAGTTGCTTGATGGTTCTGAAAACAAAATAACCATGGGAGACATCTGAAAATAATTCCAGACAATGGGTAAGTGGTTCAAATTCCCACTTTTCCTGCATGGTTTGAACTTGGTCCAAAAGTTCAAATTTGGTAGGTTTTTTACGAATTTTAGGTTTTTCTGAACCGAACCTAAACAGGCTTAGTAGGCACTCCCTACTTTAGCCTCCTACCATTTCATAAACCTTCAGATGGTCTCCAACATTCATTTGAGTTGTTGCCCATTTTATATAAGGGGCACTATTTTACTAAGCTATTGTAATGATTTTTCTCTAGATATTCTTGTCTGTGAGACATAAATAAGTAATTGAATATTGCTGATACACACACACACACAGATATATATTTTGGGCTACATTTATATAAAATAATGTTGTACTTTTATATAGCCTTATATTGTTGCACTTTTATATTGTATGTCTTTTGTATGTGAATGGCTTGCCATCTAAGCCAATGGTTCCCAACCTGTGGTCCGCCAGGTGTTTTGGACTTCACCTCCCACAATTCCCAACACCTGGTAAGATGGCTAGGATTTCTGGGAATTGAAGTCCAAAATAACTGGAGGACCAAAGGTTGGAAACACTGGTCTAATCACTAATAAACTACTACTACTACTATAAAATGTATGTTGCACTATGTTATGATAAGCATTAAGGACAAGTAGATTTCATTTTAATGGCACACACTCTTAATTTAATGCATGTATTCAAAAGCATGCTTCCTGCCAATGTAGTCTAATGGGCTTAGTAGTAAAAGGATAATTTTGTTATTGGATAGAAAGTACATTATTGGTGATAGATAAACTGCATGGTCAAAATGTCAAATTCACTTAAAGTACTCGCACAGCTCACATGTAATCTGGAAAATTAATGATCATTTTATGTTTCTGTTCTCCGTTTTAAAGCCATACATTAGTCTTCTCTAAATGTAATAGCTTTTGTTGAAATGGCTATTTAGCATTCCATGACTGACTAACTTTAGGCCTCAAACAGTGATTGCCAAAATTTGTGTAGTAGTACTGTGGTGAATTAGGACTTTGGAAAAGTAGGAAATGGAATAGGTCATCTGCCATTCAGATGCATCTAGGAGAGAAGGTCCTCTTGTCCTTGCTGTTACCGTTAAGATGACTGGTTGGCTCTGATCTTTAATTGTATTATATATTATAGAGTACTAAAATAAACCATTTAATAACTTTATTTGTATCCTGTCCCATCTCCCCTCTAGAGATTCTGGACACTCATAATAAAAATGGCAGCCATTCAATGATAAAAGTACATAATAAATAAATAAACCATACAAATCAATAAAACACAATCAAGTAAACATGAATGCCTAAGAAGTTAATTCTGTTCTTAATAGAAGTCAAAGAATACCACTGAATTTCTGAATGATACTATGATCCTCATTGTTTTTCCATATGCTCACAGAATATTCACAGAGACAGAATATTCTAAACTGGGTTTCAGCAAACACTTGTCAATGAATCTATGGATTTTTAAAGAATGCTTCTTCAACTTTTAATGGGGATTTTTCTGGAGTAATGGTTAAGATCACATGGCTGAGCACCCTCTTTTGATTCGATCAATTCACCAACCATACTATTGACTAGCCCACATTGTATTACCATATATGCAATATTACATTATCGTTATCAAAGGTCTTGAAACATCACAAATTTGTATTCTGCCATAAAACACTGCCTTGATGTAGGCACCATTGAAAATACTCCCTATGCTATCACCAATGCATTTTTCAGTTTTCAGGTATGTACCCTATATATATATTATCTTCCTGACATAAACATTTTGGGGGAGCGTTAGTCGAATAGCTTCAAGAGATAGGCTCTCTCTTACAACAGAGGTAGTAATGTTTAAATAAGACAAACCAAATAAGAATATTAGGGGAATTGCGACCCTGAAGATGTTGATCGATTCTCATTCCCATCAGCTCCTATGAAAATAAGTAATGCTAAGAGAATATGGAAGCTAAAGTTCCTCAACAAAAGAGCACCATAGTTTTGAAAAGTGAAGTAAAAGTAGCACCAGCTACTACAGAAAGTTACCAGTAACATTTTAAAATAGGTCTGATGCCATTTCCATTTATTTTATTTTATATTAAGCATGCTGATGTAGCTGAGAAAATAGTTTACTATGTAGAAATCCAAGAAAAATAAATAAATAAACAACAAAACTAATTATTTATGTTGGAAGCTTTATCCCTCGTTGCATTTTATATGCTGATTTGCTAGAGTAAATTGGCATTTGAATTAAGACAAATGTCAGTGTTAAATGAGCTGTATTTAAAGTAGGAATAGGCAAAATCTGGCCCTGGAGCTGCTTTCAATCCTCCAAAGCAATTTCTTTCTTTTTCTTTTTTGACCACAACACTCCCAGACAACCATTTTCCAGCCAGAAATTGCGAACTGTCTTTCCTGGAGGCCTTTCACATTATAGCGCTATGTTTCCACTTTTACTGCTATGGCAACATCCTATGACTTTCACGTTAAAATGTTCAACCTAAGGCTCACTAAACTACAAATTCTAGAATTCTAAAGGATTTAGACAAGGCAGTTAAATTGGAACTGTGAAAATTGTGTAGTATGAAAGAGTTTATGGAACTGTATTTTAAATAGATTGCAATAGTGAATAGTTTAAAATTTTGAATATCAGATTTTCTGGACATTTTTTTTTCTTTTTTATCAATTGGAGCAATTTTTGTGCCCATGGAAATCTGCAAGGATAGCAAATTGGCTTATCTCATGAAGGAACATAATGCTACCCATTGAACTTATTTCGCCAGATATCATCAGTGTATATGTGCCTTATGTCAGTGTTTCCCAACCTTTTTTGAGCCGCGGCACACTTTTAACACTAAAAAATCCGGGGCACACCACCAACCAAAATGACACTCTAACACAGTAAAGAACAGCTGGGGATGGTGACCTGCTGGGAGCAGCTTATGGGAGTGCTGAAGCCGGGGGAGGTGGAGGAGCCAGGCTGTGTCATGCCCCGCCCCCTCCCAGCTTCAGTTCTACCACAGCTTTGCCAGCCTTGAGGGGGCAGTGCCAAGCCAGCATTGTGCTGGCTCTGTCACTGCTGGCTTGGCACTGCCCCCTCAAGGCTGGCAAAGCTGTGGGAGTGCTGAAGCTGGGAGGAGCCAGGCCCCCCCCTCCCCAGCTTCAGTTCTCCACAGCTTTGCCAGCCTTGAGGGGGCAGTGCCAAGCCAGCATTGTGCTGGCTCTGCCACCGCTGCCTTGGCTAAAGCCGGGGGAGGAGCCAGGCCGCACCATGCCCCTCCCTCCCAGCTTCAGCTCTGCCACAGGAGGAGCATGAGCGGTGGACGGGCTTCAGTGGGTGGGGCTCCTCCGCACGGCTTCAGTGAGCGAGGGGCAAGAGTCATGGCAGGAGTCACGGCAGATTGGAGGCTGGCTGAGGAAATGGCCGAAGGAGGCGGCGCCCCGGCCCCTTCTTTTTCTTTGCCGCTGCCCGGCCCTTCTTCCTCCTCCCCCAAGCAGCAGGAGTTCGGCAGAAGGAGGGGGGAAGGAAGGGGGGAGAGCTTTTCTCATGGCACACCTGATGTTCGCTCATGGCACACTAGTGTGCCATGGCACACTGGTTGAGAAACACTGCCTTATGTTAACAGATTCAGTATTTAGAACATTTTGTTCTGGAGAAAACATATTCCAAAAAGGACAAGAAAGATAATACAATAGATTCATTAGTAGCTCGCATTAAAAGAAAATGTTTAGTTAAGTTACTAAACATTTATTGCCTATGATCAACTGGCATGATCATTTATCTGTGAATACAACATTTTGCCACAGTGGTGTAAAAAGGAGAAGACTGAAATTACTTTGGGCCAAACTAATCAAACTATGACTGCTCACCCATTTAACATTTTAAGGTAAAAGCAGTGTTTTGGGGGTACTTTAAATCTTTCATAAAAATCATTAAAGTGGACTTACTCATCAGCATTTGTTTTGCATCATGTTGGGAGAGAAGATATATGCTCCCTTCCCCAAGCTCTGTAGCTGAGAGCCTTTTTAATGTTCATGCAACTTAAATCTAAGCCATGTGTAACTAAGGGGTGAATCTACAATGCAGAATTAATGTAGTTTGACACCACTTGAACTGCCATGGCTCCATGCTATGGAACCATGGGAGTTGTAGTTTGACAACATCTTTAGCCTACACTTTCAAAGAGTGCTGGCACCTCACTGAACTGCAGACTCCAAAATTCAGTAGCATTAAGCCATGTCATTTAAAGTGATATCAAACTGCAATCGTTATACAGTATATAGATGTACCCTGTGTTTGATGCTAGGAGGATGAAAAGTCATTAACATGAAATTCAAAAGCTGCATAGTGGTTGGAACTGATGGACCTCCTGCTTCCATCCCCTCCTTCCCTCACCATCATTGTAGCAACTGACTGCTTTTTGTGTGTATCAGGAGCAACTTGAGAAACCACAAGTTGCTTCTGGTGAGAGAGAATTCGTCGTCTGCAAGGACGTTGCCCAGGGGATGCCACTGGGGGGCTGAAACATGCCTTCCTCCTCCTCTGGCCATAGTTATTACACTCACATTCCCTTTGTGAATAGAGGACTACATATGATCTGAGCTGGCGACTGAGATGGGAGAAGACAATGTAGAGGAGAGTTGGAAGAAGAAGGTGATGTTGGTAGTGAGATAGGACAGACTAAAAGGACTTCTACATGTATTCAAGGAGGTATTCATGTCATGTTATTATTTGCTGTCAAGTCAGCTGTGACTAATGACAACCTTATGAATCACAACGTTCCAGGAGTCACAATCCTCAACAGCTCTAAGACCCCTTCAACACTACACTAAAAAATCCACATTATCTGCTTTGAACTGGATTATATGGCAGTGTAGAATAAGATATTCCAGTTCAAATCAGAAAATGTGGATTTTATGTTTTCATAACCTCAATTATCTGACAGTGTAGAAGTGGCCTTATCTGACAGTGTAGAAGAGGTTATAGTTTCATTGATTGAAAGTGTGCAATGTGGTATTCCTTTCTTTCTACTGTCTTCCACTTGACCAATCATTGCTGCAATACAATAGCCTCTGCAACACAATCATTGCAGCAAGTACAATAGCCCCAGTTTTGTCATTCTGCCTTCTAGAGATAATTCAGGCTTGATTTGCTTTGATATCCCTTTGGCAGTTCTTGGTATCTGTGGTAGGGATTAAAATATTGCAAAATATTCAAATTAGTGTTTTAAATGTGTTTCTTGAATGCTAAGAAACTTTGATGAGGAAAATCTTGGACTGACAAAAATCTTTGCAGTTCAGAATTAATTATATGCAAAATTCACACATGCTTGTTTTGTACAGAAATATTATTTGTATCATCCAAATTCTGAACTTACTATACAAAACAAATCATAGGCTATAGTGAATCCTATTGACATGAATGACTTTTATGGTACCATGGAATTACTCCGAAGGACCTACAATCCTATTTTAGGCGCAAGGGGAAAAAAACTATTTTCTGAACAGAAATGCATTTTTTTGCCCAAAAAAATCATGTGCAAACTTTTGTACTGAATAAGCTCCAAACTATGCACAATCTCTAAAATTACAGAGTTTTAAAATACTTTCTATCAAAAGGAAGACTTGTTGCTTCCTTACACGAGAGAATAATTTCATCCTGCAATATAAATCTCCTTTAGGATCATTCACTATGTGCGACTACAAGAACATGAGAGGGGTGTTTCGTTAGTCATTGCGTTCTCTCAAAAGATCATTAAGCATGTTTCCAAATATTCCCATCATCAGGAAAGAAAGAAGAAACATGCTGTGTGGACATAGTTTAGTTTTGCCTCCAATATGTAAGAAATGCAGGCACATAGAAGAAGAACAAAGCATTAGAAAACTAATTGCTGGTTTTGATGACCTTGAATGAATTGGTATCCAAAGGCTAGTTCATATCATATCATGATCATTATCCTCGACATCCTCTTATCTGAATTTGTAACCAAAGACTGGTTCATATCATTACCTTTTCCCTGGACATACTCTCATCTGAAGCCCTGCAGCCTTGTTTTAAAGAATGGAAGGACTGCTCAAAGGTTTCATATACAGGAAAAGAAAAGCTGAAGGGGGTGAGAAAGTAGTCCTTTCCCCACCACTGTAATATTTCCCTTTCTCTTTACAAAAAGCAAAACATGAAGGCTAAGTGTGATGGTGGCTGCTGTTTGTGATAACATATCAGCAGTGAGTCGGTTGGTTTTAGGTTATTTCATTGGCTCTCTTGAAGTAGAAGATGTAAGAGGGGCCAGAGAAAGAACAGAATACCAAAAAGAAAGAAAGAAGAAAAAAAAGACAGAACATAGACAAAGCAAAGCAGACACTGGCAACAAACATTTGAAAGTGCCTTTGGAAACAGGAAAAGAAACATTTTTGAATCCAGGTCTTTTTTATGTATTTCTCTTTTAAAAATGTAACATTTACTAGAGTGGAACTAAACATGGTGCTCAGCAAGGAACTGCAGGCAAAAATTGCTAGGCTTGTGTCAAGCTATTTTCTCCCAACAATTAGACAGACTCATGTAATTTCTTGCCCTCTTAATACTTTTTGAGGCTATAGGTGTTCCTCACATGAGTTCACCGAAGATCTGTGCACTAGAAAAAGAGCTAGTCGTTTGTCACAAGCCACATTCCGAAATACCAGCATACCTTCTAACTATATCTTTAGTGGTTGCACATTGCTTTTAATCAGAAAGATCCTTACCTTCATACAGTTGTCTACACATGTGCGATTTTGCCCTGCATTCATGCAGATGCAATTTTGTCCTCTTCCTTCATTCTATAGAAAAGGAGCATTTGCAAAACACTATTGCATAGTTCTAATGAGTGCTTGAGGGAAAACGAACAACATTATTGATTTCAAATAAATATTTTGAAGAAATGGAAGAGGACTTCAATATTTGACTACATTTCAACAGATGCTTGTGAAGGTCACATCCCAGAATATCAAGGCAGAAAATTCCACAAAATCCACTTTGAACTGGGTTATCTGAGTCCACACTCAATATCTGCTTTAAACTAGGATATAGTGCTGTGTGGAAGGGCCCTATATCACTATTTCTCAAGGATACAGGGTGCCTCAACACATTGAGGCAACCTGTAATGGGTCCTTTAACCCTCATACAAGTTCTTCTGCATGAAAATAATACAGTGGGTGACTCCCCCACCCCACCCCTTTTTACACAGGGGCAAAAGTTGCTTAAGGTTGTGGTATTTGTACCCGTATGTCTAGGTTTTGTTTTGAAGAGCAGGATGATATTTCCCTCATTCTTGGGCATTTCTCAGGAATTCTGCTGAGAAACTGCACCTTTTTGTTCAATCCTCTTGTGAAGTTGGTGTTGTTTTTTTCATTATGTCTGGAATAATTCAGAATATCACCTATCTACTTCTGCTCGATCTAGTTATGGAGCAGGAGATGACAATTTCTGTCTGATGGAAAGGAGGCACTATCACAAACCATCAGCAACTTCCTCAGTTGACCCGATGTTGAATATTCTGCATTTTTTCCTTGTTGGGATCTACCCAAAAGGCTGATAATATGAATGTATCAAAGGCAACCCTGTAAAAAAAAAGCAGTCAAAACCAGTCACTGTTGATCTGACCTTTTTCAATAGCCTACAACAGTATCAAGACAAGGGCAGTGGTGCAATCACAGCAGGGAAGCACAACAGTAAAGTTTATAAAGAAAATACAAACCAATCACTATCTCTGTTTCCCGAAAAATTGCCTTCACTCTATAGCATTGTTAGAAGTCAGAGTGCATGCCTGTCTTAGTTTACTGGGCATAACTGGGTTTGGAGTGGAAAACTGTATTCACACTTTCCACCTAGCACTGAGGAAAGGAGAACAAAATCCTCCACCCTAGCAAACATAGAAAACTTATAGCAGCCAGCCAGTGCTCTAAATGAACTCATTCATGTAATCTGAACTAACTGATGTATATAACATGATCACATCAAGGAAAATTCAGTATAAAACATGTGTGTACTGGCAGGGAAAAGTCATGCCATGTCAAACCAATGCAGAATTAGCCATAACCATAAAACATGATATTGAGACCCTAACAGCCCTGTTTACAACCTGATTTTAAATATATAAGATTGCAGGACAACATACTGTATCAGCTTTGAAAGGAACAGAGGGGGATGGTACCCATTGGAAAAGCAAAAGAAAATGGAACCCATCTGATATTAGCCCAAGAGCAAGTCCTGGCATGAGAGAAAAGCAAAACCCTTGACGTCTCAGATACAGCACTCCAATCCCATTCAATATGCAATGGAAATTAAGGGAAGGGAGGCATGAAACAGTGCTGGGGATGTGTGTGCGCTTCAGGAAAAACTCCTTGCCAGTATATATGAATTCCCTGGGGTATCTAGGGCAGCTCTACAATGTACTATCCCAGATTTTTTGCAGCCCTAGTACCCACCCTGTCTCTCTGAATACTCTTATATGCAGATATTTCTGTATATACTGCACGCTTAAAGAATGCTTAATACTTAATAGACAGCAAGTAGAGTTGATATCATATCATATTACTCATAAAACCGTGCTTTACTCAGATTCATTGTTCTTTCAGTTGTAACACATATACATTTTTTACCCTTAGTGGATGATGAAAATGCAACATGTACAAATCTCAACAATAACCTATGGCTCAGGAGAGGAAAGCTTGTGTATAGCTTGTATGATTCATTCCATAGACAGTATCCATTAAGTTAAGCACACAAATTGTAGAATATAGTTTAGCTATGAAATTCATGGGCAAAATATTCATTCTCTATGTGCATAATGTCATTCAGAATTGTGAAATACCTTCTTTGTGCCTGTCCAAATGAAATTTGTCCTCATGGTGTTTTGACAGAGGATAATAATCTCTCGGAAGCCTTCAAACACAGCATTTCTTTGAACTACAAACACTGCAAAAGACATTACAAGGAACTTTGGGTAGGATCAAGTGAAACAAAAGATCATTTGCTCTATGTTTTTAAAGATTGCACAGAACAAATACAAAATTCAAATTCAGAGGTACCATAGAAGAGGTGGGAAAGATGTCACCTTTCAGATATCGTACTATAATCAGTACCATTCCTCACTATTGATTAGTCTGGCAGGGACTGAAGTCCAACAACATCCTGGTGGTAACACATTGCCCACCTTGAAAATACAGGTGTGCAAATACTATACAGTCCAATCACCATTTGATTTAAGTAAGTAGTGTCAAATACTCGTAATCATAAAGGATTGAAGCAGGCATGCCATTCCTCTATCTATTACATCTGAAATCACCCAATCAGAATCATTCCTAGCACACAAGCATCATTTATCTGTGGAGGAGGAGACTATTAGTGACTGTGAGGGATTACATAGACTATCCCAATGGTTCTTAATCTTTAGCTCTACAGATGTTTCTGATTTCATCTTCCAAATGTCCAAGCCAGTTTGACTCATGCCCAAAAATTATAGGAGCTACAGTCCAAAACATCTGGAGGATCAATGATATAGCACCACTTATCTATCTTTGTCAATTATTATTAAATACACAAGAATGTCAACTGACAAGATGTCTTAGATCAAAGGCTTATCCAACTTGGTTTCCTGATTCCTACATTGGCCAGTGACATAATCAGATGCAAAGGAAATTATGGTTAATGAAGAAGAGAGCATTTCACTAGATGCAGCTTGCTATGAGGCTGTAAGGTCACCCAGCTGTAAGGCCATCCTGAGTCCCCTTTTAGAGTGAGAAGTGCAGGATTCAAATATGCAAAATAATAAATAAATAAATATGAAAACTTTAGAGTAAAACACATACACATTGTACTCAGTGTCCCAACTTTTGAAGAAGAGGAGATGCTAGAATGATCAATGTCAAAAAAGGTTCCTCAATTTATTCTCAAACCAAGAGAGTAAAGATATCAAGGCGCTATTTTGTTTGGTGCACTACCAATGAAGCACGCTTATGTTTCCATGCTGGTTATTCCCTAAAGATATAAACATGACATATAGTGACAAAAATATCATCAATTGTGGGGAAACTGTATAAATTATATACTAGAACTCCTGAACATGAAAAGGAGATGGAACATCAAACTTGCACAAATGTATGAATGAATAAAGAATGAAACATGATTAGACATTTCCATCTGAGGCATCCCTTACTATCATTTCTGATGAACAAGCATGTTTATTCAGAAAAAAAGTTTTAGATAATGTCCAAGCAAAAAATAACATTTGAATTATTTTACCTTCTGTTCAACCTTAATATGTGTGACATTAGAGACTGGGAAACAAGAAGGACCATCAAAATGTGTACTTCCCAAAAGTCTCATGAGTTATTCTAAGAATTATCCATATAAAATTCTGAACCTGAAAAAAAAATTAAGAGTACTTTTGGAAAATAATATTATTTTCTCCCTTAATATTGCATACAAATATCCCTTATTGGGAATGCTTGGATGTTTTGGAATTCAGATTTTTCATATATATATATGAATATCTGATTTGCACATATGCGTATATAAAATATCTTGTAAATGGAACAGAAGTCTACACCTAAAATTTATTTATGTTTCACAGGCACATTATACCTATAGCAAACCTAGAATGAAAATAACATGCAATAGGCTCTGAGTGGGTGTACCTCTATAGGAGCAATACTATAATCCCTATATGAGGGTGGATATCCACGTGCTACATTAGAATGATACACACAGTAAATATCATGAGTAAATAAGGAGAAGCCCAATAGATATTGTACAAAACATTTATCAAAAAACACACTTGAATACAAATACAGTGAGGATGTAACCTGAGTGCAACGCTGGAACACTCTGTATAGCACAAAGTTAGAAACATGAGCTGCTAACATAAATACAGGGCATGAAAAATACAGTCACATAAATATGTGAGCATAGGATATATACATATATGATAGATAACACATCAACTCAACATATCCATGGCACATATCACATTTAAATGCACATATATGTGTCCCTGGGTGTGTTAGTGAGTGCAAACCACCGGGTGATTTGCCTGGGGATGCAAAGTGGCAAAGCTTCTCCTGCTCCGGTTGAGGGAAGTTTGTTTACCTTCCGCAGGAGGTGGGACACAGTCTTTTTTTTTTGCGTCCAGGGACTCTAAACGAACTGGGGAGTCCGGGTTTTGCTGGGAGTACTCACTCAGAGTGCGGGATACACGGGGGAAGAGCCGCGAGGTCCCGGGATTCAGCAGGCTGAGTAGCCATAAAGTAAATCAAAAGTCGCAAGCTGCTGCAAACGAAAATCTCGTTGCAAGAATGGCGCGGGGTTTCCTTGTAATCGCAGGGAACCTCTGACAGGAAGTGTAGCGGAGCAACGGGGCAACTGGGCTTCACACCATTGGTGGGAGCCTTGCCAATGGCTTAGAGTGTCTTGGCACCATAGCGGTTCGCCGTTTTGCGGATTTCGCTTCTTCAGGGCTGTGATGGGGTTGCTACACAAATGTCACGCAGCGGAGCGTTCCTATGGTAATCAATGTGATGCAAAGGTTAGCGAAACTAAAAAGCAAGCAAAAAGGGAACATGGGTGGCCTGTTCACATACATACCAAGGTAGAATTGCAACAGGGCTTCACAATAGAAGATCCTCTGAGGCTGGAATGAGCAATTGGGACAGGAGAAAGGGAAAAATTTATAGGGAGAATCAATGGAGCAGGTGATTAGGTAAGAAGATGAGGAATGCTTAATTGGTCGTTGAGACCAGCTGGAAATTCACTTGAAAGAAGTAAAATCCATTTGCATTCAGCTTGTAAAAGGGCCCTTTGTAGATTTCCATGAGGGTTAATTTTAACCCTTTCCAAGCCAAATACAGAGAAGGAGTCAGGGGAGTGTTTCTTTTCAAAAAAATGAGTGTATAGTACAGAATCCTGAGAATGGCACCGGATCCTGGATTTATGTTCCAGAATTCTGGTTCTCAGCATCCTCAAAGATTCGCCCACATAATGATACCCACAGGGGCATTGTAAACAATACACTGTGCCAGATGTGGCGCATGTGATCTCATCATGAAGTTTAAGGTTTCTAATAGTTGTTTTATTTTGAATGATGGTCGATTTGTTAATCTGCTGGCAAATACTGCATCTGGCACATGGTTTTGTGCCAGGGTTGGGACACTGCTCTGGTCTGCTGGATTGAAAAGTGGATTTTATGAGCATGTCTTTTATGTTTTTAGTTCTTTTGTAGGCCAGTAGTGGAGGTTCTTGTAGGCCTGATATGGATGAGATCATGGGCCAGAATTTATTAACAATTTTGCGAATCTGGTTGGAGTGTTTTGTTAGTGTTAATGGCCAAATGACCCTATTGTTGGTTGGTTTGGGTGTGGTCTGAAGTAGAGTGTTTCTAGGTATATAATGGGCTTTGGATTTACACTTCTGTATAGCGGATTCTTGGTAATGACGGGCTTTTAGATTACTTTCAAGACGTGATATTTCTGATTTGTAGTCTGATTGGAAGGATGAATTCCTTTTAACTCTGATGAATTGGCTATAAGGAAGATTTTGTTTCAAGGAGAATGCATGGAAGCTGCGATAATCGAGCAAAGAATTTCTATCTGTTTTTTTGTGGAATACAGAGTGCTCCAGCATTGCACTCAGGTTACATCCTCACTGTATTTGTATTCAAGTGTGTTTTTTGATAAATGTTTTGTACAATATCTATTGGGCTTCTCCTTATTTACTCATGATATTTACTGTGTGTATCATTCTAATGTAGCACGTGGATATCCACCCTCATATATTTATTTATTTATTTATTTATTTATTTATTATTCGGTACACCCACTGAGGCTCCTATTGCATGGGATTATTTTGCTCCTATTCTAGATTTGCTATTTTCATTCTAGGTATGCTTTTACTAGTTGCCCTTGTATATTGTGCAAGCACCCCCGCCTTGTGCTTCTTTGTGTACACATTATACCTATAGCCTGAAGGTAATTAAATGCAATATTTAAATAATTTTGTGCATGAAACAAAGTGTGAATATACTTTGTACTATCAGAAAACAAAAAATTTCAGTGTCTGAGCCATCCATATTCGGGATTTTGGATTTCTAGATAAGAGATGCACAAACTGTATTATAAAATAGATTACTGCCTCAGCTTAAACATAAGCCTAGATTTTATGCTGTTAATGCATTAGTCAAAAGATAAAAGAGAAAACAAAACAAACTCTAATGTAATGCAACACATTATGTGAATAGGCAAGATAAATTGTCAGGAGCAGAGAGATTTTCACATTCAAAATGGCCAGAAAAATAAAGGTAATTGTCTAACATTTACGTTAGACATCGAGAAATGAAATATTCAAGTCATCAATAAATGTTGAGCAAAATGTTACAGAATAGTTAAAAGGCTTGTGTGTTTTGCACAAGAACTCTTTCCTCTTAAATAAAACAACACCCCACACATAAATTGGAATTAAAATGTGGCAACACTTTATTTATGGCCAGAATAATGATATGGCATCTGGTAAAGATCCTGCCACCTGGATTACATTGGATCTTTGGTATCCAGTGTAATACCTTCCCCACCTTTTCGGCTGGCAGAAAACTGTGATATGACACAAAGAAAGAAAGGATATAAAATAAAGAGGAATTATAAATTTATCTTTCATCTTCATGGTTGCAATCCGATTGATTGATCTTCCTTAATGCAGATCCTTCACTACTTAATAAACAATCTCTCTGACACTGTCAAGCGTATGAGAGTGTTGGCTCATGTGCTACACACAAAGAGAGTAAGTAAGGGAGCTACATACTTTGGCATAGTAGTAAAATAGTAGTAAAATATGGAAACATGCTCACTCATGCATTATAAATATTATTCTTATGCTTATTTACCCCACTTTTTCTCTTCACAAGGAGACTTAAAGCAGCTTTTTTCCTCTGGTACCTCTGTTTACCTTACATAAACACTGCACTGGCTTCCGGGCAAGTTCCGTATTACTCACAAGGTGCTGGTTCTAACCTTTAAGGCCTTCCATGGTCAAGGGCCGGCATACTTACGGGAATGCTACTCTCCGTGTCAACCCTTGAGATCGCCTCGATCAGACCATCAGAATCTATTACAGGTCCCAGGCCCTAAGGATGCCCAATTGACATCAACCCGGCATGGAGCTTTTTTGGTGATTGCCCTATCACTTTGGAACGCCCTCCCTCCTTACATCAGAGCCACCCATGATCTAAAAGACTTTCACACGGCTTGTAAAATGTGGTGTTTGAGAAGACCTTTGGCTGAGAACTGTTAGACTGTCAATTGTTTTTAGATGTTTTTAGATGTGAGATACTTTTAAATGTTTTAGATGTTTCAAGTATGTAGCTGTGTGTTTTTACTGTAAATCACCTAGAGCCATCTGGGATGGGCGATTAATAAATCCCAAAATAAATAAATAAATAAATTGGGCTTCAATACAAATATCTTCCAAACGTTTAAAATGTGATTATGAATGTGTAACTACTCTATATACTCATACACCCAAGAAAATTTGATCAACTTAACCATGGGGCATTGTGAGTATTGTGCCTTAACTGTTATCCAAAAAAAATTACTGTCTCTGTAGAGTAACAAAAGATATGACCTTAGTTCTCCCTGGGAGAATTTAAAAAAAGAACCAACTCCTATCCAACTCTCTTCAGTTTGCAACATTCTAGATTTTGTGAATGTCTAGACAAGAAATGGTGTGGGCTATGGCCAGGAGCAGCACGACCTTGAGGGAGTGCTGAGATTGTCCCCTCTCTGTGAAGTAATCTTCAACTAATCCATGCTTTATATAAAAAAACCCTATAATTTTGGTCTCAAAACCTATCCTCGACTTATTCCTGAGAATGACTAATACATTAATATTTACAGTAATCATATCTGTTGTACTTGTAATGTATACGCACATAAATTTTCTGTTTTTATTAGTCTGCTCTATTTTAATTAAAACAATTAGATGACTTTTAATGAATACAAAGAAAAATAAACAAAATATATAATTTGCTTCATACTAGATACAAAAATCAAACAATGAAATATAAATGTTGGCCATTAGCATTATATCACTACTTATTTCGATAGAAGTTCATCTAATCTCCCTAATTAAATATTCAGTTCATTATTTCTTTCTTTAATATTTTCTGCTTGATCTTCCTTTCAAAAGTGACATACATACAATTGATATTTTTAATTTGTTCAATATGTGCTGAATCATTTCCACACTTTACATTCTTTTTTTGTTAATGCAACACTAAACTGCCTGGCAAAGACAAAGTTGGTAAACATTTTTTTATATTTGAATAACCATATAGAAATATTTTAATATTGCTGAAATATATACCTCAAACATTTAGGCCATAATTTCCTACAAGCACATTCAGGCTCACTGATTTCAAGGGGCTTAAACATACAAATTCTGTGCTGGATTGTGAAGACTCTAAAATTAAATTCCGGGTAAAATATATATATAGATAATCATTTAAAAAAGAATTAAAGATTCCAACAGGTGACTTTATTTTTTCACATTCCCTGGGACCTATTCCCAAGTAAGTATGCATCAGTCTTAGGAATTTTCAATCAAATCACACAATGGAGGCAATGTTAATATGTCTTAAAAGAAGTTTCCTTGTTGAAAAAGCGAGTGACAGATGAAATATTTTTTAAAAAGACCCAACACATTTGAAGCGCTGCAAGCTAAATTCATTCACACTTAAACTGACAGATGAGCATGGCAATAAAGTGAGCAGAGTCACAAATCAGGATAGAATAGGCCATTCAAAATGATCAGGAGATTTCAAACCTTTCCATGTGAAGAAAGATCAATCTTTTCACCTCACTGTGAGAAGTTGTGGAAACATCCACTAGAGCAGGATTCATATCTGTGTATACACATATTCTTTTAGGCAGAATGAAGAGATTGTATCTTTATGAAATCTTTATACAATCTTTTAATTTAAACCTAGTCATTCAGTATCCTCCATTTGTTTTCCTATAGATTTTTGTTATTTTAAAATGTATAAATGCACATATATTTAAAAAGCTAAGCAAGGACATGATCAACATCTGTATGATTAAGTTTGAAATGGAGAAATTGGGAAGATGATGTTAGTTCTCAGTTTTTAAAATGCAAGAACCCATGATCTAATAAAGGTGATTGTCAGAGGTATTGGGAGAAATATATCAGAGAGGGAGTAAACCTTCACAAGATCTTTAATTAATGTATTGTGTTTCTTAACATCCTTCTAGACCAGTGGTTCCCAATCTTTTTTGACCAGGACCCATTTTGGCCAGGGCTCAATGACTATCTGAGTGTAGGAGACCTCCTCACTTAATTACTTAATTATCTAGTGATCACAGCTTTTTGAGATTTACCGTCCCTTTTAAATCACTCCCTGAGCTCATTGATTTCACCATACTCACGGTCAGTGGCATAGACATTTGTCCCGGCATGTTGGGTAAGCAGATACTTCAGTCTTCACCTCGTTCTACTCCCGCTTGGACCCTCTGTGGTATTTAGCCTCATATTTGTTTTTTACATTACAGATAATTAAAAATACATTTTTATTGGCACCGCCCTGAAGAAGAGCATCGAAACGGGCTCGGATCCCTATATATTCACCCATAGGCGGAACCCCCACATCATTTTGCAGCATTTCGCTTTGATTTGAACTTTACTGCTTTAATGCAGATTTTCTTTTGTGCGGACCATCACCGTGTGGAGCATCGGCTCCTGGATTACAAATATCAACACACATTTTCTGATTTAGAAGCAACGGCTTCTCGGATTACAATTTCCATATTGTTTATTATATGAAGAGCCTCCTTATTTTGAATCCCTCCACTACTTAAGTTTTGGCTCCAGCACACGCTGTTATATTTCTTCATGGAGCATCGGCTCCTGGATTACAATTCATTGGAGTTATTTCAAGCATTGCTGTACATTTCTAAACTTTTTATATTTTCCACATGTGGATGGACCTCAGGAGATTTATCCTATATATTTTAGTTGGAACTTTTTCCTGGGACATCTCTCCTATTGGCTATTAAGCAATAAATATTATTTGATTTACTTGCTATATTGACTTCCAAGCTTTTTTGCTTTCATTCAGGGCTCACTTTGGCCACTTGATCAGGGACAATTTTGATCAGAGACCACTCTCCAACATACCTAATGGTCAATGGTCTTTTGGTAAGCCATTCCACAATTTGGGGGTGACTGAAGTAAATTACCCCGGATGACTGAAGTAAACATCCCACAAAGAACTTAGGTGTCTGGGTTGGCAGAATTGAGGAGTTTGCCAGTCCAGTATAACATTACTCACACTAAGATGAGTAAGGTTCCAGGTTGTGTTCCCACCACTATCCTGTATACAGCTGCCAATTCTACTGTTAGCTGGATTTATCAGTATTATAATTGATGATATATTTTCATGAGTACCCATCAAGTAAAACTATCATAGCATACAAGCAGAATTCTAACACAACAACACAATGTACAACATAACCCTCTACTTACTTCAAATTAGTCACTATCACCCCTGAGACCTCTAGATCACCTATTATGTCATTATCTTGCTTCTAGTTTCACCACATTTAATCTACAATGTGCAGACACAAGATGAATCCATGTGGATGTTCACCAAACAGGTGAAGTCCATTGGCACTGCCCTTCAACCACTGCCCAAGGCTGCTGCCTCAGATCTCTGCTGTTGATAAAGGACCATGTCTCCCAGAATCCCCTACGATTCTGGCCTCTAAACAGGTGGGCTAGTGGATTCTGAAAATTGCAGTATAAGTTATAACACTTCTCAGCTTTTATCATAATACATAATATTTTTCAGGAAAATCCATTGAAACCAAGGCTATCCTTTCCCCCAAACCCTTCCTCTAGGCGGAAAGAACATTTCTGATGTTCCATTGGCACAGATGTTCATACCTGCAGATTCCAATTGCCATCTGTTTTATCCTTTTCCAGTTTGAAGGTTTTTGTATGAAGCAGGACTCTCCTTGAATTATTCAAGTTTCTGTGGGGAGGTTTTGTTTTTTTTAAAGGAAATACGTATAAGTTTAAATGCCCATATATTTTCTTGGGGCAATGTTAATATTTCCTCAACTTGACAACTTGTGTTTTTCTGGGGTGAGAAAATGTGAACTGTAAACTCTTTCTATTGAGCCATTTATTTGGTATGGCAAAGAGTGGGTTACATATATCCATTCACGTGAGGTAGAATGACTCAAATGCAACTGACAGAAATAAATTTGGTTTTTATGCAAGACCTAAACACGCATAGAATACTAATGCATCTTTAAAGGACATTTTGACTACAGCCATTTGTCATTTGCCAGGTTGCGTTTACCGACAGCTTGAGAAGGGCTATACGCGGCAAGAATTCTCCAAAAAGCTAGATTCTTTTTTCGCCTGCTTTTATCATATTTTGTCTAATGAAATGTAGAAACCGTTGCTGGCAATTTGGAATATAGTGCAATCATAAAACTTCAGTCCATTGAGATATATAATTTATTTCCTAATTCCTCCATGAAAATAATGCAAAGGCTTCTCCTCTGTTTTGCTTAGGGAAGAAGCATTGTATAAATGCAAAATAAAATAAATAAGAATGGATATTCCTTCCAAAAAAAACATCATTATTCCTTGATTAGGCACACATTTTACCAAATAAGCACTGCAAAATTTGGCAAAATGTGTGAGAACACAATTTAGTCTATTGGGACACGTACACATTAATGTTCTCATTTAAAAAATGTGATTAGAGAGTTCTCAAAAATATTTGTAGAAATAAAAATCCACACAGAACACAAGACTCTGCAGAAATGGACATGAATCATCTGCTCACCCTATCAGTGTGAAGCTTTCTTTCTGTATATCAACTCATTATTAGGACAAGAGCCTAAAAAAGTTACCCCCAGTATGTTTTGGTCAGCCTAGTCACTGATTATACTATAGTTAAATGATTTTGGGAGATGTGATTGAAAAACATAAATTTCTCAAGCTGATGAGGAATATTCATTGCATTTGCCATAAATGGCTTCCAACAAAACCAGCATCCTAATATTGAATTCTTCCCTTCATCCATCATGGGTAGGAGTCTCTACCTCATGTCTCAATATCTCTCCAGGGGAAAATAATGTAATTCACGTAAAGATGTATCCTTCTACTACATTTGGCAATCCAGAGCAATCATATGAAAAAGAAGAAAAAATTCCCCCAAATGGACGAAGAGCCCTTTCTGAACAAAGTTGTTATGACTTTCTGATTCTACTTTAAGTGCCGTGGCAATGTCCATTGGAATAATGGGATTTGTGGTTCATTAAAAACAAAAGAATGGAACCACAAGATACGACAGGACTGTGCCTATGGGGCAATGAGTACAAGGTAGAATAATAAGTCTAATCAATATTTGTTGCATAAACACATCAATATTTGTTTCATAAACACATTGAAAATGCAATTATATATACATAGGATGGTACACCCACAAAGGTATCACAACTGTAGCCTGAAGAGGCAATTGAGACAAACCTGGTCCCATGGACGTTACGGAAATACGCAATATTCAAGGTCCATTGTCCATATAGTCCACTCAAGTGTAGGGAAATAGTCCCTTATGGTTCATTGACATATTCGAGTTCTATAGCTGACATTCATTAATATTCCTCCCTAAGGAACAAATCCCATGATTACATAGAACAGATTCAGGGCAGTTATAGGGGAATCAGACTGCTATAATTTTGTAGTGTTAAAAGACTTAAGGTGAACGTTCATTTAAGAATGCAGTCTAGGTTCACACATTTATCTATTATATGCATGTTGCCTGCCAAACAGTTGCAACAAAGTTGGTGGCATCTGGTCCAATTATTTTAGTTGTTAAGTAAGATATTCCCTGGCTAACCATGACCTAGTTTAAACCACTTATGTGTAAATGTATTTGATATTAATTTATTTCTGGAATTCTCCACTCTGGCTATTCTCTCTATATTTTTCCCTTACAGGATAGCAAATATATGTTAGTCATCAAATCTAGAACTAGCTGAATCAGCAGAGGTCAGACACACAAATGTGTCTACCTTACACTGCTGAAAATATTTTATGAGCTCTGGGAAGGTGAGAAAGTGTTGTTCCCCTTTAAAAACTCCTCCCATTTTCTAAAGTCTTTTAATCTGTGATCCATTTCAGAATAGTGGTTGCTTTTGGCCATATTTGTAGATTATAGAGTAAAAAGGCATGTGGATCTGCAATTAAACAAGGAACTGAAAAAAAGAACCACTGAATCAATGAGATATGAGACTTTATTGCACAAAGTTGGCAAACTGGCACCGTAATTACATCATACAATACATGTTGTGAAGTACTTGTAAAAAAGTAAACTATTTATTTATTTATTTACGACATTTATATGCCACCTGTTGCAACCTAGACCTGGAGGATCCCTCAGTAAACCACCATGAAGCAGCCGTGATTAAAGGCTTTATTTAGAATAAGTAGAAAAAGGAAAGAGAAGTGAATATAGTCCACTGATGCTCCCAGCAACAAGGAATTGCTGTGCAATGGTTTAAAAAGAGTTCAAGATCCAATAAATGCAGAAATAATCTTGAAACCCCACTGGGCTAAAATCCTGGATAAGTCCCTGGCAAAACGATGGCTTGGCTGAATACTTGAGTACCGTGACTTGGAGGCTCTAAGGCCTAGTCCTGGACTTGACAGTTTGACAAGGAAAGCTGAACGTTGGCGCGAGATCCCGAGCGCCAACGGGAAGCAACTTAAATAGGTCTCTCATTGTTTTGGCCTCAGAGGTGTTGACTTCGGCGCAACTCTTTCTCAGGAACAGTTTGTGGGCCTGACTTTCCCAAGCCTCCAGAGGAAGGCAAATATGTCAGCTTATTAGAGGCTGCACCTGGAGAAAGGGGGGATAACGAGGCTTTGCCTTCCCAGCGCTTCTTATCAGGCTGAGAAGAAAGAAGGCTGCGTCTGGCCTTGACCGCTGGTTGACGTGGAGGCCTCTGCAAAGATTCTCTCTCAGACCTGGCTGGTATCTTGGATTTAACATGGCTTCTATCTTCCTGGGCTATGGAGTCAGGCTGGGGCATGACACCACCCTTCTCACCCCGAAGGGGACTCAGAGCAACATAAAAGTGAAATGTAAATACAATATATTATATTATCGCCATAGCACAATATTAATATTATATATTACATTATACTATAACATTATACTGTAATATTATTAGTAATATTACATGTAATATAAAATATATAATTATAATATCATTATTAGTAGTATTATGTATATTTATTTATTATTTATTATTTCAATTTCTATACCGCTCCTTCCCGCAGGCTTGGGATGGTTTACATAATCTAAAACCACATAACATAAAAACATCACAATTAGCAACAAGGTTACAAATTTAAGAATTAAGAATGTTGTGAAAAGCCACTCTAATTGAATGCTTGCCAAAAATGGGTAGTTTTACAAGCCCTCCGAAAGGAGGACAACTCCTATTATATGTATATACAACATACAATGAGGAGAAGCAACACTGAGGGGAAAACGAAGTTGTGTCATCCACCCAAAATTACAGATTTACATCCTCACAGCATCACATTTATGCAACTGCAATGGCTGTCCGAAGCTACCCACCACTACGATGGTACATTTCTACCTTTTCACAGTGTGGGAATATCATGAGATAGTGCTAAGCATGTGGAAATATTCTTACCTACATGTTGGTTCCCCACTTAACAATTAGTTCAGTTGTCTATTTTAGATGGAATCAGGGGGCCGAAATATTCCCAAGTCTCCAGATCATGCCTGTTATTGGAAGCTAAGTTGAGAGACACTCACCAAATTCCAGCTGCTATTGGTAATATTTCAGTGGCAAACCCCCTTTGAGAATTCCTTGCCAAATGGGGCTTACCAACAGAATTCAGGCTGATGTCTCTGCAGGCTTTCGGCCAAAAGAAGTATCAGAGAGGTTACTGTTTAAATAAATGCTGCATTCCTAATTGCAAGAAAAACCCAGCTTCTTTAATATTTTAACACTTTCCATAACTTTTTGAAAACTCATTGTTCCCTTTGCACCATTATATATATTTGCATTTCATTGCCTTGTCTGTCTCTAATCTGTTTTTAATCTGTTTTATTTATTTATTTTTGTAAAATTATGTTGCTCATTGCCTTGAGCACTATTTTGTTTTTATTTTTTTCTAATGGAAAGTTAGGCTAGAGGTGTAATAAACAAACAAATACCAAAATGTAATTAGGGTCCCAGGTAGAGGAAATCATTGACTCAATAGCTGAATAATAAAACAACAATTTTTAAAATTCCACTAATTTAATGGTTCTGGATTTAAGCCAATAAATACATTGGGAAAACCGCCACGGTTTCATTTTATGAAAACCTGAGACTTGGAGTTTAGGATGAGATATTAAAAATTCTCAGCCTGAGAGCAATAGTGTCTCACCAATCTACAAACCCCAGGATTTCATAGAATGTTGTCAAAACAGTTAAAGTGGAATATTTATCTATAATTCTGTAAAGTGAGTGTTCCCCAGGATTCTTCTCATTAAAGTTTCTCGGCACTTAAGAAGCATTTTTTTTTTACATCTGGGGCAATATTCCTGAATATTTTCTATTCCTACTCTGAAGTGAGTATTAAACACCTTCCTTCCATTTCTTCTACATGAGTGAAATGGAATTTACTAGGGGTAGATGTACACTGACCACTTATCCTTGGGGCAATCTGGCACAGCAAACACTGGATTGGCCCTGGGGTGGTTTAGGCTGCCACCACCAGCCACTGTGGAGGTAGGAAGGAGTCCTGATTGTCTAGTGATGGTGAAGCCAATTCGATGCCACTAGATGGCCACCTTTACTGTCTCGTCAGATATGGGATGACACTCATCAACCCCTGCCAATATCTTCATCATGGTGGCCAGCAGTGATGTGACATAGCATTACATGGGTCATGCCAATCACTCATCACCTGGCATGATGCTGGTCCAGTGGCCAGAGTGACCGGGGGGGGGGGAGGCACCTACTCTCCCTTCTCTGATCACCTCATTATTCCAGCTAGCTCCACTTTGAGCAATGAGCAACTGGCACAACCATGTTGCACCCACTGACTGCTTTGATTAGGAGAAGAAGTGACAGTGAGTGCCATCCCATGTCCCCGGGCTGCCCAAGCAATGGAATATGGGATGGCAATTTAAACAGTTATGGCCATTTTGCCTCAAAACCAAACCAACTGTTTACATTGGCCAAAAGTTGTTGTTTGCTCTAGATTCTGGGGGAGACTTTGGAGCAATTTACAAGTTTTTATCAATGTGGTTCCTGTCTATGCATCATTTAGCCACCACAAGGCTGATTTGCCAGCCCTTCATGCTAAGTGGTCATCACTGATGTACCCTAGGACTGTTCACTGAGATTTATAATACATAAGTTCACATATTTTTTTTGTTTGATTCACCTGATTTTTTTTTCTTATCTGGAAAATGGTCCTCTGTTATTAATGATAAATCACATTTTCTTTCTTTCTTTCTTTTTATTTGTAGCGCTGATACTCTTTGATGTATTATAGCAATTTATTGCAAATTGTACCAATGGCCTTGGGTCAAAATGATATAAATAATAATATACAAGAGGGATGAGCTATTGTTTGTGTCTCTTTTCATCTGAGGAAGGGGCAATTTCTGCTAACCCCTTCCTCCTTTATGATCACCATCCAGATTTCCAGGTGAGTACAGAAGAGAGAGACAATTATGAACTTTGTCCCATGAGGATGAACTATGTTCCATCCATAAGAAATTTACGATATATGCCATATAATACACTCCAGTTAACACAGAATAACACAGACACAATGCATTAGGAAATGCCTGTTCTCTTTCTTCTGTCCTCTATACTATTTCAGCAATTACTGCTCATTAATTTTAATTGCACTCTTGAAATAGTTAGAGAAATTTCTGCAAATATATTCTTGCTAAAAATATAGTTACATAACATGTATTATTATGTTGGGAGCAGAGTCAAAAATCAACTCTAAATAATAAATAATAAAATTGTTATCAAGCATTAGTGAAGTTTGTAATGGGATTTGATTGGCAGAGCAGAAAGGATTTTATTTAAAAGATGTTAGTTTACTCTCCATAATTTTAGTAACCTTGTTGCATATTTCTACCAATTTGACACAAATTATTTTAAAGCATTGTGTTTTGCCACTGTATAATTATGTTTGGAAGGCAAAGCAGCTGAAAATCCCTGTGGTCTTTGAATGCAGTTAAAAATCCTATGTTGATTACATTTTTAGAGTTTTATTGAAATGTCATTTTCATGTGAAGAAATTTACAACAATTTAATTTTCATCTCTGTTCACATTATTAAGTTCAAAGGAGAAGCTTGGGTCCAGTTGTGTGTCCCATTATCATTGTTTCTGCTTATGCATATCTATGCTTTCCTAATTCAAATCAAGTTTTACCAAAATGAGACCATAATCTTGCACATTAAACCCATTGAAAAACACAAGGAAAATCCTAGTCAATGCCAAAACCCAGATAATTTCACAATTGCTACCATTCTAGAAAATTTCACAGAATCGTTGTAGATGGAAAAAGAGTGACGTCTTAAAGGCCAGGTTTTTTTACAACCTGGTCTCTCTTCTCTTGATACATTGAACTACAACTTCTATCAACCCTTTCCCAATCCCATCCTTATAATTGGAGATAACCAGAGTAAAGGTACAAACGATTTTAAAGGCATTGGGTTTGGGAATGCTGTCATAAACTCATTCATTCTTTCCACTTCATGACGGCTGATTGCCCAGACACGTTAACATGAAAGTAAATTGATTGGTTCAATAGAAAGCAATTCTATTTGTACATTATTATTATTATTATTTCTGGCTTGAGGCAGGTTACAGAATAATTAAAACACATAAACATTGTGATAATACCACAAATACACTTATTAAAATGTATTTCTATAAAAGATACATATTAAACACATTTCTATAAAATATAGAGAATAAGTGACTTGTAATCAGCTTTCTTCTTCCCATTGCAACAAACTGCTGATTTTTTTTTGTCAAGGAAACTTAACTTGTTTTATTGTATGCCCACAACAGGCTCTAATATAGTTCCATTGACTTCATGGCACGTTATTTCCCTGGCTTCACCTACTGATAAATCCAGTGATTTTCAACCTTTTTTGAGCCATGGCACATATTTTACATTTACAAAATCCTGGGGCACACCACCAGCCAAAATGACACAAAATGACACTTTAATACAGTAATACATATAGTTAATATGTTTTTAAATGTATTTATACACTCACTTAGTGTGAAGCCTGGGCTTGTTTCGATGAACACAAAATAGATATCCTTCTTTCTTTTGTCTACCACTCATATTAGGGCCTTCTTTTGTCGTGGGCCCTGTTCGGCATTTGAATTTTCCCTTCTTAAAAACTTCTCCATCACTGTCACTCGCTTTGTAGCAGCAAATTGGGAGTTATGGAACTCCAAGTGGCAAGCTTTAACTCTTACCAAACGGCGGCATGGACGTGCGGGTGCAGGGATGAGGAATCACGCAACAACTTCACTGCTCAATGTGAAATCAAAGAGATTTATTGAGTTTAACACCAGCTGGTGGGGTCTGCCAACAGAACAAGCTGCGATCAGGGCAAACGGCCCCGGTCATCCTTAACACAAAGCATTTATACCCCTCATGGCGGCATCCAGAAAAGCCCGCCCTCCTTCATGATCATTTCACAAACATCATTGGCTGGTGTTACAGAACATTTCATTAATCCAATTAAACATAACATTTTCATTTGCATCATATCTTAATCCCCTCCTATGTGTTAGAACAATGAACATTTCTATGGTAGTCTTTCTCACAGTGCAACTATCAGTGGCTGGGACTCTTGTGTTCCCGGTTTGCAACATTTGGCTTCTCCTTGCCAGCAACGGAGGGGGCCAACTCTCTGCTCATGCGCAGTTCTTACCCATTTGGCATTAAGGTAAACAAACCTCATGCTTTGCACTGCTAGACCAATCTAAGCCTACGTTATCTTACGCTAGGCACGGGATGTACTTTGGCAAATCACTGCCTGTGCTAGAAGCACCAATCATAGTGTTACATTCACGGAGTTTGTGCCTGCCTGATTCTTGGCACAGAAACCCACTTTTCTAAGCTCTACACGTGTGCAGCATCGCTTTCTGACCTTACTCCTGCAAAGAAAGTGCCAAAACCGCTTTAGCTTGTCTTGCTGTGATCCCAAATTGCCACTGTCACTTGATGCGCAGCTGCAGCACTAACTCTAACTTTGAGCGAATCCAAGATGGTACAACCATAGCACTCTCGCGTCACTTCTTAGGTGACGTGAGAGTGCTATGGTTCCATTTCTTGAAGGGACAGGTGCGCCTTATAGTTTATATATGAATGAAGTTCGAAAATAATTTCCCACAGCACACCTGATGATCTATCGTGGCACACTAGTGTCCCATGGCACACTGGTTGAAAATCACCGGTTTAATCCACACCCTTTCTACGCCTCCAGATTTTTTTCCATTTATAGCTCTTCCTTTTCACTCCTGAGCTCTTAGTCTTTTCAGACTTTTTGTTAGTTGGCCCATATTACCAGATCATCTTCTAAGAAAATCCAGCATGTCCTCCTGCATTGGGCTATGACCCATACCAAAAACCAAATAAATCCAGATTTGATGGTGGCATCCCACCATTATGCTGAACTTAGTAAAAACATAAAGTCAGTTCAGTTGACTTTAGCTGACCTTCTTCCAATCATGTGTTCTTAAACTACCCACTTTGTTCAATTCATTTCATTCTCTTCATATCTTTAAAGAGAAGTTACATAAAAAGTACAAAAATGTCTGTGTTCAAGATTATTTTCTTGCTTGCAGCCACTTTTTTCTTATAAAACTCAATCCTTTTCACACTCTTCTTTTTATTACATACTATTAAACAATACACTTTATTTGTGATAATGGTAAGTATTGAAATACTCTCTTAGCAGACAACCAGTCTTTCATAAATATTACATTCTTACATTTGGTAGCTGAATCCTAAGACTGTGAAAGTTAAGTAACTTTAGAATATGAATTTTGAAATAGCTGGCTACTTTCTTGTGATTAGTTTGCACCATTGTAATTAGCCTTGCCAGCAACCAAAGGATTTGGTTGGGGACAAGCAATTGGAGTTCAGTGAAGAGATGAGCAGGTCTCACAAGCCTGGTGTTCCCCACCAGTCTCAGCACATGGAAGGGTCTGGGCAGTAGTTTAAGCAGGTGACCCATCCCTGTTGCCTCAGACATGCTTTCAGTGAGTGGAGGAGGATCACTCCTGCAAAGTTTGCTGTGCAGCACCTGGTTGAAGGGTTTGGAGGCTACTGGGGGTGGTGTTTCACTGGCTGGGAATCCTTTAAGATCTCTCTTCCCCAAAGACCTCTCCTTCCCCTTGGGTTCACCTTTGTCCCACGAGGTTGTCATTGGGGTGGTGTGTGCTTTCACTGTTCTGTGCTGCTGCTGCTGCTGCTGCTGCACAGCCACATGTGTGTGTGGCTGTTTCTGCATGGCTTTGCCACTGTTTGTGCATGGCTTCACTGTCATTTAAATCTCAGCCACCCAGCCAGTAATTTGGTGTTCTCCTTTTTTGCACTGTTTTATTTCTCTGTGGGACTTCTGTGAGTTGTGGTGTCCTTGCTGTTCTGCCCTGTGCTGTCTTTGGCTTGCTTTTGTGCTCCTTTCGGCCTTGGGGGGGGGGGTGTCTTCTCTTGGTTCTGATAGGCACTACATAGTGAGTGACTCTCACTGGTCACCCCCCCCCCACACACACACACACTTTCTGACCATGGTGGGCTTACTGGTTGCCCTGTAATCGGGCCTATTAGACATAGGCTCTTGGAATGGCCCTCCAGTAATTACCATCTGGGTCAGCAAGCCATTAAATGGACTGTCCCTGGGTTTAGGTGTTCACCCAGACGTAGTCAAGGAGGAGATCATGGGGTGACATTTCTTTGTTCCTCCCCCAAATTAGTTTTATTGACCAGGAGTGGAGTTTAAATAGATCAATAAATGGCCCGCAGCTCCCTATTTTGTTCACTGGTTTCTTATTTCACTGTGGTACTTCAATTTTATATCAGGAAAATCCTACAATATGGAAATGATCTAATATGATAGAAATTTGTGTAAGGAAGATTCACCCACTCAGATGTTAGCTGTATATGTTAAAGCCATCATCCTTCTCTATTTTATGTCTCTCTATACAGGATCATTAACTGTTCTTTTGAAAATGTCTCTCCTCTCCCACACCCACTTGAGTTATAAGAAATGTATTCCCCATGTCACTAAAACATATAGAAATGTAAGAAAGAAAATAAGCTCTCTAACATATGTTGCAGATAATTTATTATTTGTTTGTTTTATACCAACCCATACCTTTAAAATAGTGGTTTCCAAAGCCAAATTCACTGATGTTTCGGGTTTTTTTATATCACCTATTACCGCTATTATTTTTCATCACAATTGTGCAGAAATAGCACTCTTGTTCTGCTCTGTTTACATATTCAGACATGATGAATCCAATGTTTTTGTACAGCCAGATCCTACTAATTGTTTTGGGTGAAATTAGATTCAGTACTTTTTGGATTCCAAACATTTTTTTAAAAAAATATAATGGCGCTGCAGCATATATGGTAGTATCAATATTCAGGAACAAGAAGAGAGGTCTTCACTTGGGGGTGGGATTATTTATTGTGTGTAAAGAGTTAACATCCATTATAAAACTCCTTACATAAACTCTATGGATTTGGAGGAGGTAAGCTGGCCAGCAGATAGATATTGTCTTGACCTTTTTCTTTGAAGTAATACCTCTGCAAAAATCCCCAAAGCCATTACTCCTGTGAAAGAAACTTCCACTACGGTAGTATCAATTAAGTCTTCAGAGATAAAATTAAGACTATGGTAATAATTCACAGTGAGCCCACAATAGACAGATACATATAAAATTACACTGTATGACTGCAGTTCTATGACACATATCTTGGATTATTTCATGTTAAACTTAATAGGACACAGTCTTGGAAAAAATATGGCTCTGTGAGAAGGCCATAACTGTTGAGAAGGACAAACTACAAATTCACCCACTCACATGCATAAAAAGCTAATGCACAAATTGTTCATATTTTAAGTAAACATTGAACACATATAACTCCTAGTCTTTTAACCAAAACAGTGTGAGTTTGGGATTGAGTAAACACAGACCCACTAAAATGTGAAGGAAAAAAAGAAACAGGTCTTGAGATATGAAATCATTTTCCCCACTTGAGAGTGAATAGCAGCACATACAGTATATAATTCCCTTGATCTCTTCTCCAAACCCAAACTTTGAATAACATTTGATCATAAATAAAATTCAGTGAGGAAATTAAATTGCACTTCAGCTTTGTAGTGTATTCTATAACATATTATTACAGAACATGGCTTATTAGTTGTATTCCTTAATCTTAAAAATATTTTTATTATTATAGTTCATTTGAGTTAGAGCAGATATGTTGGGAGTAAAGGAATCACTACTGTACAAAACTTAGGCATAGGGCCTGTCTATATTGGTCAGAAATCCCAAATCAGTTTTACCCAATTAGCAAAAGTTGGAGAATCTTCCAGAGTTTTCCTGAAACTCTAGAGCAGCCCCACATGTCAGATTTGTATGGATAGCTGGACCCTTATTAATTTGAAGTAGCCTTGCTCTTCACACAGACCCTTGCCACCATCCCCTTTTCCCTGCACTTATTGGTGCAGGGAAAAGGGGATGGAACCTATCTGAGTTGAGGTTTGTCACCACAACAGCCAGCCATAGAACTCTGGAGAGCCCTTGGCCATCATCAGGCACATTTGCTAACATCATTATAGATAACTGATGACAGCCAGGAGCTCTCCAGAGCTCTGCTGCCAGCTAACACAACAACAAAGAACATTCCAGGTAAGAGTGACTATCCAGCAGGGCTGAACAATGATCCAGACCAGTCCCATATTTAAGTGACAGTGTAGAAGAGCCCTTAATCCTGTAAGAATTGCAAAAAGAATTCCTATAAGATGTGTTGTAGCATTAACTGATACTGACTTGTTATCTGTGGTTGTCAAGATTTGATCCTCTAGGGTGCTTTGGACATCAGCTTCTAGAAGCTCCAGTCAAACTCTCCAATGGCCAAGCTGATGTAGGAGATACCAAGCTCAGTGAAGGAGCTTGGCAAACGCCTAACAGAGCAGTCCTACTTACATCCACTGGTCTGACTACACGCTGGAGATGATACATATGGATGTGTAGCTACTTTAAAGAAAGCTCCCATCAGTAACCTACATTGGATCAGGTTTCGACAGATTAAACTGCTGGTTAGTTAATTCTAATAATATTAGAAATAGAGATTTTATTTATTATATCCGATTTTTCCTCCATTGAGATTAAGGTGATGTAAAGAAGTCTCCCTCTCTGTCTATATTTAAAACAGCACTGTGATGTCAGCTATCTTATGATCACTTATAATTTTCATGGCTAGGTGAAAGGTGACTCTGGATGTCTAAAGTCGAAGACTTTAACTGCTGTGTACACTTGTTAATAAGTTTTAAATTTTTAGTCAAAAAACTGAATTGATTTATCTACTGTCAATTTAAGGACTGTGCCTTATAGGCATGAGAAAAAAGTTATGAAAATGAAATGATTCGGAAGAAATTCGTAAGAAATGCTACTTTTGAGTATTTCCGCATCTGGAACGCCAACCAGGAAGTGGACTTTCTTTATAGAACTTCGGGGGCCAGGATTTTCTTAAGTGTCGTTATTAGGTCGTAAGGGGGGGGGGCACCCTCCTTCTCTCTCACCACCCTCCCGCTACTGTGAATGCTACTGTAAGTGCCTAATATTATAAGTAATCCAACTGGTCATATACCTACATTCCATTGCAATGTGTCTGTGTTCTGTTTGTATTTGATATGGCTTCTGGCTAATCAATAAAATTGTTGTTGTACATTCCATGCACATGCAATAATACAGCAGTAATAACAATGGGTATAAGAAGAGGTAAAATTCAAACCGAAGTATTCTGACTGGTCCCTCCTCAAGCGGTGCAAACAGGCTCTTCTCTATGAGCCCGGGAAAAGCGGGCACAGCGTTTGCTGCCTGGGTGCATACACATACATATTCTTTGGGGGGGGGGATTTGCTGCAGAATCCCGGGCTCATAGAGAAGATTCGGCAGCAACTCCCCCAAAGAATATGTATGTGTGTGCACCCAGGCAGCAAATGCCCGGGCTTTTGGCTTTTCCCGGGCTCATAGAGAAGAGCCTTTTGCACTGCTTGAGGAGGGACCACAGTCAGAATACTTCAGTTTGAATTTTACCTCTTCTTATACCCATTGTTATTACTGCTGTATTATTGCATGTGCATGGAATGTAGGTATATGACCAGCCTGGGCAAACTTGGGCCCTCGCTCCCTCAGGATCGGGGTGAGAGAGAGGCAGCGAGGAGCGAGGGGGGCTCCTCCTCCTTTTTTTGCTGCTTCCAAGAATAGAATACCCGCTCCCTCCCTTCCTCCTTCCTATTTGGAGAGTCCCATCTAGAATTCAGTGTGATTTATTCAAGTTTTGGCCTACAACTCCCAGAAATCCCAACCAATTTACCAGCTGTTAGGATTTCTGGGAGTTGTAGGCCAAAACCATCTGGAATGCGCATGTGCTGGCATACGAACTACTAACGAATTTCGTTAGTTATTACGTTACATTTTAGAAATTTTTGGAAATTTTTTTGTAAGTCTTTCTTTTACTAATCAAAAAAAATCTCCCCCCATTTGATTTTAGAATCGCGATTTTTGGGTTCTAAACCATGCCTAGTGCCTTACATTCCCTTCTCTTAATAGAATCACAAAAGGCCTTTTTGAATGCCTGGCTGGAAAATGGTGGGAGCAACCATGGGAAGTGAATCACTACTAGTGCATTCTCCTTTCCACAAAATGATCTTCATCTTATCCACAGAATATATACAAATTCATAATTTTGGCCCATTTTTTCATGTCAGGGGTGACTTGAGAAACGGCAAGTAACTTCTGGTGTGAGAGAGTTGGCTCCCTGCAAGGACGTTGCCCAGGGGATGCCTCGATGTTTTACTATCTTGTGATAGGCTTCTCTCATGTCCCTGCATGAGAAGCTGGAGCTGCCAGATGGGAGCTCACCCCACTCCCCAGATTTGAACGGCCAACCTTTTGATCAGCAGTCCTGCTGGCAAAAAGGTTTAACCCATTGCACCCCTGGGGGCTCCACATTTTAATCCTAAAACTTGTCAACATATACATGAGATCGACTTATACACAGGTAAATACTATATCCTTGCAATTTTAGTAGATCTGTTCCAGCAGCTCTGTGCTAGATAAATCATCTGATGCAATGTGTATTGATACATAAAAGCATTTTATAATAGCATGGAAACAAGGACATACTTCTTTGAATTACACAAAGCTGTCACATTATTATTATCATCATCATTATTATTATTTCAAATTGCCTTCAGTTGCATTGATTATTTTGTTAAATAGGCCTTAGAAATTGATGTCAACAATAATCCTATCCCTAAGCCATGTGAACTTAATCTAAACATTGTGATTTTTTTAAAGAAATTGTACTCCACTGGGAAAGTCCATATTTATCTTTGATTTCATGATCTCTATTTTGTAAATCATCACATCTGTCTTAGGATGGTAGATTATTTTTCACGGATCTTCTTTCTACAGTGTTGACAACATAGATATCACAAAGATGTGGATGTGTTAGAGATATGGGTTTTCTGTTGCTACAGAAATGCTGAGAAAGTTCAAATGAAGTACACTGAGAGATTTTACTCTGTTGTTTTTAACATATTTCTTAAAGATATGGTCCCAATGTTGGGATATGTTAGACACTGTCATAATTGACTGAATCATTGTCAACTAATGGGAAAAATATATAAACAAAGTTTTTATTGTATATTTTAATAAATATTATAGACTACAAAATATGCTCTACATATTGTTCCAATTCAGCCAATAATAAATGTTATTTTGAAAGTTATTGTGAACCTCTACTTTTAAAAAAGTGACTGCTTTCCCCTAGAGGGCATAGCTGAAATAGGGGGTACAATGAAGAGCAAGGGAAATGCAAAGTGAAACTGAAAGAATAATGAGGAAGCTAATGAGCTGTGCCGTGGCACATACTGGTTGCTGAACCGTTATCTGCTTCAGTTGACATCATAACAGAGGTGAGTATAAAAAGGACATTTGAAAGAGAAAAAGACGTTTCCGAAATTGTGTTTTACCATGTGCTCAGTCATCAGTTGTTGCCCTTGGAAGATTGGAAAATTGTCCAATCTGTCTTTCTAAGCAGCCCCCTGAATCTAAAACTTGAACCATTCAGAAAATTGCAGATTATTTACAAAGCAAATTGTCAGTTGTTTGACAAGGGAAATCAAATTGTTGTCAGCCTCTGAAGGTCCTTGCTGAGCTGTGGTGTCAACGTTGCAAAAAAGGATATTTCCCCTCTAGATGCAGCAGATAAAGCATCTCACGAAGTAAGGGAAAACCCCATCTATTCGCCTGCTGCTCACAGGACAGATCATGTTGTAAAACTTGTTAAAGACAGGAAATGAGTGTCAGTCACTGATGCTTTGTTAGCATTAATTCTCCAGATATATTTTGTAGTATTAAAGTGATGCTGAATCATTTTCATGACTGAACACTTTCCGGGATTTAAAGCAAGCTTTTGCTTTATTTTCTTGGGTGTATCCTCCAGGATGTGGGATTTTGGTCAGACAAGTTTGGGGTTTTCCCCCCTCCAGGATGTGGCATCTTTTGATTGCCTGAGGAAGTAATTTGAATGCCACATATCTGCTTAAACATAGAATGCATCTAATCTACACAACCCCTCTTCTGGGAAACAGCCTAAAGCACATTTCTTTTCTAGAGCATTTGTCTGGATTATCTACAGTTGGAGATTACTTTCTGCAACATTTCACACTGCAAATAGAAGAAAAGTGCATTATTCCTTTCTCCCAAGGCCTAATTAGCTTATTTCATCATACTCCACTAAAGACTGGATAAATATTTCCTGATTTAGCCCCACTTAGCTGGTTTGTTCCAGAAAGACAACCATCTTTAGGTGACGGTTTATGTAACAAAGATTCTTGCAGATTCTTTCTTTTCTGTATTTGTACATGCAAGTAGTTGTTAACTCCAAGGGTTTGGAAAACAATAGGTGAGGATTTTTTTTAAAAAAAGAATAGCCCAGGAAGAACTACTGACAGCAGCTACTTCTTCATAAGTAATAAGAGCTGCTCATGTTCTTTGAAAAATTCTCAGTAGATACCATGACTTCTGTATCAAATGGTAAAAATACATATAATGTTCATTATGATGGCATCATAGAATCATAGTTAGAACTTCCAACCCCTTGCTATGTAGGAATTAGGGCTGGGCAGTCATGGTTCTAAATGGTTCTAAAGTACTTACAAAACTAAAATTCTGGTGGTGAACACTAGGTGGCACTGGTGCTTTGCTTCTACAGTGTTGCTTTAGTTCTGGTGGTGAACATTTCAGAACTCTAACAAAACTTTCAAAACTTCATTATTATTTCATTATTGGCAATTTTTAAGACAGAACAAATTAGGAATTGCCATTTATAACAATATTTTGAAAGTTTTGTTAAGAGTTCTGTAATGTTCACCACCAGAACTTTAGCAACACTGTAGAAGCAAAGCACCAGCGCCACCTAGTTTTCACCACCAGAACTTTAGTTTTGTAAGTACTTTAGAACCATTTAGAACCATGATTGCCCAGGCCTAGTAGGAATACATTAAGCAAAGCACCCTATAGATAGCCATCCAACCTCTGTTTCAAAACCTCCAGAGAAGAACAATCCACCATACTCCAAGGTAGCATACTCCACTCTTACTATAAGAAAGTCACCCTTCTCTGGACACTTCCAGTTTATCGATATCTTTCTTGAGTGATGGTGCTCAGAACAAAACATAGTATTCTAGGTAGGGTCTGATTAAATCAGCATAGAGCAGTATCATTACTTCTCTCAATAGAATACTCAAAATGATGAATCCTAAGATCACATTGTTTTTAATCTGCCACATCACATTGTTGGTTTATGTTCAGCATGATTCCTAAATCCTTTTTATATGGATTATTGTCAAGTCAGGTGTCAGCGATCCTATATCTGTGCCTTTAATTTTTAATGCCTTTTTAATAATGACTCCTCAGTGAAATTTATTTTGTTAGTTTTTGGCCCAACTCTAATCTCTCAAACTAAAATAGTCCTCAGTGAGAAAAGCAGCTAGTCCTGGAATTTGAGAGGCAAATGAATAGGTCTATAACATATACAATCCCACCACCATTTGGGGATCAGTTCTAATTGGTCTGTGAGTTGCTACTGTTTCATACTCCTGGGCTATCTGTCAGAAAGATAATACATGAACTATTAGCCATTAGTAGTAACCAGTAATAAGGAAAAAAAATGCCCCAATATAGGCTGAATCATCTCATCAACAGTCCTGCCGGTTCTCAATAATAATTCTCCCAAATCTTGTGTCTTACTAATTGTTCAAGATCCAGGTTTTTCTTTGAAGTCTGAATACTGATCTTTGATATGTGCATATCACATGTCTTGTTCCTACCTTGATAATCAGACAAGTTGATAGTCTAAATTATTATCTGAAGCATTCCTTGAAAATAATTATAAATTTGAACAGATGATAACAGATAAGGAAAAGATACAGCAGTGTATTATCAAACAATATTATTTTTTATTCATAAATATTGACATTTACTTGAAGAATTTATTATAGCAGCCAACTGTCTGGCTTTTGAAGATGATTAGATTTTATTGACAATTCTATTACATCCGTTGTCAAAAATATACCTGTCACTGAAATCCAAATACCAGATCTGCAAAAATATATCCAGTTTAAGCTGATATGGGCTCATTGATTTTTGCTGGCTTAAGCCTACACACACTGTCTTAATTGATCTGTGTGGATTTAGTTGTATGAAATATATTGAATCAACTCCAAGCATATTGAGTCATAAAAGAGGTATAGGATAAGATGAGCTCATTTAAAGATTGAAGTACAGAAAATGAAGACTAAAAAGCTAAAGCACCATTTGGGAGGAGAGGGATATGGGGCAATCAATTTTTGCAGGGATGAGGGCGGAGAAAATAAAGTTATTTTTACAGCTGAATTCAGGCAGAGCTAAAATATTGAACAAGTTTGCCAGTGCAATGAATGAGCAGATTCCAATAGTTCTATTGGAAGAGATGGATTTTGCAAAGGATGTGAAATGATAAAACAGTTGACAAGAACAAAGCATCCTAAGTTTAGGACCACCTTTTAAAAGTAAAATCCCATTCTGTATATATCTTGG
Source organism: Anolis apletophallus (assembly GCA_030556195.1). Classification (NCBI taxonomy): domain Eukaryota; kingdom Metazoa; phylum Chordata; class Lepidosauria; order Squamata; family Anolidae; genus Anolis; species Anolis apletophallus. The sequence continues at coordinate 30,942,793 of JARBWK010000012.1, read as the reverse complement.
ATCCAAATACTCGTGCAAAAGGATCAGTGGTTTTGCTCCCTCCTGATCTATAGCCATCTGCAACCCTTGAAAATATCCATCAGCCAAAGCAGGGCAAGAAAACATTCAGGGCAGTTGTCAGGATGTCCCAAGGCACTCATAACATGGCATTCCTGATGTGGATACTGAATTCATAGCACCAAACCCAAGGAGTCCTGTTTGTATTTCTCAGGTGAAATCATACATCCAGGGTTCTTGCTGGAAATATTTTGGTCTATTACTTCTGTAAAGAGTCAGGATTCACATGTACCTGAAGATGTCCCTGATTGAAGGAAGGTACCACTGTTATAAAACAAATATCAAGTTTATTTATTTATTTATTATTTATTTATTGTTTCGACTTGTTAGTCATCCCTTCTGGTAGGCTCAGGGCGACTCACATATGCATAAAACCCATTCCCTTTTTTCTTTCATGGATGCCATGTTCTTTGGAAGCTTGTTTAGACAAAGTTAATGACCTTTTAGGTTTACTCCATGCAAGAACAAAATGTCTGTCATTATCACAATAGAAAGCCAAGATCACATATTCAGGAATTGATTTGAAACAAAGCTTTGTCCTGAAGACTCTGACATTGTGTCAATGTCAGAGTGTAGTAGAAATTAAATGTAACTTATCACCAAGCAACTGTAGTTCAAAATCTGGGATGCAGTAAGAGGTGCTTTGTTTTCCTTTTCAGGTCACACATTTGTACTTTGTGAAATAGCTCAAGCTATGAGATTAGTTCACAAAAGCACATGGCACCAGGGGAGAGAAATAATAGGATATACCCTCAAAGAAATAAAGTCCTTAAAATGGAAGTGGTAGGTAAAACAGAGCACCTTTTGACAAACAGACTGCCTAAAGATAGAACAAGTTTTTTCTGGTATTTTTACATCTGCTTTTAGGGCTGCTGTTGTATTTTCATACAAAAGTGAGATATAAGTAAAATTTAGTGTTCAGATAATGCTTGAAAGATCCAAGACATGATTATGTAATCTTGTATAGCAGGATAGGAAACTCCGGTGGCTCTAGGGTGCCATTTTGTGACCCAGGAACTCATTGTGGGCCATACTCCCTGCTGGAATTCAGTGGTGTGCTTCCAACCAGAAAAGAGGAAAATTACTTTCAATCTACTGACAGCATGTTTCCACTAGGAAAGCATCCTGTGCGATTTTTGTTTTAGAGACAAATCACATTTTTCTGAAGCTTCCAGTAAATTTGGTTCTTTTATTACACAAGGCAAAGGGTTTTTGAGTGCCTGGTTTTAGCATGGAAATGCTTTAGGGAGTACGGGTGGGAAGCATAGTGCTTCAAAGCTGTGCTGTTTAAATTCAGCAGCACAGTGCTGACTCCAGGCATTGGAGAACTGTGGGAGCTGCACCTTGCTCACCTAGTTCTACACGAGCGCTATATGAGAGATAAATGTTATTGCATTGGGGATGAAATAAACCTAAGGCTGATCAATGATGCCTAACCAAAGTCTGTTTAGTGATTTAATTGCAGCAATGAACATTAAAGCAGAGACGTTATATCAGGATTTAACTTCTAAGTAACCATGCTACATTAACATTTTGGGATTTTTTCTTCAACTGAGAATGGACGGCAGGCCGGATACTGTACCCGATTGTTTCCATCAATGCCTTGAAGCCATGACTGGATGGCTGCATTCCAGCTGGCTGAAGGTAAGTCCATCGAAGACGGAGATCCTGTGGTTGTGTCGCCCTGGTATGGGTGAGTGCCGGTTGCCTACCCTGGATGGTGAGCAACTAAGCCTGTCACCCTTGGTAAAAAGTCTGGGGGTCCAGTTGGACCCACTGCTGTCCATGGAGTCCCAGGTCTCCACGGTTAGCAGAATAGCATTTTTCCACCTGCGACAGGCTAGGCAACTGGCTCCTTACCTATCCAGGGAGGACCTGGCCACGGTAATCCAGGCGACGGTCATCTCAAGGCTATCCGGAAACTCAAGCTGGTGCAGAATGCTGCCGCTCAATTGCTGGTGGGAGCACCAGTAAGAGAGCATATCACTCCCATCTTGCAGCAATTGCACTGGCTATCAGTTGAGTACCGGATTGTTTTCAAGGTGCTGGTTTTGACCTTTAAGGCCTTGCATGGTCTAGGGCCAGTGTACCTGAGGGATCGCCTTACCCCGTACATTTCCCCGAGATCACTTCACTCAGAAGAACGAAACCTCCTGACAGTTCCTTCAGTCCGCTCCTGTCATCGCTCGGCGACAAGACAACGAGCCTTCTCCGCAGTGGCCCCGGCACTATGGAATACATTGCCGGATAATGTTTGTGCCATCACGGAGATAGTTCCTTTCCGGAGAGCATGTAAAACAACGCTGTTTAAACTTGCTTTCAATTAAGTACTCCGGATTCCATGATCATGCTTTATGTGACTAAATGTTTTAAATTGCATTTTATGTATTATTGCTTTAATGTATTTTAGGTATACTATGTGCTTGTATGTGTTTTAACTTGTTATGTAAACCACCCCGAGCCTGCAGGGAGAAGCGGTATACAAGATTGAATAAATAAATAAAATAAATAAATAAACTTGACTGCACTGATTTTTTAAAAACCGTACTCGCTTTGTAGTTGTTGTGACTCAGACACATGGTATTCTTTGTTTTGTTATAAAATTCCGCACAATTTCCCAAAATCTCTAGTATTTTTGGCATATAGCTGGCATTGCATCACTGTGGAGTTATGGGGATAACTCAATGGTGAATGTAACAAATTGCTGGAAGGTGAGCATTCCCACAAAGAAGTGTTTTTTTCCTCAACTGAATTTTAGATTTTCAGTTGATTTTTTTTTTAAAAAAGAAGAATTACATGTTTGCAGATAGTTGCATATCATCCCCAGTCAACAAAAAATATGTATATTTACACGCATGACAGAAAAAACAAAAATTGAAGGAGCCACAACTATGAAGTCAAAAATAACAGAAATAATAATTATTACTTTAATTTCTTATCCACCTCTTGCCATGGCTCGAAGCAGGCTACAACATCACTAAAACACACAATCATCCAAAAACATTCTGCAAAATAAACATATCAAAGCTCATTTCTACAAAATACATATTAAAATAATAGAAAAAGATTAAATATAAGACACAATTTTAAAATTCATGATTAAAACTGGCTGGGTAGGCCTGTCTTCTAATGTATTTTAAAGGAATAGAAGTGTAGACTACCCTGTAATAGTGAGGTGAGTTTGCCCAGGGGAAGAATGTGTGTCCTGTTATTGCAATCTCACCTTGATGCGTGCAGTGTGATGTTAATGAAGTCACAACAGTGTCACTGTGGACCTCTAAAATCTGGTGTGAAACAGATGCTTTAAAACAGTGTAGATAAGCCCTATCAAGGCAAATATCTGAGAAATTTTGAAGGAAGCCAAAAGAGTTTACATAAGACTTCCCAGATTTCTTTGTTTTTCTCTCATTCCCATTTTCTTCCAAGTCAGTCAGAAATCCTTTGAAGTGAAAAGAAATGACAAAACTAATCAGTGCATCATATATCTAAATAATATAGCAGTGATTTTGTAAATAATCTCCTCTAAGTGACTCTCTGCTCTTAACCTAATGATAAATGTAGACCTAAGTGTTTGTGCAGTGTAGGTTTTGAGACGGGAAAGTGTGGAAAATATGTTCTCAGAGTTATCAAAATCCTTGTGATCTAAAAGCTCTAAACAAGTTCCAGACTGGTAGTCATGGGCAGTAAATTGTATGGTTGAATCAAGATTGGCTAAAATATTAATATGATATTATCAGTTTAACTTTTACTGTGCCTATAAAACATTTTCTCCCTAAATGCTCGGAAACGGAGTGGCTTCCTAACAGCTTCTTCAAGATGAAGGACAACTAGATAAGATGAAGAGATTTATGCAGACAGATTTTAGAGCAGAATAAAAGGTAGTTCATTGTAAGCATGCTGTCCATTATTGACTAATTCATAAGTTACAAGGGCAGGGAGATGCTCAGTGTTCTACCTTGAGATAGCCAGAAAGGGGAGATGTCATTACATGGGAGTAATTTCTGGTGCCCGTGCACTATTGTATAATTTTCATTGTATAGTTTTAATCTTGTGTTTTTATCTGTATTTTATGGTCTTTCTAACACTTGTAAATCACCCTGAGCCTGATGGGAGTGGTGACGAATAAATCGAAATAAATAAATAAATAAATAAATTACCGCATTGAATTCTTGCTGGATTTTGTAAGCTGCCTTGAGTCCCCTGTAGGGTGAGAAAGGCGGGATATAAATGAAGGTAATAATAATAATAATGTCTCTAGACACAGAGAAGGAGAGACAAATCAGAGAATCTTGACCATATGCAGTCAGTAGCAGAATAACTTTGGAGAGATTCGTAGCAGAAAAAGCCCTTTCTCTTCCCCAAACAATGTGCCTGTATGGCTTGTGAGTTAAGCCGCTTTTTTCCAGATAGCACAGTTGTTATTTTCTTGTTCGTTTAGCTGTTCTGCCCCTGATTTTTATAGCATCAGTAGCCATTTTGCTCCATCTACTATATTACCACTATCTATTTATTTATTGATTTTCTTTATTTATACCCTGCCTTTCTCCCCCTCAGGGGACTCAAAGTGGCTTACAACCCCGGTACAATTCAATACCGTAAAATCAACAGCAAAAACAATAACATATCCCCTCCACTAAAACAGTTAATAATTAGTTAATAAATACATCAAAACAGTAAACAGATTAAACTTATAAAGTGCATAGTTCAATTGGTCCAAGATCCTTTTTCATAATCCATATTCAAACTGTGTTGAAGCACGTAGTCACTTATTCTTTGAATGCTTGTGTGCAAAGCCTTGTCTTTAACTTTTTTCTAAAAACTAGAAGGAATGAGGCCTGCCTGATGTCACTTGAAAGGGAGTTCCACAGCCAAATGGCCACCACTGAGAAGGCTCTGTCACTCATCCCCAGCAATCACACTTGTGAAGAGGGTAGAACCAAGAGCAGAGCCTCCCCAAATCATCTTAAAGTTCTAGTAGGCTCATATGGAGAGATATGTTTGGACAGGTAAGTTGGACCAGAACTGTTTAGGACTTTATAGGCCAAGACCAGAACTTTACCTACATCACTTACTGCCAGTTTGCCAACATAGTTACAGCAGTTAACAGGATGGTGCCCAATGTATCCAGATAGTCAAACTTCACGAATGTGTCCTTTTAGATATGGAAGAAAGAAATAAAGGATGAGGCATGAGAGTGGTAGGTAAATAATCTATGCATAATAACTCCTGATAAGTACAGTAACTTTCACAAGCATAATTTCTACACTAATATTTATATTTTCAGCAGCTTTTTGGCCTTGCTTTTAGGGAACATAAACTTGCAGATCTCTGGTAATAGAAGTCAACATCCCTACCCAATTTTCATTTCATTGTCGGATTTTGTTATACAGTTCAACATTGATTGAATTCTTGAATTCAATTGTTGAATGTGCACCCTACATCCCCACATGATGAGCTATCCCAGGGGTGCAACATTAACTAGATTTGGAAATACACTGGGTGACCTTGGGTAAATCAGTCTCTTTCAGCCTCAGAAGAAGGCATTGACAACCCTCTTTGAACAAATCTTGCCAAGAAGACCAAGTGATATTCTCATTTTAGGGTTTCCATAATTTGGAAATTACTTGAAAGCACAGCAAACATACAGTGGGCCTTTGATATCTTCTGGGATTTGACTTCAGGAGCCCCTGTGGATACTGAATTCTAGAGATGCTCAAGTCCCAAAAACATAGTAAAACCATGTCCATTTTAGGAAATGGCAAAATCAAGGTTTGCACATGAACCACATCCTTCTTTAACTAAAAGTGGGATTTGTAAAACACACTGAGTTTGGAATGCTCTTGATACATACATAATTCTTGTTTCTCAAGGAGCCATCAATTACCTCTATGAACAACACTTTCTCCCTGAGTCCATCTATAACAAGTATGGGCAAACTTTGGCCCTCCGTGTGTTCCTAAATTCCTAACAGCCAGTAAGATGGCTGGAAATCCTGGGAGCTGAAGTCCAAAACACCCGGAAGGCCAAAGTTTGCCAATGCCTTATCTACACTGTAGAATTAATCCAGTTTGACACTACTTTAAATTTGATGGCTCAAGGTATGGAATCTTGGGAGATGCTGTTTTACAAGGTTTTTGGTCTTCCCTGCCAAAGTGTGGTGGTGCCTCACGAAAGCTATTACAAATCCTATGATTCCAAAGTGTTGAGCCATAGCAGTGAAAGCAGTGTCAAACTGCATTAATTTTACAGTGTAGATACATCTCTTGTTTTGAATGGCAGCTGCCTGATGCTAAATTGTGTCTTTCACTTTTTTATATAAAAATATCAAAGTATACCATTCAGGTATGGTGCAAGGTGTAGGTATATTTCACTATATAATTTCACAGTGTACACATAATACATTCACATTTGTGACCATATATCAATCATTCATAGTATGCATATAACAATATCACAAAGTGGATATCACAGTGTTAATATCACATAAATTCTAAAGCAAGGTACTGGTGTAACTATAACAGAACCAACAGTATAAACCTGTATTTCCACCGTGAGGTAAGTTCACTCTAATGTTGGCATGTAGTGTGGCTGGGAAGATCCCTGGATGTAAACAATGAACTGCTTCACCGCCTGGGGAAACAAGCGCCGCTTGGCTGGAGTTCAGTATAGCTGCTAAATGCTGGGCGTCTGTCCTCCGCTGGGGTGGCAGAATGGGGTGGGCTAGGAGGCTGTGGTTCTGTGGATCCAGAGATGTTTGAGGAGTCCTATGCGGTTCGCCTGATGGTTTTTTACTGTGCAGAGCTCGAACCGTTTCGGGGCTCCTGGGTGGTGGATGGAGCCGCGGCTTCTTCAGAGGCTGCACGGTGTTTGCCACATTGGCATGTACCCGCTGAGGAGGCTTGGCGTCGCTGCAGGAGGAATATTTTCACATCCAGTCCATGGCGAGCAAGCTTGACCATATGCTCGCCATGGACTGGATGTGAAAATATTCCTCCTGCAGCGACGCAAGCCTCCTCAGCGGTACATGCCAATGTGGCAAACGCCGGTGCAGCCTCTGAAGACGCCGGGGGCTCCATCCACCACCCAGGAGCCCGGCGGGTTCGAGCTCTGCACAGTAAACCATCAGGCGAACCGCGTGGGACTCCTCAAACATCTCTGGATCCACAGAACCACAGCCTCCTAGCCCACCCCATTCTGCCACCCCAGCGGAGGACAGACGCCCAGCATTTAGCAGCTATACTGAACTCCAGCCAAGCGGCGTTTGTTTCCCAGGCGGTGAAGCAGTTCATTGTTTACATCCAGGGATCTTCCCAGCCACACTACATGCTAACATTAGGAGTGAACTTACCCTACGGTGGAATACAGGTTTATACTGTTGGTTCTGTTATAGTTACACCAGTACCTTGCTTTAGAATTTATGTGATATTAACACTGTGATATCCACTTTGTGATATTGTTATATGCATACTATGAATGATTGATATATGGTCACAAATGTGAATGTATTATGTGTACACTGTGAAATTATATAGTGAAATATACCTACACCTTGCACCATACCTGAATGGTATACTTTGATATTTTTATATAAAAAAGTGAAAGACACAATTTTGCATACTCTTTATTCTTTGCTAGCTTTCATAGCGTGTTTGAATGCTGTTAGCATTAGAGCCTTACTCTGTGTATAAGCTGCCTGATGCTGCCAACTGCAAATGCCACTCTTTGACTGTGGATAACCTTTTCTCTGAGCTGGCCACAATAGTTCCTCGTATCTTAAGTACATACTGTATACCCAGCAAAACTATTTTGGCATGACTCAACATCAACATCAACATGAATAAGGATAGTTGGTTGTGTTTTTTATTAGTCTGAAAGCTGAAATCTTCCCTTCATACACAGATTTTTTTTTTTAAATGAAGAAGTCCACATATTTGTCTTTTTATGTTACTACTAAGAACATACCAACAAGGGCCCTATATCAGGGAGAAATTAGCCATTTAGTTCACACAGCAATATATTATGCATAGTTTTCCTAACAAGGGATGGCTAAAAGAGAAGAATTGGTCTGTCATACCCAATGTCTGAATGAATTCTTTTAATACAGACTGCCGTAAAATTCAGAAATCAATTTAATTTGGTACACATTGAGAATAGAAGGTGGATTTCCAATCCCTTGTCAGCCATCAAGTCTTCTGTCAAAATACCCTTTCCATTCTTGGAAGGAATTATACAATAATAATAAATGCATTCAAAATGCAGGACTCGCCACCCCAATTTGGTATTATTTCCTGTCCTCCTTCATTATCTAGGTGAGAGAGTACTTCATGTCACTGCCTTCCATCATCACCTTTCTCATGTGGAAAATGATGCATCCAGACAGGTTTCTGTTTTTGTACAGATTTTTCAAGTGAGCAAAACCTTTTGATTTTCCAGGGCTCTAGCTTATTAGGGACTTTTACTCTTCAGACACCTCACTTCCCATATGACGAAAGTGATAATGGAGGAGGGAGAGCCAGGAACTCCTCAGTGGTCTGTTGAAGATACTTAGGTGAGTAATGCCTGACCATGACTTTATTGGAGGAGAAACACCTAATTGCCTCAACTGCTATTTCTTCAGCCTAGAGATACAATTTTTGTTCCTTTCCCCCCAAAAGCAGATTAAAGAGACAGAGTCATAAAATCTCTTTTCCCCCCTTTTTGTTGTGGCAACCTCAAATCAAAAATTATGTGCATTGAGTATAAGGAAGATGGTGCAGTGTGTGTCTGGGGATAAGTTTCCATTTATTTTGCTTTGGTGATTTACTGAATGCAGACAAGAAAATAAGCTTCTATGCCGGTATTGGGAAGAGAGCCTTTCATATCAGCTATAAAGTCTGAATGAAAATGTTGTGGGCAGAGGAAAATATTCTGTTTTAATCACTGGGTCTGTCTCATGAAGAAAAGATGACATTTATGTGATGTATGCATGTGCACCATTACCTTTTACTATAATATACACATGTCAAGTCGTCTCATATATAGCTCTTCTCTCTGGTGGCTAGGTTGATGGAAATATATCTTTTCCTCTCTGGCTAGAGACATATGTTTTCTTGAATTGGAGCAGTGCAAGTTAAGATTTCTGTATTGGAGAGCAATGCAGTTGCTTGGTGATTGGAGTGTGAAATAAGGTTCTGCCAGCTTTGGCTTTCAAGTACCTATTTCTGCTCTGCAGAACTGTCATGATTAACTGGCAACTCATTTGTTATGTATCTTGCTGTGAATATGAGTGGAGGGTTGCTAAAACTTTTTTACTTTTCTCAATGGAAAAATAACTTTTCTGGAATCATACAGTTAATACAAGCCAAACCCCTAAAATTTGGATTCCAGCTGCCTTCTACCAAGAAAACCCCTTCATATATATATCTATCAATGCTTCCTGGGTCATGTTCTGGCTTTCTCATAGAGAAGACATGGATTGAACCTATCATGGTAAGTCAATTGCTTCAAAATTAACAATAACCCATAGATAGCCTCAAAATAATAGTTTTAAAAAATAGACAAGTGTCTGCCTGAAATGATAACTCTTTACACAACATGTCATTCTCCTTACGTAAGTTCTCACTGTAGTGACAACAGGGATATGGTCCTTTCTCCAATCTCGATGAGCCCCATTTAACGCTCAAGACTTGGACAGATATACGATGGAGGATGGGACTCAAGGGTCATAGGCTAAGATACGAATATTGATTATTTTTAGAAAATGAGAGGAAAGAACAAGGCACAAAAGAGCATACATGATGATGAAAAAAGCACAGACACATCACAGGAGAAGGTGAAGGCTAGTCAAGAAAGGGAAGAATGAGAGTATCAGGAAATAAGGGAAACAAGTCCTACCAAGCACATAGCCAAGGGGAAGGTTTATGGGTTCAACAGACCCCAAAAATTTCAGGCTAAAATAAATCTGATGAACACGTGAATTTTAACTGTTTAACCAAAACCCCATGCTAAGTCTATGAAAAGCTAAAATTAGAGTTCCTCTAGAACCGCAAGCACTATCTCAATCAAATTTTTATAACTTGTTCACACTATCATTATCATTTACATTGCAAAAGCAGATCTAGCAGACATAGTGGAAGTGACCAAGTTTTGACGTCACATATGTGTAATCAACATTTTTGACATGAAGATGCAATCCACCGAAAGTGACATCAGAATTGGACTCCCCAGGTTAAACTCTATAAGAAAACTTACGTTTAAATACAATTCACGATGTTTCCAGGTATATAACAACTACGATAATTTGTGCTTATTTTAAAAGTTTATACTTTAATTTATCCTAAACTATCAAGTATTTTTGAATATCTAGGTACCAGAATAAAAGTATTTTATGTAGTTTCTAAAATGTAATAATATGTGTGAATCATAATCTTGATTTTTAGATATTCTAATTTAAGGTGAAAATACATGTATAAGTGATCTTTCAAAATGCTGTATCTATCATTCTAATCAAAAACATTTTCATGAAAATTGAACACAACTATAGATTTAATTATGCAGTTTTTTGTTTTAACCCCATGTAATTCTTTTAATCATTTTTGAAGTATTTTTTTTTAAAAAAACACCTGAAATTAGTCATTGCTTGCTCTTGCTCTAACCCCTTTCAGATATCTCTCTCATCTGCCTTCTTGCTCCTCCCACTGGGGTATAAAAGGATGGCATGAAAACAGCTGTGGGTCATCCCAAACACAGCCATCTTACTGTGCAGTTGTCTGCTAGCTTGGTTGCTATTCTCAGACTTTAAGCCCTGGTCGTTGCTGTTAAGTGTTTCTTTTCATCCACCTGACTCCAAAAGATGCCTAAACCCTCTTCTGTAATGCTTGCAGTACTTCTATGACAATTCTGAGGCAAAAGAATCTTGGAAAAATTGCATGGCCCTTAACAACTGGCATGCTACTGTGTTGGGAATCTGGTAGCGTTCTCAGCAATAGGGTGGATGGGTGTAAGGAGAAATATAGAAATTGGCCACAATCCTTCCCTGGTCTTGTTGTTTTCAACTTCTGTAGGGAAATGGGTGGCAGAGACTCAAGAAAATTTTTCTCCTTGTGCCCTAACTACAATCTGAGACAGAAAAGAACTATGACATGTAGAGGATGCTTGTTTGGAATATTTCCATAATTCATTATTTGTTTGCAGTCTGGTCATGTTTTACAGCAGCTTGTTGCCATAGCTTATTGTACGCTGTTTTTGAAATTGTTGTTTTATATGTTGTATGTTTTTATTTTATTGTACTTGTATTTTGTGGTGCATTTTATACTCTGTTTTAGGCACTTTATGCCATCTGTAAGCCACCCAGAGTCCCTTCGAGGAGATGGAAGCGGAGAATAAAGTTATGAGCACCCCAAATTTGTGTTGATTTGGTAATATCACTCTCCTCAGCACAGGAGCTAAGCTTGTGTGTGTGTGTGTGTGTGTGTGTGTGTGAGAGAGAGAGAGAGAGAGAGAGAGAGAGAGAGAAATGGGGGGAAAGGGAGTTAAGTACACACACTACACAGACCTTCTTGTGAGTTTTTTTAAAATAAATGTACAAACAATAATCTGCTTGGAGTCTCTGTGAAAATACTTTTCTGTTTTTAAATTATGTTTAACTGCTGGCATTGTCTGTTAGGAAAGAATATTGTGAAGATGTATTTGGTTACTGAAAAATATATCAATTTGATAACATCCATAGTCCAAAGTCAAGGTCAATTGCAAATTAATTTTGCAGAGGAGGCTTTTGCATAAAATACCCCAAAGAGAAGGAAGAACAAAGTGGGGGAACATGTACCTTCTTGTTAATTGGGATTTGCTCAACTTGTGTTTATACTGCAGTAATGACTGAACAATTCTCTTTATTGTAAGTTGGATAGCTCTCATGACTGTTGAAAGATTTATAAAATGGGCTGGTATTAGCATGGTTGAAAAAAATAATAAACACAAGCACTATCAGTTCCAGATGTCCCCCTACGCTCTGTGAAATCAAGTGACTTGCCAAAGCTTTACTGGCTCCACACCTTCTTCTAGTCAATCTGGAACAGCATAAACATTTTTTCCCTTTGGGTAAAGCCATATGTTCACATTGCTGGCAGAGCCATCCAAGCCCATGGATGATTGCTTTGCAGTTGTCTTATGGCTTATCCATTAACAACTCTGCTGTCAGATTATTCAAACACTCATTCATTACTAGCTCGTTTTTTGGTAAACACATATGCACATGAAACTATTCTTTGGTGAGGGGGGGAAACCTATCTCATTTTACTTGCTAATTTTGGTTACCCTCTCAATGTTTGGACAATTTAGGAGCAAAGAGTTTGTCAAACTGTTGGGAAAAGATGGTGCCAAAACAGGAAAGGGAAATGCATTAACTTTGTCATGTATATAGAAGCATTCTTACAGCTCAAAGCAAACAAAGTGTAGCTGCTGAAAAGAAGAATGAATTACATGGTTTGGAGTTTAGATTTCCAAATAATCATAGATAAAAATAAATGTCCCCCTGGCTGCATGGTATCTTACATGTAACCACTCAAATCGAAAGGAGGGGTTGTAAATAAACAGTAAACTGAATTTTATGTTTTTATGAACAAAAATGAATGAAGCCACATCCTGATCCATTGCTTTTGGGGGGGGGGGAGAAAAGGTAGAGGAGGGAAAGGACACAATTGTATATGTCTAATTCATGCACAGGTTTGTGTGTGTGTGTGTGTGTGTGGAAGAGATAAAAAGATTTAGCATTAAACAAAGAGAGGAAGGCTGATTTATTCCAACATATGTGCAACACAGAAAAATATTTGGAAACACATTCCAAAAAAACCTCCCTAGAAACCAAAAGTAGGGATAAAATATCAAAAACTAATTTTCTAGGGACAATTCAGAGGATAATAAATGACTATTCCCAGGTCTGGTATCAGCACCCAACTTTTTGTGTGCCTGTTAGGATCCTTGCATTCATGAAGTAGCCACCAAAACTGATGCTTGCCTAACCACAATGACTACTCTAATGGCCATAACTAATATGCCTTCTTTATTTGTTTGAAATATTTGCAACTGGCAATGGCCTCACAATGGTTTTCAAATATAAAAAACAATATCAATTAACAAAAACCAACATTTACAATAAAAAATAAGTAAACCAGAAAATTCTTAAAATATTTAAATGATTAGAGCTAGAAAGAAAACCTAAAATGAAAAATAAGAGTGAAATCTACAGGCTGAAAGATTCACATTTGAGAAGACCATCAAAGAGCAATTAGAGTAAGTCTACACTGGCAAGAAAACCCACCCCAAATTAATTGCTGTGTGTCCTCATGATTTTTGACTACTTCTGGTGAGTAATATGGTTAAACCGAATTATCCCTGCTTCAGGAAAAAATGGAGGATACTTTGTAGTTTTGTTGCACCTTAGACCTGAAGGACCCCTCAGTAAACCACTTGAGACTGGCCGTGATTAAATGCTTTATTTAGAATAAGTAAAAAAGAGTAAAGAAGATAGAAATATAGTCCATTGATGCTCCAAGCATCAGGGTATTGCAAAGCAATAGTCCATAGGTAAAACAGGATCAAAAAGGTAAAAGAGTCTTGATGCCCCAATGGGCTAAATCCAGGGATAAGTTCTTGGCACAAAGACTTGGCAAGTAGAGCCCACAGGCTGGAAGGCCCAATGGCCCAGGCAAAGGTCCGTAAAGCTTGGCTTGAAGGCTAAACGTTGGCGAGAGATACCTAGAGCCAACGGAAAGCAGCTTAAGTAGGTTTTCTCCTTTGAAGACGCAGGCTGCGTCGGAACTTCTTCTCAGGCTCAATTGTTGGGCTTGCCCCTCCCGAGCCTCCCGGTTGAGACTGGAATGTAAGCTCGTTAGTGAAGACACCTGGGCCTTTGGGAGGCACCGCTGCTTCGCGGTACCAGGCTTTCTTATTGACCTGGGAATTAGAAGGGTTGCATTTGTCCTTGAATGCTTGGTGAACTAGAGGCTTCTGCAGAAGCTCATTTGCAGGCTTCTCTGAGGCCTGGGATTTAACATGGCGTTGGTCTTTCTTAGGGCCCAAGGCAAGCTGGGGCATGACAAGTTTGTTGGAAAATCCAAAGTATCAAAAGGCTTCAAGGCAGTCACACAGCTGGATCAAATCTAGTCTGGACTGGTCCACTATCCAGATTCAGAGAAAGGGGGATGGATTGTGCCCGTGTGCTGCCTCCACCATTACTCCAAACTAGATACAGAGCTCCATGTGAGCTTCAAGCCATCATGGGTGCCCCATTCTGACATTAAAAGAGGCCCCTGCACAAACAGGAAGAAGACTGAGAGATTACACACTCCTTCTTTCTGATCATGTGGAAGGTTCCGTCTATTGTGGAGTCACCTGTCTATTCTTCAAAAAAAGCAGCATATGAAAATGAAGTGGATGCTTACAAGATAGGAGACAGATGAAGATTCCCAATTGTGAAGCTTGACTTTATATTGTTATAGCTAGTGGATTTTTTTTTGCTAAACAGGTATCTTCAGCTCCAATTGTAGCAAACTTTTTCAAAGAGCATAGTTATATGTTCAACAAGTTTCATTCCATTGCCCTCCCCCTCAAATAATCAGAAAGCATCTCAGGAATTTGTAGACTCAACAGGATAAAAAAAAAGTTAAGATGGATCTTTTAAACAGCTTAAGAAAAGGTTCAACTGGGTCTTATGCAGCAGAAGGTTCTCCTTCTAGGCGTGGAAGAAGAAAAGATCTGTTATCTTGGTATTTTTGCTCTTTTTTCATGGCAGTTCCAGTAATGATGTAACTTGAAGAGAAAACACTTCAGAACCTACCTATTATCTAAGAGAGAACATTGCAGCTTCCTTGACTTTCTTTCCCTTCTTCTCTGTTTTTCCTCTAATCTTTTCAAATTTTTCTCCTTTTTCCATAAATATTTGACTTCTTTCTTTAACAGTGTGGCTTACTTAATTTTGTCACTACAATAGACGTACCAGAATAGCAACACATTCTGGGAGTTTCTCATAATTTTCTCGACTAAGACCTCACAAAGGGTTCCCAGGTGTGTGCCTTAAAATAAGGAACACACACTTGGGGGTGGGGTGGGGCTTCTCGGCTAAGACTTTTGGGAGCGGGACTTCCTGGGCCTCAGCCAATGAGAGCCCTACCCCATTAAGCCTTCCTCCTCTCTCCCAAGCTCCTCCTCTTCCTCCATTCTCTCCTCCCCTTCCTTGGCAATTGATGTCCTTTCACTCCATCCTAGCCGCCAGTTGACCATACAGTTATGCTGGAAGACCTAGAGAATCCTAGAGAGAATATTTTAATCAAATCTGTGAATAATATAATCCGCAAAAGTTAACATTGAATAATAAATAAATAAATAAAATTTATTTTTACCCTGCTTTTTCTCACCCCAAAGGAGACTCAAAAGACCTCATTGCTGGTGGCAGGTGGCAATGGTGCTGTCCTTAATGGTGAGGCATGGAGGTCATCGCCTCACCTCGTGTTGCTTTGTTCCACATTGCCAGCCAGACGGTGATCACATGGAGCTGGTAACCTAGGAGGCTTCCTGTGATGCCAGGTCCAGGCCTGGGTGCTAGAGGGAATCTGTGCACACTGCGCACACACCTCACTTCCCTCCATATGAGTGCCAGGCCAACTGCTGAAACACAGCGAAAGGAGGCGACACGAAATGAGTGCCTCCTCCATTAAGAACAGCATTGACGTTCATGTGACCATGGCCATGCATGTGACCCGTGCATGGGCATTAGTGTAAAGATATCTAAGCTCATGGGACATTCCCCTTAGGTTTTTTTTATAATTACTGTCCCCTCACTTCTTGTTATTTGTTGTGTTTGTCCAACCCTCTCTTTAACCTTTTGTCTATTCACTCCAGGCCTTCAAAAACTACTGTTCCCAAGAATAATGTAAGCCTTCCTCACACAAACTAGTTTAAAGTCTGCCTAATTAGGATTGCCAGTCTCTGAGCAAAAACATTCCTTCCTACTTCTGTGAGGTGCAACTTATCTTGTGCCAGTAGGACGTCTTCCTGGAAAAGCAAACCATGGTCCAGAAAGCCAAATTATTCTTCCTGACACCGTCTGCAGAGCCAGTTATTCACCTCTACTATTTTTCTCACTCTTCCTAGGCTGCATTGTACAATGGGGAGGAGAAATGAAAAGACCACCTGTACATTAAAATCTTTTAGCTTTCTTCCGAGAGCTTCAAAATCCTTTCTGATTTTTGAAGACTATGCCTTGCAGTATCATTGATTCCTACATGAACCAACATGAAAGTGGGAGGGTCAGTGGGCTTGATGAGTCTTGTCAGCCACTGAGTTACATGGTGGATTTTTGCCCCAGGGAGGCAGCATTATTTCTCTAGACATCCTGTCAGGTTTGCAAATCACTGCTTCTGCTCCTCTCAGGAGGGACTCACCTAAGACCAACACTGAGTTATGTGGTGGATTTTTGCCCCAGGGAGGCATCATATTTCTCTAGACATCCTGCCAGGTTTGCAAATCACTGCTTCTGTTCCTCTCAGGAGGGACTCATCCTGTCTCATTTGGGGATTGACAGGGTCACTTTCCTGTAATGCTTTCTGCAGATCTCCTGAAAACTGACCCTGTTGCTTAGTTGGATCATGTAGCTCCAAAGTGGCTTCCTCCTCAGAAACATTCCCTCTGCATTCATCAAGGATAATCCAGTCAGAAGTGTCCTAGACACCCTCATTCACCCTAGTGTGTTCTTGTTTTGCCTCATCGACAATTGGGAAAAGAGCATTTGCTTCATTCTATGACTGCAAATTCTATGTTGGTGAACTGTCCTCATCCTCAAAGACATCCCCCATGCATTGATCAAGAATGGTCCACTCAGTTGTATCTAAGAACCTCTCATCCTTTCCAGGGTGCTGTATTTTCTTATCATCTGTTACTAGTGAGAGAATTTGAAATCAATTGTGAAACCCTAGATTAATAGAAGGATTCGCAGAAGGATTCCTGATCCTCTTTCACTTTCTAAATGTCACATATTTTCCAAGAACCAGTGTTTTCTACATTTGAAGTAACCTCCCCATAGCATTACCCTGAATGTGGATGATGTATCTACTAGAATGGTCTACTGAGCTGTGTCTAAGATAAAGTCGAGTTCCTTAATGTCCTTAAGTGTCATGATCCAGGCCTTGAGTAGCTGGATCCTCTCTTCATTAAAGTAATCTGTTTGCATTTGCTGCAGGTGCAGCTCACTATATGTTCTGTCAAGAAGATGAACATCCCACAGCCCCTGCATGCAACTGAAATAGCTTGACCCTACTCAGATTACCAAAAAAGTTTTTACCCAGCTGAAGTCCTCCTAAAAATCCCTTAGATCACCTGTTCACTATGTTTTTTTCCTTCACATTTTGTCCATGAGTCAGGCTGTAAGGACGCCATCCTCAAGAGAGAAATACCAGTTCTTGCATCTTGCTTCACTGCATCTGCAAGATGTCGTATCACAAGCCTTTCCCTCTTCATGAGAAACCCCAGCACATGGAGAACCGTGCCAAGGCTTGACATCTCTAATTGGCAGCTGCTGTTATCACATGGATGGCTGATTAATAAATTAGTAAATTCTCCAACAGCAAGTAACTGTCTGATATTATTAAAAGCTACCTGCTCATCACAGATGCTCACTCTGCTTATTTTCTGCACAGGTGCAGTATGAAAAGATTGTGATCCTCATTTATCATTGTTATTGAAGAAAATGTAATATATACTACTTCAGCCGAAGATCATGATGACAAAAAGTATAGGGAAAGAGGTGGATAATCTGAATGTCTTAACTTTTGGGAGGGGTAAACATAAAAGCTATCTATACCAACAGCTGGATGTTCTAAATTTGATTTATGTTTTGCTTTTCCTTGCTTTAATTTCTTAAATAATGGCACTTTTTTCTTTTTCTTTTCTTTTTGTGCATGAAGGAACCCATAAATGTTGATGTTCATTATGTTCATGTTATCAGAAGTGTAGTGACTGAGTCTGGGTTTTAGTGCCTGAGTGTTTGACTCAGATAGTTGCTATATGGCCCCCAAGAAGGACTCTAGCGGCTCTAAGAGCACTGACCCAGCAAACAAGCCTCCCCTCCCCAAAGAAGCACCCTCCACCCCAAATGTTTATTTCACCTGAGGATGAGAGGAGTGAAGACATCACTACTGCTATCTCTGCAAGGTTGCAAGCTCTTGACAAAGATAAGCAGAGTCACAGTCATAAAAATACTTCCAGTGGTTCAATAGGGGTGATCAAGACCGGTGCTGCTAATGAAATTCTCACTTGATGAACCTCTTTAACATCATCAGGTCCTTCTTAGACCAGTTCAGAGGTTAAGGCTTAGTTGGCCCTGGGTTCATGGAGCCAGTTAGTTCCCCTTATATTTCCTTTTCTGTCTGGCACCAGTGCTGGAAGAGAAATGTACCCTATCAGGATTGACCTTGAGGGACCCCCTTCTTGGTCCCTTGGTACAGCTATCTGCTTTAAACTTCAACACCTAGATTAGTCAAGTGAGAGACTTTCACAGCTGATTGGGGAGCAGACTGTTTCAGTCAAGCACCAGTTGTAATCCACCACTGAAAAGATATTGTGAGGAGATGACAAGGGTGTTTTCTCCTGTTATATTGTGAGCTGAAAAAGAAGGAAAATAAATGTCTGGGTGGTAGAGAGATAGAGAAGATCAAGAAATGTAAGACTGATATGAATTGGACCAATGAGCTGTCTGTGGTTTTATTTTACGCAGGATTCTTTGCCAAGGAATAGCCCCATGGTGTTTATTCATTGATTTAGTACAGGAACATTATTTATAAGGGTTATGTTGGCTCCTGTGTGATGAAATTCTGTACAATGAAGGCAGCAGTATCCTTGCTTAAGCTTTGATCACATGCACGCCTGGCTTTGGGTGCAGATTGTGGAAAGGGCAGAGACCGCAGTGCGTTCTTAGGGTTCCTAATGGCAGCAGAAGCTGCTGTGCTTTGAATTTTGGTTAGCTGTATACACACATGCCATCTGTGTAACTATAATTGCATAGGTTCCATTTCTGGAGGTCTAGATTCCTTTCAGAACTACCCTAAAAAGAGGCAATGCTCCCTGCATGCAAAATGGGTTCAGTCTGGATAGGTCTCATAGGGATTAGAGTGACTGATCCAAGGAGCAGCTGCTATTTAAAATACCATTTCTAATTTGGATTCAAATTGCCTTTTCCAAGGAAGCATCACCCTTGAATTTGAAATCTATATTTGGGTTAGAACACATTCTTAAGAAAAGGACTGTGAAGGAGATAGCTGAGGGGAGAGGGTTGGTGACTCTCTATTGCTGCCTGCAATTTTGAGGGTTTCCCCAGTAGGAGTGGTGCCTAAGAAGGTACCAAGTGAATACATAATTAACTAGTGTCATTAGTAGACAGGAGAGTCTATTAATGACACCAGGCCATCAGAGTTGTCTATTGTTAGGTATACTGTCTTTGGTGAGGAAGGAACTGGTGCTGAACTGGCAAATTACCTCTGCATTTTACCTGTAACTAGTTCACCCTGATTATTTCAAACTACTTCTGGTCACTTCTGGTAGCTTCAAACTACTTCAAAGGACATTTAATAGAAATGTCAAGTTTGCAAACTTTGTGCAATTCTATTGAAGTTAAAGCACCGCTTGGCCGTTGCTAATCTCACCCCTTCAAGGACAGTCTCAGTAGACTCCGCCTGTGACTGCAGCTCTGGCAACTCCTCTGCACTCTGGCAACCTCCTAGTTGTTGCTCAAGCTCAAACAATCTTCTCTCTACCTCCTCCAGGATTCTCGAACACACCAGATCCAAGGTCAAATCCCGAGATCTTACATATTGTAGAGAATGCGGCAAAAAATCCCAACTATTAGGCATATTCGCCATCATTATAAATGCTTTATGTTCATTACTAATGTCCACACCTCTAGTTTGGCATTCCAAGAAAAGATCCTTCATTCTCTCCACATGGCTCTTCACATCTCCACCATCCTCAAGTTTGGCTCTGTAAAGTCTTTTAGTCCATAACATTTTGCCCAGGGTAGTTTCAGGTAGATGTGAAGAGACATGTAAAGAGAATAAAAAAGGTTATGGGCCAGTGCCAAGTGGTGATAAAGTTTAGTTTGAAGTATTTGGAGTGGACACAAGGCTGAACCGGAGCTGTTGCAGAGGAGTTTGCTTCTGAGGTGAGACGGTGTTTCTTTGAAGGAGGGGAGGTTGTTTCCAGTGAAGCAGAGATCTGCGCAGCGAGGCGGCTGGACCCGGATGATTTATGGTCCTGAAGTGTGATGCCATAAAGCCATTGAGTCTTGTGAGTAGCCAGATCAGAGGGGAGATTGCTAGAGGCTATAAGGAAATAGCTGGGCTGAATTTGGGTGCAACCGAAGATCTTCCAGGGGAGAGATGGCTGCTAGATCGAATCCACTCACCATGATAGAAAAACTGAATGACTGTAACTATCAACAATGGTCTGTGCATATGGAACATTTATTGGCCTGGGAAAATTTGCAGAAAACAATTTTGGGCACAGAAGCAGACCGTGAAAAGAATCAAAGAGGTTTGTCAACTCTTATTCTTTGTATATCTCCAGACCAACTGATACATGTAAGGAGATTGCAGACTGCACAGGAAGTCTGGGAAGCACTTAAAAGATGTGAAGAGACATGTAAAGAGAATAAACAGAATTTCCTCCCTTTGCTTTCCCTGCTTTTGCCTCAAGTCAGGGAATCCAGTTTTAAACCAGAGAAGGAAGGAATTCCCTCTACTTGCTTTTCCCCACTCCTAGAGTAAAACAACTACTTTCAAAGTAAAGACCACCCAATGAAACAGGAAATAACACTTTCAAACCATTAACAAAAGGATTTGGAAGTCTCGTAAGTTTTGAAAAGTTTTGGATTTTTTTTTGGTGAAAATCAGAATTGAATTTAGAATAGAACTACCAGCGCCCCCTATATCCGAAACGAGTTTTGAACCATTTTTTTGGATCAAACAAGCCTACTACATACAGTGACTTAAAGTATTTGTATATTAAAATACCTGATATTAAAAATATCATAAAACAATAATGGTTTGGCTATATTAAAAGTACGCTGGAATTAACAATATGCATTTTATTTGATTTTTGTTAGGTAATAGTTTCTTTGGAAAGTGTTAAAGGAGACATTTTAGAAAGACAACAAGGTCAATTGCTTTTTGAGAGATATAAAGCTTTCAGTCTGTATGTTACGTTGGTGCCCTGCATGTTTTTATACAGAGATGGTTCTTATTTTGAAAGTGGGAGACTGCTTGGTTCCTGTAAATAATTAATCCAGTCCTTATGAGTATATTCAATTTGGGAATTGATACATGCTCACTTGCAGTGACTCACTCAACACAAGAAGTCAGACTAGCCTAGCATGACTGAAACTATGCTGCTTGAACAGCTGAATAGTCATTTGTATATAGATGTTATGAAAGACTGATACTGTGAGTAATTGTGAATCTAATTATAATAGTACTAAATAATACAAACATTGAGTGAGGCATGCCAGGGAATGAGGAAAATCTGTCACTAATGATAAATTACATTTATTCTGGGAAGGAGAATGCATCCTTTCCCGCATTTCATTGATGCTTATTCAATCATCAAGAGTAATGTATTCTGTCTATTCTGCTTTGGTCAGACCTCACCTGGAATACTGTGTCCAGTTCTGGGTGCAACAATTCAAGAAAGATATTGACAAACTGGAATATGTCCAGAGGATAGCAATCAAAATGCTAAAAGACAAGTCCTCTGAGGAATGGCTAAGGAAACTGAATATGTTTAGCCCAAAGAAGAGAAGGTTAAGAGGTGACATGACAGCCATGTTTAAATATTTGAAATGATGCCATACTGAAAATGGGGCAAGATTGTTTTTTGTTGTTCCAGAGATTCGGAAATGGAGCAATGGATTCAAGCTGCATGAAAAGAAATTCCAACTAAATGTTAGGAAGAACTTTCTGATGGTAAGAGCTTTTCAACAGTGGAATACACTGCTTAGGAGTATGGTGGTGTTTCCTTCTCTGCAGGATTTAAAGCAGAGGCTGAATAGCTATCTGTCAGAGGTGCTTTGATTATTTATTCCTGCATGGCAGAGGAGAGGACTGGACACCCTTGTTGTCTTCTTGAATATAATGAGGTGATATGGCATTGAGTGCCTGAATGTAGCAGTGCCTTGTAATTAGGCCACAGCATGTACTCAGATAAGAAGGAAAACCTACTTTCATAAGTTTGCATCACTGACAGTATTCAATATACTGACAGACAATACTGCCAGCTTCAGGGCAATGTTCCTCTATGACTGAAGCCTAAGAGGCCTTGAGGAGACTGCAGACTCATTGCTCCCATAAGCTAGGTTGCCAGAAGCTTGTTAGAAATGAAGCCAGGTAGAAATGAAGCTAGAGATGACTACCCCATCAGCCACTGAAAGTGGAGGTATCTGTAGATTGTGCAGATCAGCCATGCTACAGAGAATGCCTACTAGGCTTGGAGGTAACTGCTTGAGTTACAGTCAGCTAATTAGAGTGCAGCAAGCCAAAATGCACTGATTATGGGCTTATGGTACAGCCTCCATTAGAGCTGATGGTGCGGGAATTATGTCCAAAGTTTCCCAGCCACACCAAAGCCTGGTCTGCCTGTCTAGAAGCTACCTGAGCAGATAGTGTTGCCTATGGGTTGTAGAGGTGTGTGCAGTACCTGTTTCTCCCATTTCATCCATTCTTTCGTTCCTTTCATTTTGTACTGGAGTATGAAATGCGAACCCCTCGCCTGGAAGAAAAATAAGCACAAAATGAAAGAAAGCGAGAGCAGGTACCATTTCCTTGCCTGCTTTTCAGCCCATGTGGCATCAAATGGGAGTGGCGGCTAACAAGTCTAATAATAAATAAATAAATAAATAACCGAGTGCTATTTCTCTCTAAGCTCTGCCTGTTGGGTCAATCAGTAATATGGTATGCAATTAAAGAGATATCACAGGAAATAGTGAAAGAATGATAGGAATTTCAGTAAAAAAATGGAGGCCTAAATGTTCAGAATTTATATAAAACTAGCTGTACCCGGCCACGCAGGCAGGTAGCCGGGGGCTAAGGGGGCTTCACCCCCCCAAAATTCTCAGGGTGGTCCGCGAAAAGGCCATACTGGTACATTATTTAAACTGTAATGCTCATTCATATCATGATCTGATCACCATGCTCATTATATCCCACATTAATGGGGTTATTGGGATAACAATACAAAAGATTTGCTAGGGTAGACCTTCTTCCACCCAGTCTCAGCCTCCCGAACCAAACTCAGCCCCCTCCGAAACAAAATCCTGGCTACGGCCCTGCGGCCACGCGTTGCTGGTGGTATGCAAAAGTAAATAATGAGGAAGTGCTTGTTTTTAATATATTGTATTTCTTAAAGCTTGTGAGTAAACCATTTTTCTTGTGGTTCCTTTGTCAGTGTTGATTTAGAGATTGTGTAGGTTTCCTACTGTGGAAGAGGGAACATATAACTGTCCATGTGTGAAGCATTTGGTGCCTCGATATATGCCACACAATTCTAAATATTGTCCTTGTGCTTTGTTGTTTGTGATCACAAAAGCCAGTCAAATGGGGGATGGAAGTCTAGTGAATTGTAATGTCATATTTGTAGTAATCATTGGAATGTGTGGGATGAGGACATGTTCTCCTTTGAATGGTCCTGTTAAAGATTGTTGCTTCGATGACATCGTTCATTAATGCTTTGACTGCAAGGTATGTGCCATTGCATAGTTTTGGCTGGTTGGTGTTTCTCAACATGATAATAGGTTTGGAAGAGTATGGGCAATGGATGATGCAATTTGCAGTACCTACAACTGATTCAGCTCTGATTTCCACAGACTATTGAGACAAATGACAGATCTGGACCAAATCTGGCACATAGAACCCCAATGAGCAACAGAAAATACTGGAAGGGTTTGGGAGGACTTGATAGTGATCTAATAGTAATAGGAACCTAGAGTTGGAAGATACCTCTGAAGGCCATGCAGAACCCTTCTTCTTGTTGGTGCGTTAGAAGTCTCTAACGTGCACCAGAATGATTCAGCCAAGCCATGGTCAAACTACAGCTATTTAATGATAAGACAACCAAAAACATCACGGAGCAAAGCAGAGTATGCCTCACTCGGACAAAAGATTAATGGCGCAGGCAGCAGAGGCTTATCAGTTCAGGACTGCCCCTTCCACATTCCAGAGCAGAAAGATCCGGGGTTACAGTTCATAGCACATACGTCATTGTCTGGTCATACACACAGTGACTTCTTCTTAAGTTAACCCCACAAATGCCTAACTATATTTGCTCTAAGCATACAGGCAGTACAGCATCAGCATCAGTACACAACCAGACATGCATACATATACAGGAACATTTGAAACTCACAACATCTTATACATCAAAAATCCCAACACTTCTGTTCTCATGCTGGAAAAGCATACCTAGTATTGGGAGGGAGCCCCGAAGGCTACCCAGTCCACCATGTTTCTGCTATAATGGAACACAAATAAAGCCCTACCATGAAATGACCACCCAGCCTCTGCTTAATAGTAGTAGTAATAATAATAATAATAGAATCCTAGAGTAGGAGACCTCCAAGGCCATCCATCCAGCCCCTTCTGCCACAAAGGTAAAGCCCAATCCAAGCACTCCTGACAGATGGCCATTCAGCCTCTGCTAAGAAGAGGAGGAGGAGGAGAATCCTAGGTTAGGAAGAGACCTTCAAGGGTCATCCAATCCAGCCCCTTCTGCCATATGGGAAAAACACAATCAAAGCAGTCATGACAGATGGCCATTCAGCCTCTTCTTAATAATGATAATAACCTGTAATCAAAGTGCAGTCTGAACTCAGCTGGAGGAGTGGCAGACAATTTGATCTCCCTCCAGAAGCATTGCCTTTTGGCTCCCTTGAGCCAGGAAAGAGGAGGAGGAGCCTTTCTGCCTACACGTGTGCTTGGGAAAGGTGGGGCAGGCCTTGCCTAGGCACAGTCAACATGACAACCGCGAGGAGCCGAGGCTGAGTCCAGGCAGCTTAGAAGCCATTGCCAGCACAGGTTCCACTGTGAGACGCTGTAAGAGCTCTCCTGTGTGTGCGCATGCACCCCTCCCCATCCTTGTCCGCATCTGCAGTGGCATCTTCTCCTTTTAGGATTTGTAATTTATGTTTAGTTCCTTTTTATTTTTTATTATTGTTGGTCACACCTTGCATTGTGAGATGTTATGTTGCCAAATTTGGTGTGATTCTGTACATTGGTTCTTTTGTTTACTTCAGCCTGACGACAGCTAGTTTAGATAGATAGATAGATAGATAGATAGATAGATAGATAGAGATATACTGCACTTTCTATATCTCTTATGAATGACACTTGGAAACATCAAAGCTCTGCTAGTGCAAAACACAGCATGTCACAGGCTCAGTTTAGCACTTATATGGAAGCTCATTCTGTGTTTGAAAGTGAGGATTGAGCTATAAGATCACAAGCTTCAGTTTAATTGCTACACAAGCCAAAAAACTCCAGGTAACTTAAACTCTCTGTGCTGTTTCTGAATTTCTATTAACACAAGTAAGAGCTACTCGTACATATTCAAAGAAGAATGTGTTACACATTTTGTGTGGGTATATTAGCTGATGGAATACAATGACTTCTGTCTGTGGGGTTCACAAGAAATGACAGTCATACATTTCAGGGTGAAATGCTAAATTGGAAACTACATTAGCATGAAATTTTTGATATGGTTGAAAAGCCACTAGAAAAGAAAGAACATCATCATGTACATTCAGATAAATTGTTACAGGAAGAAGTAGGACATCTCTTCAGTAAAGGAACATAAAATATTTTTAAAATACTATTGATATAGTCATACCTTTTCTTCTAGCATCAGAATGTATCCAGGTATATAATATGGTTAGAATAAGAACAGCAGAAAAATCATGCTGGATCAGTCCTAATACCTATCTAGTCCAGGATTTTTCCACAGTGGCCAAACATTATATGTAGAGTGTCCATGACCAAAACATGGGTGATCATAAATTGATATACAGGGGCATACTTTCTTGGATCCTGGAGGGGATATATGCCCATTATCTCAAGTAGGAACTGATCTGATAGCCCTGACCTCAATTTGTCCAATCACTTTTTCAAGCCACCCAAAATCGCAGTTATTTCTAATTCATGAGAGTAGAACATTTTATAGTTTAGTCATGTCCTGTGAGAGGAAATACTTCATTCTACCAATCCTGAATCTTCCTTCCACCATTCAGCTTTAGTAGATAAATTCTGATTCTGTCCTTTGTGGCTCCCTTTTATATCCATTCCATTTTTGATCTGCCAATGAGAACAATAAACAGTATTGTCTATTCTCCTATATGGGTCTGAAACATGGCTCACCTGTCGCCAACACCTACGACTCCTCAAATGCTTCCATCAGCGCTGTCTTCGCACAATCCTAAATGTACACTGGACTGACGATATGACTATGTTCGGCAGGGATCACCACCATTGAGGCCATGGTATTGAAAACACAGCTGCGCTGGGCAGGGCACATATCTAGAATGGAGGACCACCGCCTCCCAAAGATACTACTCTATGGTGAACTCACCACGGGTCAGCGTAAGAGAGGCTCCCCAAAAAAAGAGATATAAGGACTCCCTGCAACAACATATCAGGCTTGGCCAGATTGATCACCAAAAATGGTTCACCCTGGCCTCACATCGGGAGGCATGGAGACGCACACAATCTAAAATGCTGTGGCCTCTTTTGAGAAGACATGCTGAACAGGTCTCGAAGAGAAATGACAATGCAGAAAGAACTGCAACTTGGAAACAACATCACCCAATGAGACTTTCTGCTGTGCTTTCTGCAACCGAACTTGCCTATCTCAAATTGGCCTTTTTAGTCATCAACATGCTTGTAAAAAGCATGGGATGAGTCCTTCTTGAATCTTCGTTCGCTAAGTAATGCCAGAGAGGATTTTATTATCTTTTGTATCTCTTTAGTTACAGTATTTGAGAGAAGGTGGGATGTAAAACAATTTAATTATTTATTTATTATTTCAATGTATATACCACCCTTTCCAACAGGCTGAGGGTGGTTCACAACATACAAGCATAACACCAATAGAATAGCACTAAAACAATAACAACACCAGAACACTAAAACAATCTTTCTGTCAATAAACAACAAAAGCAACAACTGGTTCTTTGGATCAAATCATCTGACCCAATATTAGTTTCTTATGAAATGTTCTCTCTGTTTGCTTTTAAAAAATAGTTGTACACTCCATTTGCTTAAATACAGATTAAGCATTCCTTATCCAGCATTCTGAAATCCGAAATTCTCCAAAATCCAAAAGGATTCATGTTTACCTTCAGGCTATTGTGTGTAAGGTATATATTAAACCTAAATAAAATTAATGTTTAGAAAATATCTCCTTATGTATATGCAAAATATCTAAAATACAAAACACATTCATTGGTTTCTAAAAAAAAAATACTGTTCACTTCTCCTGCCGTTCACTTCTCCTTCCAAGTATCTGCTACCTAATATTTACCCATCTACTGCTATAGAATATATGAATTTGCATACATTTATCCAAGAGACTGTTCCTTCCTTTGATCAACAATTATGTCTAATATTGTTGTTTTTATGTCTTCCTATTTTTGGCTTTTTCTTGTTTATTTGTTTGCCTTATACTGCCTCAGCTCCTTGCTTATCTCCCTCTCTCTTTTTTTGTTCTGTTCCATTTCACTATCAATCTTGTCTTTCTTTAGATTTAAGCCTATGGGCAGACTACATGTCCTTTTTATGTCATCACTGCACAGCACTAGGGTTTGCGGTATGTTGTAAAGTAAGAAAAATATATATTATTACAAAAGGTTTAAAAGAGCCCAATGCTTTCGTTTCTGTTATTGAAACTTACATTATGGTGTTATCACCAAGCAGGTATCCTGCGCTCATAGCTCTCTCACTTCAAATTATCAACAGGACCAGTGCTTCCCCCACTGAGCAAAGCCTAATGACTTGGGGGAAAATAGAAAGAAAACCACTCAAGCAAACCCTTTTAGCATCTGCAGTGATAGTTTAACAGAAGCATCTCTGACAGAGAGAGAAAAGGGAGCTGTCCAGGCAGCCAACACATATGTGTATGGTTACACTAAAATGAAAGTATGTTCATGGCTTGGAATGGAATGTGTGGAGCTATTTCTCTCCCCCAATATTACTTTTTGGAATACAAGTCCCTACCAATAACCAGATTCTTGCACCTCAGAACGCTGGCAGTTTCCCCCCAGATCACACACACCAGGCAATTGCAATGAATATAATTTTATTTAGAATAAAGAGGAAAGAATAGTCCAAGAGGAAAATTAAGCAATCAAAACAACTGTAAAATAGTCCAAAAAAGTTCTTGAAGTATAAATCCAAAGGGCTTGAAACCAAGAGAGTCCAAGAGTCCAAAGACAAGGCAAACCGCTCTTGCGGTTTGAACGTGGAGCTTGAAACCAGCCGCTCCTGCGACCTCTGTGAACAGAGAGACTTGGCAAGTTCCTTCCGTACCAAACGTAGCTTTGTCTCTGGCTAGCATAGCCCGGGCACAAACTAATAAAGACAACTAATTCTTGTGTGTCCAACGCACCCCCCTATTCACCTCCCAATCTCTCCTTGAAGAACGATACTGGCTCTTCTGTCAAATTCCTTTCTCATTAGCGGTCCCAGGTGCAGAGCTCGGATCCTGGGAAACTAAATCCTCCCTAACATCCCAATCTTCATCCTGTTCATCTGGCAATGGAGTAAAGAATCTTTCGTGGGAATCAAGGTCACGGATTCTCTCATCATCCAGTTCAGAACTGACTTCCATGGAGTCATCAAAATTCTCTCCTGTAGTATCATATCCCTGAAGCCAGTCATTGTCCCATTCTAAGTCTTCCTCTTCAGACCCGTACACGTCTTGCCACCCATCTTCCCCTTGTGCCGGGGCAGCTGGGACCCCCGGGGACTGACTCTGACCACTAGGCAGGACCACCAAGCTAGGCTGAGATACCACACAGATGAACCATAACACATAATTTCTCCTTACTAACATTTCAAATAATTGAAAAATAAGGACTCTAGTAGATAGAGTTGTTAAACTGGTCATTCTAAAAAGTAGCTGAAGCATATATTTCTCAAGCATAAAACCTTGAAGATCTCATGATACTAATATTTCAGATTTGAAATATTAGAAATTAAAAAAGAGATGCAATATACTAAGTCAGAGTGGAAAACTGCAAGAAGGCAGGGATGAATTTGCTCTGTACCCTCCTTGGTTCACCTACCACCTCACAGGAAGCCCAAATATTTCTATTTTCCTCTGCAGCCTCTCTCAAGATTTGAAGGTGTCATTGATTCATTACCGATTGCTATTTCAAGAAGGACTACAGAGAAAAATGGAAGTTTTGGAAATAAGTGAGGTTTGGTGAAAGTCATGAGATTAGGAGTGAGTAGTTCCACAAGTTTCATGTACAGACTTATTGCATTGTTTCAGGCAGAAAATAACCTAAACATTGTGCAGTTTTATTTAAAATGGTGGAATTAAGGAGATCTGGGAACATTGGGAGGCGAGCGCGATTACAGGCATGCAAAAGTGGAACCAGGGCTACATGTGACCCCACTGGCTGCCCTCTGCCCTCTTTGTCCAAATTATGGCAACATAATATTTTTGCTGCAGTCAAAAGATTTATAATCAGCTCCCAAGTCTTCATTAACATAATTCTTTAAGTAATTAAAGGCACTTCTAAGATGATCTGTTGGAAATGCATATCATGCTATCTCTTCTTTGTAAAATAGAACCAAATGCCTATAAGGTCTGGCCTTCTCACCCTGTCCAAATATATGTACATTAATTATCTGGCTCACAAGAGCCACTTCTCTGACTCTTTTAGAAAAATTAATCAATTTTCATTTTATCCTGTCCATCCATTGTTTTCTTTTGGGCATGAACACAGCCAAAGTACGTTGTTGATCAATTATGGTTTTGTCACCCTTCTTGTGCACTTCACCTA
Organism: Anolis apletophallus; assembly: GCA_030556195.1. NCBI lineage: Eukaryota > Metazoa > Chordata > Lepidosauria > Squamata > Anolidae > Anolis > Anolis apletophallus. The sequence goes on along the minus strand of JARBWK010000012.1, from coordinate 30,912,669 downwards.
CTACACTCTTGTTCTTCCTCTTGTTCCCAACATAGCCCTCCACCAACCTTTTTTTTTTACAATTTTAATGAGTTTTAGAACTTCTGACCATTTTCCTGCAAATATCAACTGCTCATTTCTGTTCTTCCTTCTTCATTTGCTCCCTCCTCAATTACCTCTTTGAAATTTCAGTTCCCCTGAAATGTCCTTGTCCAGGCACTCTTATTTCTTTAGTTACCTCTCATTTTTCTTTCTCATGGGACTTGTTCCTTAAGCTGAAGACTTTTCCAACCATCATGAATACCCTTCTCTTAGGGCTTGTACATACTAGTAAGAAAGATATCCCACACTTATCCTGAGCCAGTCTTCATAACACACAGGAGTTTTCAATAAGCATCCTGGTGATCACTTGACCATCATGGTCATGTCTGCTCTACTCTTGTCTTCTTGCTAATCACACAGTCACCCCATTATGACCTCTGCAGGTGTGACAGACAATGACTGGAGCTTACAGGGAGCTTTGTGTGTCCAGTGTCGGCAGCATGGAGATGTCTCAATGAGGCTAATGGAATTCCAGTCCTACACCAACACAGAGCCACAGAGGGTTCCACCTGTTGCATCTCACCACTGTCACTATTGATTAGGAGCATTATGTTTCTGACTGGCCCTGGATTAAACTGCTGGTGTAAACATGGACTTAGACTTTTTATTTCTATGGGCTCAACATTTCCTAAAGTTCATTTTTTAAAAAATCTGAGCATATCCACCCGGTGTTGCCCAGGTGTCGAAGGGGCCACTGCCCCCCTACTTTCATCCCTTTCTCTCTCTATCCTCCCCCTCATACCTTTTCTCCTTTCCTTTCTCTACCTTATTTCCCTCCTTTTTCTATCTCCCTCTTCCTTCTTTCTCTTCTTTTTTCTCTTCCTTTCCTTCCTTTCCTCTCACTCCCCTTTTCCTTTTCTCCAATTCCAAGAGAGCCTCACAATGTCTCCATGGCAAACTGGCGCTTTTCTTACTTCCTCACTTCCCGTCATATACATGTGAGACATCATGCCTAGCAACAGCCAATCCTTCACTTCACAACAGACAATCCAATGACATCACAAAGAGCCAATGGATACTCACCTAGAAATAGTCTTTGTAGTATTGACAGACAGACTATGGTGTGTGTGTGTATCTCAAAGTCGTGAGAATATGTCTTTATTTCATTTTCATCTATATTAGGTATGAAGAACTGCACTGAGCTGAAAGACTCTGTTGCCCTCTTAAAAGAATTGGAGGACCACCCTCCCTTCAATGTCTTCAGCCCTACACCAAGCCCTGCACACATACACAGAGTTTTCTTCATGTCTCATTTGTGGTTCACTTGCCTATTAATTAAACAAATAGAATTCACAAAGAATTATTCTAAACTAAATAATTTCTCTTTCCTTGGAAAGGTCTTGCATGCACACATGGTATGTGCATAAAATACTTTATTATGGTTGCCTGCTTGTATATTGGTATGTGTGTGTGCTAAAACCAATCCTGACATTGATATCAAGTTGACAGATGAAAAGGACTAGCCTGGGCATGTTTAGTCTGGAGATAACGCTATTAAAAGGTGATGTGATTGCCATCTTTATGCAACTAAAGCAGAAAGCAAAACACGTTATTTTGCTACTGTTACAGAAGAGAGTTCTTAAACTACTGGATTCAAAATACAAGGAGCTTTCAACTAAACATCAGGAAGAACTTTCATCAGACGCTATATCCCCTCAATTTCTATACACTTAAAATTGAGTCCCATGAGCCCATTAGACGATGCAAGAGCATTCCATGGGTTTCCTGTGTTACTCCATTTTGAAGTGTATAAACATGGAAAGTTTTCAAAATGGTCAGGAATCAATTCCAATGGTCTCTTGAGCACAGGAATGGTCAAAAGCCAATAATGCAACATGGGATTAAAGGGCTATATTTCTCTGCCTTCTATTGAAGCAGCAAATCTGGAGTTCCAAAACTCCCTAGGTTTTACCTTTTTACTCCCAGGTTGCGGGGACGTGCGGGCACGGGAACGAGAAAAGACGCAACAACCGTATTGCATTAAAAATGAAGCCAAAGATTTATTGCACGTCAGCTGACGGGACCTGCCCACAGAACAAGCTGCCTCAGGGCAAGAGCCCTCAACATTCTCTTACTAACCCTTACATACACACTATGGCGGCAGGTCCCGTCTTCATCATTCTTCATTGGTTCACATGATTACCACATCATTCAACACATCATCAACACATTTCTATTATCCAATTACATATCACATTATTTGGCAGTTCATTCTACTTGCGTTCCCATTTGTTAAACAGCACTACGCAGTTATTAATTCTTCATTCCCACAGTGTGTTATCTGCTGCATGAGCGCTCTGTACCTGAATTTGCAACATTTCTAAAACGTCCCTCAGTGCCAATTGGGAGGAACGGCTTCATCTACTCATGCGCAGTCTCTACCAATCAGCTACAATGTAAACAAACGCACGTTGGAACTAGCTAGACCAATCAAGGCCGGTGTTATCAGGCAAGGCACATGATGTACTTTCACAAATCACAACGTGTGCCTGACCTACCAATCAAAGTGCATTATTCTCGTAATGGCATTTAGCATGATTTTGGCAAGCTACTCCGCTATACTAGGAACTATGCTTGTGCATCACTCTCTCCTGACTGTACTTCTGCTAAAAGCACCAATTCTGCTTTACTATCCCTTTTGCAAAATGGGAGGAGTTGATCAAGTTTGATGCGGATGAATAAATTTGCCAGTTTCTTTACAAATGGAGCAGCATGGAATGTGACTCAAAGAAGAATATTATGAATACACACATACACACCAATTTGTGGGATGAGGTCCTGACATCCAATCAATGTTTAGTAGACAAAGCTAAATTTAGGAGTTATCTGACTTTCACCTGAGCAAAGATTTACACATGGGGAAAGGATTGTTAAAAAGGGTATTAGATACTTCCTTGAGCAATGCCCTTAAATGTAGCTAATAGGGGTGGGCAATTTTTTCATTACACATTATAAGTCATATCAAATTCTTTACATTTGTACTTACAATAAGATATCTGATGCTTGGGCATGGCACATGTCAAAAACTTGAAAATCAAAATTTAGTCAATACATTTTCATCTGAATTTTGAAAATCTCATAAGCCTCCCAAAGTCTGTTTTATTTTCAGCACAAGCAAGCAAGCAATGCAAAGTCAAAAAGACTGCCATTCCTCTTTAAATTAATAGCCTCTCACCATTAGGAAAGGGAAACAGCAGGGAGAAAGCATTGTGTTCACTGGGAAATAGGCTGAGAAAGCATGGAATTCTGGGAAAGGTAGTTTGGGAAGGTGGGAAGTCTGAGATTTCAAAAGGCCATTATCTGAACTAAATTTCCTAGAATTCAGGATTAGGGAGAAATTTGCCCCTCTGTAGCGGCAGCCAGCTAGATTTCCAATAAATTGTTGGATCTGCAAAGTGGAGAACTGACTGATACTTCTAGTAAGTAAATCTCTGTGCTGAGCTAGGAAGATATCCCAAAATAGAAGTTCTATTGATTAGTACGAAAGACACTCAATGATATAGCTGCTGTAGTTCTTTGTTTTTGTTTTTTAAAGTTTTTGTTAAACCTTTTTAAAAAATCCCTAAACTCAGTATATGTATGAATATTTCTGAACGTTGGGGGGATGTTCCTCTGTTATCTTGTGTCATTGTATAGAAAATTCAAGGAGATAGCTCTTCTAGCTTTTTAATGTTGTTTATAAAAACTTTGGAAATTCCCCCAAAATCTGTGGATTAGTTAAAGGTTCTGAAATTTTATGGGCTAACTGTGGTAACTGTGTTCTACCATTGTGGCAACTTCACTCCTATAGCCATAAAAATGAGGGAGAAAGGAGCCCCTGAAATTTCCCCACTTGTGCAATTACTTTAACGAAAAGTAACAAAATTTCATTAGTCTCATTATAGTAAAAAATATTCACTAATTATATTTTAGAAACACTTTAAAAATGAAATACCAGTATCCCCCAATTTTGATCTTTGAAACATTTTTTTCATCAATCGTGCAGCCCTAGTAGCTACTAGGCATGGTTTAGAACCCAAAAATAGGGAATCGAAAATCTAATTGGGGGTATATTTTGATTAGTAATAGAAAGACTTACCAAAAAAATTCCAAATATTTCTAAAATGTAACATAATTACTAACGAGTTCTAAAGTAGGCAAAGCAGGGAAACAGGACTGACACTGTTTTAAGCACAGGCAAATCAAGGGGCAACATTTCCCTTGGTTTCCTTGCAGGGAGATATAATGCATTAATATTGTAGCAACCCAGTTCCCTTTCGTGCCTGGGGGGCAGGGGGCAGCACCGGGGCTCCCTCTTGCATTAGGGCCAGCTGCAGTTGATGAGGACATGGAGGAAGGGCTGATGAGTTAGCTGGGCCTTCCTCTCCCACAGAGAGCTTGGCCTGGGATGATGAATGGCCTGACGGCTATGATAGCTGGGAAAGTCAGGCTGACACTGAAAGTGCTGACTCCGATAATCAGTATGAGAAACCATGTGGTTATGGGTCGCAGGAAAGGATTAGGGATGAGCCCATGGAAGCTGAAAGGGAGTTAGGCTCTCATGAAGATAGTGACCCAGGTGCTTGAAGGCAAGGACGAAGCTTTGATAGGAGACGGAGTATTGAGTCCAGCAGGAGGGAATGGCACCAAAGCCTAGAGCGCCAGAGGAGCGCTAGATCCCGTAGCACAGATTGGCACAGAAGCCTAGAGCGTCGGGGGCCTCGCCAAGGGGATTAAGTATAGGATCCGTGGGAAAGGATCCTCAGTAGCTCGGCCACTTCTGTTCTAAGGGGAGTGAAGCGAGCGAAGTTCTACGGAGCCAAGTTGCCGGCTTTTCCCCATTCAGTTTTACCATAGCACTCTAGGAATCTCCGTTTGAACTCTATGGCTTTTCTTGATTCTGAACTCTTCCTTCTCTCCGTGCTCTTTTCACTCCTGCTGCCCTTCTCTCAGCAGTTCTTATGTCCTTCTGCTCTGTCCTATCTAAACCCCCTTCCTGGGTGTTTAAACCGCTTTTTCCTCAGTCCTCCAGCCCTCTAAGAGTCCCGATCTGGATCTCTCTATCGTTTCCGGCTCCTTTTCACTTCCTGGAGGTAGGCCTTTCACTCTAATTAGGCTCCAAGCATGGAAAGGCCCCGATTTGACTGTGAGTTATGTCTGCAAAGCTATTTTGGAGGGGAAAATTTTCCTGTTGGGTGGGCATCCGAAATATTTACTAATCTAACAAAAATTTGGGCCCAGGGAGTGCGGAAAAGAAAGTCCACTTCTGGGATTGCCATTGTGATGCATATAAACTTGAAAGTCCCATACATACGAATCCCTTCCGATTTCCTTTAATTTTCATAACTTTTTTCTCATGCCTAGTAGCTACACTTGCATTCTTGGGGTTACGTTAGCATACATCACCAACACCAAGAGAATTCTGGCCTATGATTACATTCAATCATGCACATACCTACACAAGCTGTATTCTGGGTTGCTATAAAAGAGGAAAGAACCATTTATGTATTGCCATACAGCTTTTGCCCTCCTTTTTCAAGAGCTGCAGCTGACCCACATATGAACATACCCAGCTATGTTGAAACTAGAAAGAAAATACGAGGAAACTCCAAGGCATTCATGCAATCTTTCAGTGTACAAAGGGCTCAAAGGATCCTGGTCCCTATATGATTGACATAAATCCTTTTTCTCATAGTCTGTTATAGAAAGGTGAAGCAACCCCCCCCCTCTCTCTCACACACACACAAAAGCTTTTAACTGCTGAAAGCCCCTTTCCCTTCACCATGCAGTGATGTATAGTGTCAAAACAATCCTTTTCATATAATGCACATTGTGAACATCATATCTTGGTATACGAAATTTATTGTGAGTTGGAACAAGCTAAAAGAAATCTCAAGTTATCTATTATCTACATACCTACCTACTTGGCCTGGTTGATCTAAAAATATTGGTTCAAAACTCATTCCGGATGTAGGGAGTGCTGGCGCTTCAAATTTGATTGACTTCCAAAATTTTCTGGGAAAAAATTGGAATTCCCCGAATTAATTCCAAAATTTCGGAATGGCTTTGTTAATGGTGGACACGCATGTTTAACCCAGTTTGGACGTGGATGCTTTCCTTCTGCGTCAGAACTGGGGTGGCAGCTGTGAATGCTGATGCCTTCCCTCCGCGTCAGAACTGCACACAGAAGGAAAGGCCAGGGAAGGGATTCCCACCCATTCCTTTCTGAAAATGGTGGCAGTGGCTTTGAAATGGCAAATTCATGTCCAGGTTGCTTACATCGCTTAAAAACCTCTTCAAAGGTGAATTTAATTCAAATTCATTCCGATTTTACGACCATTCCGACAAACCTAACCAGGCCTACTACCTACCTGTCATGTATTTGATATTAACATAAAGCAGAAAGTAATGACAACACACTCTTCTATTTTACTGTTTCACAGGCTTCTTAAGAATGCCTTTCATTAACTTCCAAGAGGCTAAAATAAGTCCACAAATTTCTGGAGTTGTTCACTTTTCTTAAGCTATTTCCATATGCCTTCTCTATATAACAGGTCTAGAATACTAATTAGCATTTATATTGCAATTTACAAGAGAAAAATCCCTATTTGCCACTACAAGTCTGAAAATCCATTGAAGTTAATGAGGTCACAGAAGCATAGCAGGGAACAAAATGTAGATTTGGTGTACTTTTCAAGGTGTTAAATCAGTGCCTTCCCCATGGTTCAGATATCACCATATTATTTGCATGTCCATATGTCCATGTCCATATTTCTAAGTGCTTAATTTTCATCATTCAATAGCAGTCAGGTGGTAGAGATGAAACTGCACATTTCACTCAACATAGCTGGATGGGCTGTCCCCACTTTTCCAGTCTAAGTAGACATATATTGCAATTGGGGTAGTTCACAATGGAGTCATTTGAATCTCCAGTCAACTGTCAGCTACATGATTTTTCTCAAGCGTATGCATTCTGAGAACCTAGGAGCCCATTCAGTTCTCAGTCTGACACAGGGCTTAGTATAAGAGTATTCTTAAGGGATCAATCAGACCACTGAGAATAGAGATTAGGGAAAATATGTTGCAAACAGGATTCAAATAGCAATTAAGATGATGATGATGATAAAGCTTTATTTGTATCTCTCCAAATGGACTCAGGGTCAATTCCAACAAAAATGGGCAAACATTAGATGCCATAGTACATTCATAAATACAAGTACAAATAACCAACAAAGTCCCCCAAAAAACCCAATATCTAAGACAAAATTACATTATCCAACCAGAAATTAAATAATAACATAATCTGATATACATTAAAACGCATGGCAGAAGGGAGGAAAAGTTTGTGGTTCTGTAACCATTTGGTCTGGTCTCACCTTTATTTAGCTGGACATCCTTGACTACCAGCATATGGGCACAAAAGATTTTCTCCAAAGTAATACTGCTTAACTCTGCTAAAAGTATGTGTCGCAGCACATGATTTTTTTAAAAATAAAATGTTGAATATCTGTTTATCTTCTTTTTCCATGGGTGCTTCTACACTAATCTGGAACAATTGTGTCCTGGAACTGTCCCAGTTTCAGCTTGAGGCCATTTACCTGCTGAATTGGGGTCATGCTATGCCATAAGCCCAGCCATCTAGGACGACTGAGACCCTGTTTGCCCACGAGCCTATCCCCTTGTTTTTATAGTGCCCGCACTGCTGCTTCACTGGCCAAGGAGATCCCTACAAGACCTTGGCCCTTGTGTTCATGTCTGCTGAAGCCATAATAGGGCACCAGTATGATCAGCAAGTAGGGGTAGGTTGACACTTTCCCTGTTGATCACATGGTTGGATGCTCCATTCTGTCCTCAACAGATGCAACCATAGTGGCCAGGCTCTTGGAAAGGTGTCTTTGGCCAACAAGGTAGTGATGGTGCCATGAGGATGACCCATTTCCTTCTCTGTACTAATTAATGCATGGGAAGGGTGATTGTACTGTGCATGTGGACAATGAATTGGACCAAATGGGATCCGATTTAGTTGACCCATGGTTGAAAACCCGGAGGAAATTCTAGAATTTTATAGACACTCTAAGGTATTCCTCGATTTTGCTTACTGTGGAACAAAGTTGGATTAAGGGCTAAAGGTTTGGATTCTCCTGGGAAGATGTTGAGCATCATGAAAACTGCTAGTGCTGGTTACATTTAAAAATAAAGAAATGCATACAAACATCCACATGAAGAAGAAGAAGAAGCTTTATTTATATTCCACTTTATCTCCCCAGAGGAGCCCCTGGTGACACAGCTGTTAAATCAGCAGCAGCTAAAGATCTATCAATCGAAAGGTTGCAAGTTCGAACCCCAGGTTGGCATGGGCAGCCAACTGTCAGCCCTGCCCACTGTTTACCTAAGCAGTTTGAAAACAGCTTTAGCAGTAATTAGAGAAAATAGGTACCACTAAAAAAAGGCCTGGGAGGTTTTTACAATGCCATAAAAAGAAAAAAAGATCAGAAAAAATGCTGGATTGCAGAAGTCCTGACAGCTCTTTGGCATAGAAGGATGGAGCGACAGCACCCCCTGTGGCATGACACAAAAACCTCCTTCTGTTCTGTCTGTATTCTGTGTTCCGTTCTATACAAATGGCATTGAATGTTTGCCGTATATGTGTACTTGTGATCCGCCCTGAATCCCCTTCGGGGTGAGAAGGGCGTAATATAAATTAAGTGTTATTATGTTATTATCATTAAATTACTGTGCCAGAAGGACTGAAGACTGACAGGCCACAGGTTCGAATCCGGGAAGAGCGCGGCTGAGCTCCCTCTATCAGCTCCAGCTCCACATGCGGGGACATGAGAGAAGCCTTCCACAAGGATGGTAACACATCAAAAAACATCTGGGCATCCTCTGGGCAATGTCCTTGCAGATGGCCAATTCTCTCACACAAGAAGCAACTTGCAGTTTCTCAACCATCTTCCCAGAGGGAGAAATGAGGCAAACATTCAATGCCTTTTACACAGAAACATACAACACAGACAAAGGTAAAGGCCGTCCCCCTTTTCCATCTCTGGCATCTGGAGGCGATGCTCAACTCTGACCATGGGATGTGCTCTTGTTCCATTTTTCCATGCCAAGGAGCCTGTTGGCCATAGACATCTCTGATTGTGTTGCCGGTATGTCTGTATATCTCCACGGGGCACTCTTCCTTCCAAGGCAGTACCTATTGATCTACTCACATTACATGCTTTTGAACTGCTAAGTTGCCAGAAGCTAGAGCTGATCATCGGGAGCTCACCCCAGCTCCCAGCTTGGAATGGCCAACCTTCGAGTCAGCAGCTTTCCTGCAGCTAGCAGTTTACCCACTGTGCTACTGCAGCTATAACACACAACAGAAATCGGAACTAACTATCTACAAGTGTGAGTCATATAATTTGCTTGTATCTTTTAGAAGGAAAAAAACCTGAGCAATTTGATGATCTCTACATTTTTCTTTCAAGGCCAAAAATATAATTATGTAAAAGTTCTAAGTTAAAAGTAGTGTTGTCAGCTTTTCTCCCCTGAAAGATAAAATATCACTTTAAGATAAGGAGGTTACAGATAAAAGAATCATAAAATTACATTTTAAAAGCAATACTACAAATGTTTAGAACAATAGACTATTCATTAACACAGGAGCAAAATTAAATATTATAATTAAAAGACAAAATTATCTCATCAGCTATTAAATTATTTAATTCATCTTCCTGATTAATTCATTCTATCATGGACATTAAGATTAGGATGGAGTAATAAATCAGTAGATTAATAAGTGTTCAGAGGTCATATGTGAAGAAGAGCTGATGAAAAGCTAAAGATTCCTTCTTCACCCTGTTTGGGTCAAAACACATATAAGTGTCTAAAAGCAGATTTATGATTTTTGCATTGGATCAAACTATCCAAGATAACTAACAGCCAGTTTCTACATTTCTAACATAAGTTTTAGAGTGAAAACTATTCAAACATTTTATCAATTATGGATTTCTGAAAATGGCCTGTTTAATGTCCAAATGCTCCTGGCATTTCTACTAGAGGGACAGGTGGCTGCTGGTATTATTTTGCGTTTACTATACAACACTAAACATGTTCCCTTGGGTATTCAGTGTATCCAGGCTCTCTTGGTCACCTTTTGTCAGAAGGCAAAATAGAGCAGCTATTGATTTTTATTAACACCGTGTCTTCTGAGATGGGAATGGCTTTGCAATTGTTCTCACTGGATGATCATTGCTGGCAGATAATGCTAGGGAGTTTCTATATGAATCCATAGGAATGACATTTATGTTTTCTGGTTCTATAGATTTCAATATGTCCTTGCAGATGGCCAATTCTGCCACACAAGAAGCAACTTGCAGTTTCTCAAGTTGCTCCTGACCTGAGTTAGGTCAGGTCAAAGAATGATTTCAAGTACAGTGATGATCCTCATGCTGATACTCTCTGTCTTTTTATCAGACCCAGCTGAAGCAGTGGAAATGCTTATCAGTGACTGGCAGTAGGAACAGTTTGGATGAGGACTTGGAGCTGAAAATCATTCTAATGATGATGGATGTACTGAAGGTGGTGATTTCATATAGCAGGAAAGTTGTGTTCTACCTGGAATGAGCTACTCTCCTTTTAAAAACTCAAATTTGTAGATTGCAGATGTTTGTAGATATAATTCATTCATTAGAGGCACAATCTTCAGTCCTGCATGACACCATTGCGTGATAGTTTCTCTTGAGGCATTATATTTATTTATTTATTACATTCCTATGCCGCCATTCTCAGCCCAAGGGCAACTCATGGTGATTTACAAAGCGGCATAATTCGATGCCTGAACAATATAAAAACAGATAAAACATTTAAACAAAATTTCAATTACATATAAAAACATAATAAAACCATAAATCCTCCGCATTTCATTACCAATTAATTATCCAATCGCGTTGTCCAGCCATTCCGAGATCAGAGTTATCAGCTACACTGCAGGAAAAGCCTGCTCAAATAACCAGGTCTTAACTTTTTAATGAAATGTTAAGAGGGTGGGGGCTGATGTAATGTCCCTGGGGAGGGCATTCCACAGCCGAGAGGCCACAGCTGAAAAGGCCCTGTCTCTCAGCCCCGCTGCTGCACCTGTGAGGATGGCAGGACCAAGAGCAGGGTCTCCCAAGCAGATCTTAAATTTATAGATGGTTCGTAAGGAGAGATACGTTCGGACAGATAGGTAGGGCCAGAACTGTTTCGCGCTTTATAGGCTAAAGTGGTAGCTGACTTCAATTAATTATTAATTTCCTGCAGATGTCCTGTAGAGACCTCGAAGTTCTCCATCAATGTCCATTCCATGCTTGGGGAGAGCAAGGATGATTGCAACGTATCACCATAGCAAGATGTGAATTAATACATAATTTACTAAAGTCCTCTGGAGGTCTCAGTGGTCAATGCAATCATTTTGTGTTTGGCTGCCAAGACATGGCAAGATCCTTTGTGACTCCCTGTGCCTTCACTTTCCTCTAGAAATGGAATGGTCATGTGGAATCAAAGTTTGTCTTCTGTGATGCTTGCCAAGATAGACTCTTATTTACTGGAGTGTAAATAAGGAGTGTTGTTGAAGAGTGTCTTTGAAGTCTGTATATGCAGTCAATATAACATATTCCAGAATACTGATTGATATCATGTGTTATGATCACACTATGTCTGATATTGCACCATCTTCATTGGATTCCATTTATTCAAAGTGCTGATTTTTATATATAAATGCCTAAGTTTTTGTGACCATATGTTCTGAAAGTTTTCCATATCTAGCTCTGGGATCATCCTAAGAATCTTTGCTCCAACTACCCAATATACTTAAATATAACAGATAGTACTCAGCCATGGGTTTCTTTAGTGGTAGCCCTACCATTGAGAGGAACATCTAACACATAATGACTTTTCAGCTCCAAGAAAAGATGTTTTGATTCTCCCAAGGTTTTAAAAATTGCTCTAATTTCTTGCTGCTTACTTGTACTTTGAAGGGGTATTTTTTGTCTGTGAAGTTTTAGCTCTGATTTTTGGAAAAGATCTTTATAACATCTGTTGCCTGCTCATTTCAGCTTGGTAGTTTAATTGTATTGCTTTTGATTTTGATCTTAATAATGCAGATCCATTGGATTTTATTCATGTGTGATTCCCATTTCCTCAGTACCTCACAATGAAGATTCAAGACAACAAAATGGAATCAAATCATGTTTTATTGAATTCACTAAAACTGCAACGAGTGTAAAAAATGTATTCCAAATAAAATGTGGTTTGTTAATATGGAAAAACATAATGTGTTGTAAATGAGCCCAAGGCTTCAGACACTACTGATAGTATGGAGTTGGGTGGGGCTGAGTTTTTGGTTGCAAACAGTAGTGTGGAGATGGGTGGAGCTGTTTGTAGTCATAGTAAGAGCACCAAGAGAGGAAAAAGGCTTACTCGGAAGCAAAGGGAGGAGGATATGTTACAGTGTAAAAGGATTCGGCAAATACTCACTGAACCCACTGATGATGAATTATTTGACGGCTTTCCAGGGAGTGATGGGAGTGGGAGTGAGAGACACTTTTCAGAGGAAGAGTCAGAAATGGACTGGACAAAAGTACAAGAAATACAGGCTGCTTGCGCAGAGCCAACAAGCAGTAATATCTTTTTGGGGTTCTCTGATGATAATGAGTGGCCTTTGGGTTATCCGGAGGATTGTTGGGGGGGAGTTAAATCTTGACAGGAGATGGAGGAATTGGAAAGAAAACAAAGAGGCTACAGCTGATGATAACACAGCAGCTGAAGCAGCTGAAGATGGGGCGTTGTCTGATTGAGGTGGGTCTGAGTTGGGAGAGTAATCTAATGTGGCCTTTTTGGGGCTTCACTTGATGGTTAGCAAGGTGTTGCTGTGGGATTGTGCTTCCATGTATCCTGTGACTTTGGTATCCTGAACGCTGCTTAACTTGCTGCTGCCCAGTCCACATTTGGTGTGGTTTGCTACTCTTCAAGTTGCTCTCCTGGTTAGTTATTGATTTGGACTGGATTTTCGTGGTGCTGCTTGCCTCCTCCCTCAATCCGGCTTGGATTTCCTGACTGCTGCTTGCTTCCTGATGCTTTGTACTGCCTACCTGTGATGACTATCCACTGACTGCTGAGTGCTTGTTTTGTTTTGGTGCCCTGAAGGCCAAAGATCTTTTGAGCAAAGAACCCCAAATACACTTATCAACTGATGGGATCAGAGCTTTCTGAGACAAACCAGGAAAGGGATCTTGGGGTTTTGGTGGACAGCTCAATGAAGATGTCAACCCAGTGCGCTGCAGCAGTGAAAAAAGCAAATTCTATGCTTGGCATGATCAGGAAGGGAATCGAAAATAGGTCGGCAAATGTTGTATTGCCTCTCTACAAATTTATGGTGGGGCCACATCTGGAGTACTGTGTACAATTCTGGTCACCGCACCTCAAGAAGGATATAACGGAACTGGAAAAGGTACAAAGAAGGGCAACAAAAATGATCCAAGGGATGGAGCAGCTCCCTTATGAAATCAGGTTGCAACGCCTTGGTCTTTTCAGCCTTGAAAGATGGCGTTTCAGAGGTGACTTGATCGAAGTGTATAAAATCATGCATGGGATAGAAAAGGTGAATAAAGAAAAATATTTTCTCTGTCACACAACACTAGGACTAGGGGCACTCCCTAAAGCTCCAAGGTAGGAAAGTTAGGACTAATAAAGGGAAATATTTCTTCACCCAGAGGGTCATTGGGTTATGGAACTCACTTCCAGAGGAGGTTGTGACAGCTGTCAGCCTGGACAGCTTCAAGGCAGGATTAGACAGATTCATGGATACCAAGTGTATCGGTAGTTACTGAAATGGACATCCAAGTGCCACCTCTGTGTTGATGGAGGCAGGCAGGATTTCCCCGGGTACTGGTTGTGGGGGGTCGGGAGCAGGTGAGGGTTTTGCCCTCCTTTCTGCTAGAGATCACTGTGTACAACTAGTGGGCCACTGTGTGACACAGAATGCTGGACTAGATGGGCTGAGGCCCGATTCAGCATGGCTCTTCTTATGTTCTTATGAGCAATAAACTTTGTTTTGAAACTCTACTTGGTCTGGCCATTTAAGGAGCGTCTGTTGCGACATGATGATTTAGAATTGGCAAGAGGGTTAGACAAGACTGTATTTTATCATCCTCTGTTTAACTTGTATGCCAAATATATCATGCATAAACTGACTTTGACTTGAAGGAAGGAAGTATGAAAATTGTGGCAGTATGTACAACTATTTCAGACAGCAGAATATAAGTTGAGGAAGTTGAGGAAGAAAGTGCAGTTTTAAAGCTGAACAATTCAGAAAGCAAAAAATATTGACTACAGACAATTGCCACAATTTTGAAGTCGAAGATGAAGACATTGAAATATGTCAAGATTCTCCAAATCTTGGCCCAGTCATTAATCAGGATGAAGTCTGCAATCAAGACATAGAACAAAGACTATGATTTGGGAGGCCAGATACAAAAGAACTAGACAAGATCTTGATATTTAAGACATTTGCAAAATTCGAAAGTTAGGACTCTCCACAGAATTTTTATGTATAGTTCTGAAAACTGACAAGTGATCTGAAATGTAGTGGTGGAGAAGAGTTCTAGAGATGTCATGGACTGCTAAAAAAACAGATAAATCCATCATAGAGCCAATAAAACCTGGACGCTCTCTAGAAGGCAAGTTAAGACTATTGAGAATACATCATGAGAAGACATGGTTCACTCAAAAAGGCAATAATGCTCAGTAAGGTAAAAGAAAGTAGGAAAAGAGAAAGTTGCGTTACAGGTGGATAGATTCAATCAAGGAAATCACACAGTAAACAAAAGCTTCTGATCAGCATGTGAAGTGGACCTTAGCACATCATTTTTGGGTTCATAACAGGGTTAACTTCCAAATCAATGTATGTACAGCTACATAACGACAAACACTAATGAATTTGCACAGCATTTAAAGGATTCTGTGTTCATGGATACCTCTTTCCTTTTTGTTATAGGGTTAGGCAGAAACAGGAAAATGTGTGACATATGTGGCTTTGAGATCACATGTGGGAAGTATTTAGTAATGAGAACAAATCAGCCAATGAAGCACAATGAGAAGATGAATGGGCGCAATGACAAACTACCACATCAAGTACTTATTGACTCAATACCTGTATCAACACATCTGAAGATAAGCAACGTCATCACAAAGGCCACCGGAATCACCACGCATCATAGTAATTCTTGTGGTGCCTGGTGGGGAGTCATGGGGAAGCCGTCATCCCAGGCCCCACATCATCTGGATCACCCAAGGGAAGCCTCCCATGTTGCTGCCACAGTGGCATGCTTCACTTCACCTGCCATTTCAGCACAGAGCCCCACCAGGAGTAGCTGGTCATCATGGAATGTGAGTAGAAATAGCAGGAGCTAAATCTATGAGTTACACATTTCAAAGAGGCGATATACTCATATAATTCTCTCAATTATTAACCATTATATTTTCAGCGTAACAAGCGCAGCGTAACAAGCGGTAAATACACAAAGCTAGTGAAAACGTATCCTTCCTTTTGACAAACATTCAGAAAGCAAACTGCTTGAGTATTTACTCACAACGGTAGGTCCCAGAGTGTTCTTAAAGTAAAATGTGCAATCAAAGTTCATAGTAGAGTCAATCTTAGAGTAATTGTAATCCAATAGCGATAAACGTGATGCTCTGTTCTGGACGATGGTCAGGGAAATCCCTGCGCAGAGCCATTTCGCCCATAAGAGCTTCTTCGGGACCGGGGACACGATCCCGTGGAGTAAAGATGCATTTCCACTGTTCCCAGAGTGCTGCTAAAACAAACATTCAATCATTAAAGGAATATAATAAAAGCTCCCTTGTGTAACTAAAAGGAATGCCCATAGCCAAAGTACAAACCTCAAATCTTCATTATATATATATATGTAGAACGCGGAAAATGCCTGCAGGTCAATGTCTTGGATGAAATAATGGCGTAGAAAACAGAACATATATAGGTGCAGGCAATTAAACACAAATGTTAGCACTTAAACAAAGAGTTCATTAACTGATAATTTAACGTTCAAGCGCATAGGTGACTCAGAACTGTGGAATGTGATCCAGCTGGCTCTGTGCTTAAAGAGAAGTAAAAGTGGACCATGCCACCGAATTCAACCCTGTCTGATGTGGTTGTTGAAACTCTAGAAGCCTCATTGTGACAATTTAGTAGCACAGACCTTGGTCATTAATGCTGCTGAAGAAGAATCGGACACATCATAAGCTGAAAGAAGGTAAAAAAGAACATTAAAGGAGGCATTTTCTCATAAGTCTGATTCCTATTTATTGCACTAATAAATAAAGATTCCAGGATGCTGGGTCTGCCAACAAGACATAAATTTTTGGAAAATATTTTTAAGAGGAGAAGCCAGATAGATATTCAGTTGTTGCCTCTAGATAATTGTTAACTGTTTTATAGTTAAAAATGGGGGGGGGGGGGGCGGATTAAAACATTTTAAAACATATTGTACAAATTATTCTATAGTGCTTAAATATTTCTCTATGAACTATCACTGGTTGCAAATATTAATTTAAAAAATCATTTTCCGAGAGAACTCTTTTTACTCTCCAGAGTAGTCATTGGCACAGCCTAAAATGAGGCTGAATATAATTGTTACACAGTGACTACTACACAATAAATGTAGAGGATTTGGCACAGGATTTGAGTTCTGACAGAGCCATGCTGTCAGTGCCAAGCTTGACAGTGGAAACCAACATTGCTTAAATAAGTGGAAATGCACAAGTCATTCTTGCTCGCAATGAACTGAACAGATAAATGCTGTCATTCTGCATATATAACCCATGACAAGTCCAAGCTTAATGGTTTTTAACTGAAAATCAATATTTCTTTCACTTTCAATTGATTGCCTTACCAGCAGGAGAAAATCCACTGCTTCATTTTACTTTCCATTAATACAATACCTTTTGAATTTGTTTTGCATGACTTTGCTACAGGTGTTTATGCCAGACTTGGCAGAGCTGTGTGTCTAGTTCAAATATATGTAGGGAGGCTTTTTGCCTGGAGATTCACTGACTGCAGATAAACTCCTGAAAATATCTCCCTTCATTATTTTTTTTTTTAAAAAAAATGAGGTTTCTACTCTCTGTGATAGACACGGAGTAAATGAGTTATCAACTTTCATTTCTTTTTGGTCCATTCTATCACATGCTCCATTCCTCTTCCATTCCAGTTTAATAAAGAGGCTCTGTATCATTAAACCCAAAGTTGATTCTTTCATAGTTTATCATGGTTTCAATTTTTTCCCATTTTCTGTTGCAATATGAATTGTTCATCAGTTAAAGAGTACCCATCACCTAATTGTAAGATATTTCTATCCATAATTCCTTTAAAATGCTTTGGCACATTTCTGGACACGTACACACACCCTTGAAGGCAAGTCTTTGGAAATAGTCATTTTAGAGTGGACAGCTTCCTTCTTCCTGTTGGCTCTTTGTGCAGGAAGAGACACACAAAGCTAGTATGCTGAACAATTTTGCTAAGCATAGTGTACTACTAACAAAAATGCATCCTTTTTGTCCCTATCAACACTTTCCCCTGTTACATTATAGAATTTAAAACAGAAGAAAGGGGAGGTGTAAGTTGCTCATGAGTCCCAATCCTGGGAAAAAGTGGAAGAATAACGATAATAACAACAACAAAACATTACATGGGCAGTTCCTTGACAAAATTGAAGGAAAAGTTGATAAGGAGAAGACCTGGTTAAGGATCAGAAATGGAACCCTGAAGAAGACAGAAGGCCTGATTCTTGCAGCCCAGGAGCAAGCCATCAGAACAAATGCAATTAAGGCCAGGATCGAAAAATCAGCTGATGACCCAAAATGCAGACTGTGCAAGGAAGCTGATGAAACCATGGACCATCTCGGGACTTCAGGGTGGATGCAAGATGGCAGCAGCCATGGACAGCTGAAGTGCTCGGGTTTCATCATGTCCACCTAACCCCAACAAGGGACTGATAAGAGACTCCCCAAGCTGATGGAAAGAGATCCGCTGGGTAGCCATGCTTATGAGGGCCACCAATGGTGGGAAAGTGGGTCCCCCTTAAGGAGACCTACAACCCTGCCCGGCAGTGCCCCTGCACAAGAGGTTCCCAGGAAGGAACGAGACTTGCATAGCCTCACCAAGCCAACCGCCTCCATTTTGAACCTAAAGAAGAAGAGAGGGAAAAAGAAGGAAATACAGAAGAAGAAGGAAAATGGAAACAGAGAGAAGAAATCTCGCATCACCAAGCAACAAAACTCAGAGGATCTGAGGAGCAGGAAGATAAGAAAGCAGAGAAACAAGGAGAAAACAAATAAGGAAGCCGGCCCTCTGCAGAGAGGACCCTCACGAAAAACAAAGACACGAAGCACGAGAGGTGAGCAGCAGGGAGCAAGGAGTGAAAGACAAGTGGCAAAGAGCAAAAGGTCTTTGTTTTTTGGCAAGAGAGCAGAGAGGAAAGTGAGAAGCCCATTAATACGGTAGGAGTAAAACATAGGGGAAAGCTATTTTAAGAAAAGAAAGCCACAGCTCAGGAAAGGAACAAAACGGAAACAGGAAATATGTAAAAATGGAAAAGGAGGAACAAAGACATATGGGGAGGTGGAGGTGAGAGAAGGGCAGAAGAAGGACAGTTTAAAGTTAAGTCTGTTATGAAAGAAGAAAGAAAGAAGGCTGTTTAATAAGGGCGTCAGTGCATCAGTAAGGGTGGAAGGGCGGAAGCAAGAGAAGAAGTGAAAAAGAGGGAGAAAGCTGAAAAGAGAAGAAAAATATTAATATATATATAAATAATTATATAATAATAATAATAATTCTGGAGACCAAGCCATAAGAAATAAGATACAAATGTTATATAGTATATAGAATGGAAAGATATAAAGATAAAGATATAAAGATTGTCTCCATAAGAAAACAATATATAAAAGGAAATAATCCTCGTGTTGGTGGTGAGAAGTGTAAATGTTTTGTGTGTGTTTGGTATGTATTTTTGTGTGTTAAAATAAATAATAATAATAATAATAAATAAAATAAGTAAAAATAAATAATAAAGGGACAAAGCAATAATAATAATATTTTTAAAAAATTAATTAGAGTGTGACCAGAGCCTGTGAGGGTGATTATAGACCATATACAGCAAAAGTTATAAAAGTTACTAAAACAGTAAGAACCAAAAATTAAAGGCAAAGACAGGAATAACAAAATGGACAAATTCACAACTTCCAAAATGAATAAAAATCCAGATACCACAACAACAAGAAGACTATTGATACAAGGAGAACCGTCTTCAAAAGATCTTATGCTACAATTACAGAAAATACAAGACAACCAAGAAAAAATACAAGAAAACCAAGAAAAAATGAAGGAAAGCCTACAAAAAAAATATTTCAAGATGAGATAGGGAAATTAAGAAGTGAAGTCAAAGAAGAAATCACGACAATTAAAAGAGAAGTCAGAGATATCCAACAAGAAATAAAGGGAATCCAAAAAGAAAAAGTGAATATTACTAAAGCATGTGAAAAGATTAATTATAAAATCAACAAATTAAAAGAGATAAACAGTAAGTTAGAGAAGCATCAAGAACAGATGCCAATAAGAAAAGCTGAATTCCAACTTAGATTTAGGAATATAGAGGAACAAAAAGATGGATGACGTGAGGAGTATTATAACAGAAATCATGGTGGAGATAATAGGGATACCAATTGATGAGATGGACCAGAACACTGACAGACTGTATAGAGTAAACACCAATTTTGCAAGAGTAAATAAAGTAGCAAGGGACGCTGTGGTCCACTTCGGCAGAAAGCGAGTTAGAGACGAGATTCTCAGATATAATGCCAAAAAACAACTTACTGCAAAAGGGAAAAAGATAGCAATCTTAAAGGGATTTTCCCCCTCGACATTGAACAAAAGAGGAAATATTACTTTCTAATGGATGAACTTAAAAAAACAGCAAATAAAATCTACATGGGAAAAGTCGAAAGCGATAATGGTCTCATATAAAGAAAGCAAATACTGGCTGACATTGGAACAGAAGGCAAAGGCTTTTTATGAAGAACTTTAAAAAGACAAAGAATAAGAGATAAGACAAGGAACTCATAACAAAAAAACAAAAGACTAACCCAAACAAAGATGAAAAAGAGAAGAAAGGGAAAAAATCATATAAGAAAGGCAAAAAAGGACTCGGAGAATACTCTCCAGAGGATTACAGCTTACAGATGGATAAAGGCCAGATGAACCAAGATGAGACAGAACATGAGTTAGAAGCTGAGATTCAAAATGACTGTGACAATTTATTCAAATAATGTAAACGGTCTAAACAGCCCGAACAAAAAAAATGTATCTTTAACCAAATAAAAAAAGGTAAATATGATATAATCACTCTACAAGAGTTGCACATCTGTCAAAAACAGGCAACTTGGTAGAGAATTTTACTCTTCCGCTATGGAGAAGAAAGGGGGAGCAGTACTTTACATAAAGGACAAACTTAAACAAAAACTAGCCTTCAAAGATCAGGAAGGGGGGATGTTAGCGATAAAGGCTGGAATAAACAATCAGGTGAACTTGATTTGCAATATATATGCGCCTACGGGAGCCAAATCTAAATTTGTCAAACAATTTAGAAGCAAAATTCAATAACAGGTATATGACAACCTAATAATTATGGGTGATTTTAACGGGATTCTTCAACAGACTGCAAGATACTGTTTTTGATATGTTGCCAAAGTGCTGTAGGAGAAGAATCTGTAGGGTGGTCGTCAAGTTTTGTTTGCAGATTTGCCTGAAAGTTGTCTCTTGCAGCAACCTGTTGAAGATTGTTGACTTAGAGTCTCCTCTTTAAGATGCCACCCCTCTTAGGTTTGAGATTAAGGGGTAGATTTAGTCTACATCTTACAAGGCAATGGTCTGACAATCTGAACTGGGCATCAGTTGAGTATGACGGACATCACGAATGTTTTTCTGGTGCACTAAAACATAGTCAATGAGGTGCCAATGCTTGGATTGGGGTTGCATCTAGGTGGTCTTCAGGCTATCTTTCTGCTGAAAGATAGTGTTTGTAATAGTCAGCTGCTGTTCTGCACAAAACTCTAGCAGGAGGCATCCGTTATCATTACAATTTCCAACACCATGCTTGCGTAATACACCTTTCCAGGCTTCAAAGTGTTTTCCTACTCTGGCATTGAAATCACCAAGGATAATGATTTTATCTCCTGCAGGGACCTTTTGTATGAGGTGGTGTAGGTCTGAGTAGAATTTGTCTTTCTCCACAGGGTCGGCTTGAATAGGTGGAGCATATATACTGAAGAGAACAGAATGTGGGAGACATAAAGAGATAATGTGATCAGAGTGACCTGTTGGCAACGTTTCGAGTTTGGAGGCGATGGAGTTTCTAATCATAAAGCCTACTCCTGAAAAATGTTTTTCAATTTTGGGTTTGCCAGACCAGTAGAGTGTGTAGCCGTCACCGTGTTATTTCAGGCTGCCTTCCTCATGGAGATGAACTTCACTAAAAATTCTTCCAAGTAGAATATACAGGAGACACACTTTATTCTGCATGCAATTATAGCTTTACAGAATGTCAATGTACTATCACATAGCTAAATAACAATTTCTATGAACCAGGCCTACCTTTATATCTCCTTTCCTGTGTTTAATTCTTGGCATGAACAGAGCTTCTCTAAGGTAATTTGCTAATTGAGTGGGTTGAGGTGAAAAATGCATTGCCAGTCTTTGAAAGACTCCAAAAGGTGTTGCTTAACATTTACTCTAATTTTCATGTGGTATCTGTCAGTTTTGATTATGTGCCCACTGTTCTCATTGAAGAACAGTCACAGGGACATATTGTCTAAAAATTCTGTTTTGATATCTGTGAAGACATACAAAGCTGTAATTACCCAGAGATGAAGGGGGGACAGGACTTATCTGTGGTATTGACAGTAGAGTGGCAATGAAATGTGCCACATCTAATGGAATTACTCTTTTATCATGCCATCAAAAATGGCAGTGGAGTTTCAGACTAAGAACCCAAATAAATGCTTTTGTTTTTCTAATCATCTTCAGAGACAAATGTACAAATGTGACAATCATGACATGAGCCATTGGAAGTAGTCCTGATGGGTAGTTCTTTTCTCATCTATATATGAGTTCCACAAAAAGCTCATTTAAACAATCAAAAGTGCAACTCCTTGGCTCTTTCTGGGTTGCTGTGCTGTTGATAGATTATTTTCCTTCCAGCCATTCCATGCTTGGAACTAATTCAATTTGCCTGTTTTCGTACTCTGTCTTTGTAATGGTTCTGATCTCTGGCATCAGATGGTACTTCCAGACAGCCCCAAAATCTGCTCCAAGACAGGTTAAAATAAGCTGCTTCAGCATGGCTTTCCCGGAAGAGGGGCTACATGCCATCCTGATTAAAATTGGAATGGCATGAAGCCACCTCAACACCCCCCAATTTCATCCTAAAAGTTTTTAAAAAGATACATGGCCGCAATAGTTTTCCTCTTCACATTCTCCTGGTTGTTGCACTCTGGCCTGATGTCACCTTTGCACCTAGCACCATACAAGAGTCCAGTGTTACTAACTAAAAGGTTTATTAAAGAATGCAAATATAAAAAGCAAAAGGCAATGTAAAAAGTAATGACCAAAAAGCAATATGAAAAGAGACTTTCAAAAGGCGATAGTCCAAACATCAAAGCTCTGTTCAAAACAGAAAATGTACATGAAAACCCCAGGAATCAAAACATAAACATAAATCCATAACCAGGAATACAGGGACTTCTCCAAAACATGAAACCATTAATATGAGCACAAGACTTTCCCAAAGTTCTTAGACATATCTTTGAATGTGGAACAAGATCCAAGGTGTACATGGTAATGCACTGTTGCCTGCTCTAACCCTTTCAGTAAACAACATTTTAATTTAAGGTCCACAAACTAGGAAGTCATGCCTTTGAAATCTGGTCAAATCCCTCCTCACCCCATCTCTTCGCATGTCATTTCCCCCCAATTTTGACCTAAAAGTGAAAGAAAAGATACCTGACCACCATAACTTTTTTCCTTGTGTCCTCTTAGTATGAGGAAATGATACATGAGGAGACAGGAGGGGCAAGGAGAAAAATCCTTTACTCACCCCTTTCCCCCGGTCTCCTCGCACAGCATTTCCTTATGCCAGAAGGATGTGAGGAGGAAAGTTATGATGGCCAGGTACCTTATCTTTATGTTTTAGGGTGAAATTGGGTGCTTGGGGGCAGAGGGAGAGACTCCATCCCACACTTTTGGGTTCCAGAAGCCCAAAAGGTTTGGGATGCAATGGAGACTAACCCCCAGGTAATCCCAAGACTATCCAAAAGTGAGTCTCCACGGGACCAATGCCACATTATACTCGGGATCTTCAGAAAGGACCAGATCTAATGGGTATTAATTAAATTAATTCAATTTTACCGGAGGCGTCATTTGGACACCTTCAGTAAAAACATAGATAGGTCCCTGTTTTTTGGCCTGTCTGGATGTGCCCTAAGAGTAAGAGAGAGAAGAACAGCCAGGCACATCTCTATCTTGCCTGAGAGTCAGTGGTTGGTGACAGTCCCTTCTTCCATATCCCAACTTTCATTGCTACAGCCTTTCAGAAACTATAGGCTATTCAGGACTTTATCGCATGATGATACCATTGAAGTCAAAGATAGCAGCTACATGCCAGTATTAGCACCTTTGCTATCTCTCTGTTCACTTGTGATTTCTTGTGAATATGTTGTGAATATTGCTCACATCTCTAATGCTGCAGTACATAGGCTTTTGGTTTGATCCAACTCAGTCCTTTTTATGGGGAAATCCTTTTACCTACACTATGGAACCACATATGTCTCTAGTTTTTTTTCCTTTGTAGAGTTCTGTGTCTGACAACTATCTGATCTCTCAAAATCATTTAACTTGTGAGTTTTTTAAATATTTAATAACAACTGAGTTTTTAAATATTTGAATAGTAATGGTCAATGTGCCATTATCTGAAAAGCTATATCTCTGAGGTATGTTTGTTTGATTTCTTTACTGCTTTCTATTTGATTTGCCAGCCTCACCATCTGCACTCTTCTGGTTTCTGAAGCTGTAAACAAAGGTAGAAGATGGCATGCCTGGTTGCTCCAAATGTAGAATACTGAAAAGGCCAATATTATGCACAGTAATTCAGTGAATATCAGAGCCATTCATATTCTGGTATTTCATTTTGTGACACTGTTTGCAGGATGAATAGAAAAATAGCGTGACCTTGTGCTGCAATGTTGACAAAAAATTGTAACATCTGCAGAAAACTGTAGGACAAAAAAGCTGTGTTGCATATAGGATATGGTTGAGAGGGGGAGATCAAAATGTTAGTAGATATGTGTTTGCCTTTACCTTAAATGCTAAAAATGAAAAACCCTGACAATGCAGTGGGTAACAGTATGATGTTTCCAGACACAGTAAGTTCCATTATATTTACAATAAGTCTTATTCCTTGTGGAGATAAAAATAGCTAAAACTGATTTGTTGGCATGGATAAACACATCCTCCTAACCTTCTGGGAGTCTCCTTGACACTTTAGCTATGGGTATTATTAGGATGAGTGCCTGCCCTTCAAAATTTACTACTCCATGACTAGGTGGCCTTAATGCTAAGGAAGCCACTATTGTGGCTTCCTTAGTCTCCTCTCCAAAAGATGAGCTTAATTATGTATCTGATATAACAATTGAAAGAATTACTGCTATCATGTGAAGAGGCACTTGACATGTGCTATATAAAGGCTTGACACTGTTGCTATTAAGCCTGGTGTGACTTGTTCTACATTGCAACAGTGCTATGGTGAAGATTATTTTCATTAAAAAGAAACATCTAAAATATAAAGAATGGCACTGATTTCATTCACTTCAGTAAATTTATTCTTTAAAAGGTTATTGACACACATCAATCCATAAAAGCAACACCATTTAAAATCTGTCCTCTGCTTAAATACCTCTTGATCTGTTCCAATTTTTTTTGCTATTTCCTTGATGATTTGTTGTAATCCTGTCCTTCTACAAAAGCTACAACAGGGAAACCAGGAACTGTTACGTACTCCCAGCATCATTGCATTTTCAAATTACTCATTGTTTCAGGATATTCAAAATATGAAGCAATCATAGCAACAAAGAATTTATTTATTTATTTATTTATTTTATAACGCACCTTTCTCTACCCCCGAAGGGGGACTCAGGGCGGCTAACAGAAGGCAACAATTCAATGCCGCATACAAAGGAACAAAACATCAACATATCAAAATACAACAAAACAGATTAAAACAATTACATATCAGATGCCCCATAATCCCCGTTCCATCTTCATAGGTTGTTGAAGCTGATCCACAGTCTGCCAACATAACCCTTTCCTACTCAAATTGTCCGTCCGTTGCTCCAAATCAACCAAATGCCTGGTCCCACTACCACGTCTAAAGGAAAGGAGGGAATAAGTTGACCTTATTTCACTGGAAAGCGAGTTCCACATCCGAGGGGCCACTAACAAGAAGGCCATGTCCCTCATCCCCACCATACGTCTTTGGAATGACGATGGGATCGAGAGCAGGGCCTCCCCGGAAGATCGTAAATTTCAAAATGGGACATAGGGGAGATACGTTTGGACAAGTAAGCTGGGTCAGAACCATAAAGTCAATGATAATGTTATTTCTTGAACTCCTTGTAGACCAGATTCTATTAAAAAATACACCCTGTACTGAGATCCAATAATAGACCATTCTCATTGGAAACAGGCAAGATAGTTATAAAGTGCTTAGTCAATTGGTAGTGAGTTAAAATATTTGATTTAATATTATTTAAATTAGATGAGGTTTCCCCTCTTAAGCTCATGAATTAAATTTATTAAATGCATGCACAAAAAGCTTTATCAGCTGACAATTATCATTCATGATTTTAGTCCCACTTTCCCTCACACACTCCATCTCAGTTTTGAGCACTGGTAAGCAGGACATTATTGTTCATCCCATTTTTTACCCACTGTACCAAAAAAGCTTTGCTTGTTATCTTTTTCCGCTGCTTATACACTCATCTCCTTACTTCCACCTTTATTAGTTTACTGCATCCCATGTGGATGCCAACAAAAGGCCCAGGGTTAAGATTTTCAATAGTCTGGAATAGATTAGCAGCCTCTGTTTCATACCTAGCGTATATCTTTATACATAAAAACTCAGCCTATGTATATTTGTGCTTGCAAAACTGGAAAAGTAGTTCGTCAACTGCCTTGAAATTTTGACACAATGTTGCATACCACTACACACGTGTTTTTAGAGTAAATGAAATTTGAACACAATGTTGCTTTTGAATACACATGTGCTTCTAGAGTAAAACTGGCAGTCCCGAAATA
The DNA here is from genome assembly GCA_030556195.1 of Anolis apletophallus. NCBI lineage: Eukaryota > Metazoa > Chordata > Lepidosauria > Squamata > Anolidae > Anolis > Anolis apletophallus. The sequence goes on along the minus strand of JARBWK010000012.1, from coordinate 30,886,166 downwards.
AACAAAGTAGCCTCCAAAATGATCCCAGCACTCACTCTTATTAAAGTTGTCAAAAAGAAAATCTGTGTGGCCCATAGTAAGCAAATACATCCTAGCTTTCATTTTACCTCAGCAGTAAGAGAAATGAAAACTGAGCTATAGTAACCAATCATGGCACAGCTTTCTTTTTACCTCAGCAGAACAAGAAATAACAACCAATCACAGAGCAGCTTTCAATTCACCACAGCAGTAGAAGAAACAACAACCAATCACAACACAGCTTTCCTTTTACCACAGCAGTTTAAAAAATACAAACCAATCACAGTCCAGCTTTCATTTTACTACAGCAGTATAAGAAATGTAAGCAGAGCTGTGTTTGGTTGCTAAAGGCAATGCAAATAGTACAGGGGAAGTCAATGTGTGTGGAGTTTTTTTACACCAGTATTCATCACCTGGTGCTGAAAAATGCTCAGACAGCCTTTAGTCTTAAGTCATAGTACCACATTCCTTAATCATCTGTAATGTGTCGCCCATGTTCAAACGCCACAGTTCTCTACATGCAAGCACAGAATGTCATAGGAGATCAAACCTCACTGATCAAGACCATCTAGATGGAAATGAATGTGTTAGAGTCAGAGCTTCACAAAGGTGAGCAGAAGAATTGGCAGCACAGCAGGAAGAAAGACGAGAAGCCTTATGAGTTGAATCAAGAAGAGCAGCACAATCATCTCAACAATGCCAAGAACAATTAGATAACAGGGAAGAAGTATGCAGTTGCAACATCAGAATGAACAAGTTTCATATCACAGAATTGCTTTTTCATATGAACCGGATATTCAATACAATACCTCATGTAAATTCATATTGCAAAAATGGACACAGTATGTCAGCACTACAAAGCAAGGAAATTTAAAGGTGAAACTCCAGGAATGTGCTGCGTGGGTGGAAAAGTGAACCTTCCTGAAATTGAGCAGCCAAAAGAGCCACTGAAAAGTTTGTTAAATGAAATTACTGATGATTCAAAACATTTCCTCAAAAACATCAAAAATTACAAATCTTGTTTTCAGATAACTTCATCCGGTGCCAAAGTTACAGTGGAGCATTTTATGCCAACATTTAAAATTCAGGGACAAATTTACCACATAGCTGGCTCTTTGCTTCCTTTGCCCAGCGATAACTATAAATGTTTCCAAATCTCGTACTTCATAGGAGATGAAAATGACCAATTGAATGCATGTTGCCAAATCACTACAGGAAATAGAAGGCATATTGTTTAGTTGTTGCAAAAAAACCCCCACATTCAATTCATATCAGACTGAGTCACAGTGAAGCATGGCCGGGTTTAGCTAATGTCAGATAAAATAATTAGTATGAAAAGAAGATTACTCCTCCCATGCTTACTTCCATGCTTGTTGTTTTAACCTGGAAATGAACTAAGGTAGTATAGAATAATCAAGAATTTGAAATAAATTTCTTAGATTTTATCACCAAAATACTGTGGTCAGAATCTTATTAGCTGCATACACCTCTTTTACCTAAGAATATGCAAAGCCCTATATATTTAGACAATGCACATTTAGATTATTCAATGTTTTGTGATGTATCTTCCCCCTCTAATGCCATAGGAGTGGTTTTGAATCCTTGGAGCTCACTTCTTTAGACGTTTACTGACTACGGATGTCATCCCATGTGGAGGATGGGTGTTGTGGGGAAGTAATGTTCTTAGCATTGCTTTTCATGCCTTTCCATGTTGTATACAACTGAATAATTGCTGTCTCCCTGTTACTCCTTCTGATTTATAATAATAAAACTTTATTTGTATTCCACCCTATCTCCCCAAGGGTACTCAGGGCAGATTCTAGCATATACAGACATATGCAGAGACAAGGCAAACATACAATGCCTTGAAACAATGAAACATAGGTATACAGATAAAGGTAAAGGCTTCACCTCCATCTCTGGCTCTGGGAGTGGGGGATGGTACTCATTTCCATTTCTAAGTCAGAAAGTTCAACAGCTCACCAGTTTAATTTGTTGCGCCACTGTGGCCCCCAACTTAACAGAAGCCATGTGCTCCATTTGTCTTCATAAAATACAACAGAAACGAGGGCCATTGCCATCACACCTTCATGTATCCTCCTTTCTCCACTTCCAAGTGAATTGAGAGATTTGGAGTGGATAGCTACTTGACTGCAAAAATACCTAATTTTAGATAGTTTAAAACAGGAGTCTCGTGGACAACTATCAGAAGTAGTCTTACGTCATTTGATGGCCTCCATGAAGCTCCATTTTTAAAGTGTCTAAAAATGGGTAAAAGGCCGGTATGTGATTTACACTGTAGAATTACACTTAGGATTTATGTTATGCTGACCTGGTTTAGGGAGTCTTTAGCCTTTTTTAGCCACAAAGTTATGGTGCCTCACCAAACCACAAACTCCAGAATCCCATAGTAATGAGCCATACCAGTTTCAATGTTGTCAAACTGCATTAATTCTATAGCATAGATACACCCTAAGGATGGGTGGGAAGGGTCTGGGCACATCACGCTATAATTTTTGAGAGAGAAAAAGAAAACCGACAGATTTCCAATGAGTCATGCCATATAACTCACAAGAGATCTGGGGAGGTGATAGCAATTTTCTACTTCTAGCCGCCTAATTGAAGACAGCTGGTTTCTGGAACATATCCCAGAGTGTGAAAGTTGCCTACGAAGGCAGTAGAACTGCGTGGAAAGGACATAAGGGTCCACTGGGTGTTATTGGTCAGTAATTCCCCAATCCTGAGGGAATAACAAGCAAGGAGAAGTTTTGCAAAGATCTCAGATTAGGGTTTGTGTCAGAATTATTGAAGGAGGGAGGAGCAAGGTTTATTAGCTCTTAAGCACTGTCTCTCGCTTGATTAAGAACTTAATTAATAATTATGAAATTAAGTTAATGCTCGATTTCAAATTAAGTCAATCACCAAGGGCAGATTTATTGGCAGATGTGTTAATAAAGAAGTTTGACTTACCTTAAAAAATAAAGTTGTCTCTGAGATAAAATTTCTAGATTAATTGATGAAAATTTAACCAGTTAGTTTCCATGTCTTATTCTAGTCTGAGACACAACTTTGGAGCATCACCACATTGTTTTGTAATGTGTATATTTAGTAATGTTTGGGAATCCTTTTCCATCACATTCTGAATGTCTTTTCTCTATCCATACCCCTGGACAGAACATAAATATGGGTGCAATTTTCAGTTATATTTTGGTTTTTTGGTTTTCTATTATATGTATACTGTGTTTTTGGCATCTAATTGTTGAGTCTGTCCCCTCAGGGGTTGAAAGAAAAAAATGGTGTAAATAAATAATTTCTTGTTTGAAAAAAAATTCACACAAACATTTGGAAAACATATACAAAATTCTAAAATATGCACAAAGACATTTAATACATATAAGTCCATGAAAATATTTAAAAGTTTATTTTAAAAAAATGAACAAAATGGATCCCCCCCCCCTCTTAAAATCAGACTCTGCACAGAATCGGGATGGAATTAAGATGAGAAAAGAGGAGTTTCACTGAATCAGATACAATAGGCCTCCACATTCATATCATTAATGAAAGGCAGCATGATTTGATTTGATTTTATTTGAAAGTCTACACTTCTCTTTTAATCACACATAATTGGTCAAAACAACAATGCCATGGCAAAATCCTACATTTGTCTGTGGAGAGTCATTGAAATCAACACCCTAATTGATTTCAGTGAGTCTTTTCCAGGTGATGCTAGATGCTAGATTCATCCTCAAACACCTACATTACAGCAAGTAGTTTTCTAAATCAAAAGATGTACTGACAGAATGATTTTGCAAATGTGTTGCTTCCTGATACAGATTGTTCATAGGTAATAATCACATAGTTAGTGTGTCATGAAACACTGTCCAGAGTAGTAAGAGAGATCTTAAAAACAAGTGCCATATTTGTAAGGGAAAAAAAGAGAAAAAGAGGAAAAAGCTTCAGAATAAATCAGCAGTCACTCAACTACCTCTCTTATCTGTTACAAGAAGGGAAAGGACTTTTTAGATTAGAGTATCAAGCAGTATAAACAGCAAGCTGATATGTAGCAACATGTTAAGAAATCAGATATGGAAATTCATGCCAAATGAACTTTTGAATATAAATACACAGCTTGCCATTCAGGAAAGCATGTTTTCTGGATAGATAAAAGTCAGCATTGTAACAATGAGAACTTGGAATGTCAGCAAGAGTTCTTATCCCTCTACCTGCTCTTCCCTGGTGAACAGGGATGACTTGCTGTTTTTTGTTTTGTTTTGTTTAGATTGTCTTCAATTAAACTGTTTTAATTGTATTGGTATAGTCTTCTCATGATTATATAATGCATATAAATAAACTTTTGAAGCAATTTCAAGAGCAGCCCTCTCAAAACGAATTCCAAACTCTGAATTCTGAATTTTGGAAATCCGAATTTCGGATGTCATTTCTGAATTTTCTTGCTGATTGCTCATTGGCTGATGGGTAACAGCTGACTCTCCCTTCTGCTGATTTTTTGGGCCATTTTTGAAGGCGGACACCATTTTTGAAGACTTCTGAAGACATCCGAATTTCGGAAATACTTCTGAATCAATTCTGAAAAAAAATTCAAAAAATTCGGAAGTCAATCACATCCGATTTTTGAATGAAATCAACATCCGATTCCAAAATTGAAGCATTTTTTTGCCTTCGGAAACAGCCCTATTAACTACCACAAAAGCATCAGATCCTTTCTGGTCTTGAAAACTAAAGAGAGTCAACCTTAGTTAATATGTGAATAACGGACTGGCAATGAATACCAAGAGCTATAGGGCATATTCCAGAGAAAGAAAGCCACCTCTGAGTAATCCTGAGCTAAGAAATCTCTGTGACATTCACGGGATTGCCATAATCTGATAGGCATCTTGAATGCACACAAAAAGTATACGCCTGCTTAGTGTTTTCATGGTATCAGTTTACTGTTGTATTTCTGATAGCTTCAGAGCATTGTGCATTATGCTATTTCTGTTGAATCCTTTAGATGACATCTTTAATTTCTGTTCACACCTTCTTGTACAATTAGTACAGTTACACTGAAATACTTACGTTGGCATGCAATATACCATTTCAAGAACCTAATATTGTTGGGCTTTATGGATTTCAGCTCCCAGCATGTCTTCATAGATCATAACCTTTAATCCACACATCAGTCTTGGTGCTTTGTTCAATTACTACCATTCAGTCTACTGAAACATGAGAAAGGGGAGCTCAAGGAAAGTTTGTGCAAACCTGCAAGTTTCTCAGTCATTTTCTTTAAAAAAAAACTCCAATTGCACAACAAAACAAAATTCATTTAGTCGTTTTCCCCCCAGAATTCACACTTTCTGTCTATGATATATTACATTTAATCATGTTCTCAGTACTGCTAGCAAAATACTGTCTCTGATTTGTTTTAGAAATTTTTATTAGCATGGAGTGTACAGAATTCTCCAAAGAATTCAGAGCTTTGGATTGATTTCTATAAAAGATTTCATAAATTGTGTAAAAAGTAATCAAAACGAACCTTTTCAGATGTATTCTTTAAGATCCCCCCCCCCCCCTACTGTGTGCTTGATAGTCTGGCATTTTTTGTCACTAGCTGAGGATCCTAGTCTGTGATCAAGAATAGTCGTACCAAAATGAACAGAAACGATCGGGTAAACCATCCTGACAGAATGTTCCAAGTATATTTAGGTTTCTGGTTTAATATAATCTCTGAGTAAGACTATCATTTGAAGTAAATTGCTCCAAATGTTTTGGTTTTTTTCTTCCAGGAAACTCATGGGAACTTCTCTAAGCTTTTGGCAAGTTTCCCCAGCTTGGAATCTTCTTAAGGTATTCCAAAATTTCCTTTTGCCATTTTGTTTGATTTGTTTAACTCTCTGCAATGTACCAGATACATAAATGTGTGTTGTCCCTCCCACAAAGACAAAGCTTGCAGTTTAATCAACTTTCCCTGTGTTTCTTTGATGGAACCAATTGAGAACTTACATTTATAACCCAGGAACAGAAATCATAATAAATACACCATCAAGGACCATCTAAACCAGTGGTTCCCAAACTTTTTGGCCCACCGCCGTCTTTCCAGAAAAAAATTTACTCACCGCCCCCCTAGAAATTAATTTTTTTAAAAAAAATGTAATAGCAACTAAACAGAAAGATATATGTATTAATGCAGTGGTTCTCAACCTTTCTAATGCCGTGAGCCCTAAATAATGTTCCTCATGTTGTGGTGACCCCATCCATAATTTCGTTGTTACTTCATAAATAATTTTGCTACTCTTATAAATTCTAATGCAAATATCTAATATGCAGGGTGTGTTTTCATTGTTACAATTTGAACATAATTAAAGCATAGTGATTAATCACAAAAACAATATGTTTGGGGGAGTATGGACAACAGATAATGAGATTTGCAGTACCTTCAACCAATTCAGCTCTGACTTCCACAGCTGAGACCCCATGAATGACAGACCTGGACCAAACTTGGCACACAGAACTCCCATGACCAACAGAACATACTGGAGGGGTTTGGGAGGAATTGACAGTGATTTAGGGGAGATGTAGTTCACCTACATTTGGAGAGCACTCTGAACCCAAACAACCCTGGATCTGGACCAAATTTGGCACAAATACTCAATATGCCCAAATTTGAATACTGGTGGGGTTGGGGGGATTGATTTTGTCATTTGGGAGTTGTAGCTGCTGGGATTTATAGTTAACCTATAATCAAAGAGCATTTTGAACTCCCAACAGCAATGGAATTGAACTAAACTTGAGTAATAAAGAATACTGGACCTTGGAAATTGGGAGCTGCTTGCATTTTCCTTCGTAGCATGGCCATCTCCCAGGAGGCGCCTGCAAATGCCAAAGTGACTCAGGGGGCATTTGCAGATGCGGAGGCTTTCCTTTTCCGCTGGACCAACTGGCAGGCACACACTTGCAAGCGTGCAACTGTCTCAGCCTGCCAGTTGGAATCCCTGGGCAGGTATTTCTTGGAAACCGCAGCACGTGTGCCCTTCTTCTCCTCAACTTCACCCACGGCACAGTCCCGTTTCACCCCTTCCTTCCAAGGGACCCGTTGGATTAGAAGGGATGATACAGGGCTGCGCCATGCGTGGAGTTGAGGAGAGGAAGGAGGTGCACTCTGCGGTTACCAGGCAGCGATTGCACTGGGTTTCCAACTGGCAGGTGCACACTCATACACTTACGAGTTGAAATCCCATCACTGCCCCCTTACAGGTCTTCTGTGCCCCCCAAATTCTCCTGAGCCTCCCACCGCCCCCTTGGATCACCTTACCGCCCACTAGGGGGTGGTACTGCCCACCTTGGGAACCACGGATCTAAACCAACCCCCTTCTTCCAGGCAGAAGGGCACCATCCAAATTCTCTTATTGAGTTGGAGGGGACCCCCAAGGGTTATCCATTTTGGGATTTCTTCCCAGCACAAAGATTTACCTACTTATTAGAGAAGTATGAGTCATTCCTTCTCTTTGCATCTGGCTCCTGTTAGGGAGGAACAAATCTCCCTTTCCATTATCCTGATTGGTGCCTTCTGATGCTGATGCATTCTGGGAAATGTAGTTTAGGACAGGACCTTTTGAATTATCTGACATAGGGCTCCTTCCCAAATTACATTTCCTAGACTTCTGTGCTGCTCCCAGAAAGACTACTCCCTCTTTTCCCACTTCTAATAGCAATTTACAAAGGAATTGGAGCTTGCTTTCTTTTCTTTTTTGCATGTGTACTTGCTTGCTTGCCATAAAAATGAAAATGAAGCTGGAGGGAGCCTTCCAAGATTTACAAAACTAAAATGAAAAAGTATGGTGTAAGTTCTATTCTAAAATATTTGGTGTGGACCACGGAAACATGTCGGCTATGACTTCCAACTTATAAAACTTTAATTTTTCTTCTGAATTTTGAGACATTAGAAATGTTTGCACATGCCTACCAGTTTGCTTGCAATAGTGTTGTGGAGGACCTTATCAAAGACCTTACTGAAATCGAGATGTGCTCCATCCATAACATTCCCTTCATCTAACAAGCTTGTAACTCTATAGAAAAAATAAGATTAAGATTATTAAAAATAAGATAAGATTATTCTGGCATGACTTGTTTTTGAGAAATTCATATTGACTTTTAGTAATCACAGCATTCCTTTCAAAGTGATTGCACACTGCCTTCTTAATGATATGCTCCAGAATCTTTCCTGATATTGATTTCAAACTGACTGAACAGTAGTTGTTTGGGTCCTCTTTTTTCCCTTCTTGAAGATTTTCTGAGACTTCTGTTCTCCAATAATTCTTTGAGATTATTGCCAGTGGTTCTGAAATGATTTCTGTTAGTTCCTTCAATACTCTTGGACTTGAATTCATTTATAGTTTCCAGGTATTCCTGGACTACTTCTTTACCTATTTTGGGTTGCATTTCCCTGATTACCTTGTGCACTCTGTACTGCTCTGGATAATCCTGCATATTCAGATACTTTGTCCAGAGCCTTATGAAAATTTCTAGTGACACTCATTTCATGAAAGAGATAATCAGATTTTGATACATTTGAGAAAAAGTCTCATAAGAGACATTATTTTGAACCAACAGTTTATTGAGGAGTGAATTTATGAGGTTTTGTTAAGGTAACATGGGCTACCTTTGGATTGCCCCCTCTTTCTAATCAGGTCCAGAATTGATAGTAGGTACAGAGAAAGTAAATTCTGCCAAACCCCCTCTGTGTTCTTTTATCAGCCAGGATGGGCAGAGGTCTAGGATGCATGTGGTAGGCCTCACTTCTCCAAGGATTTTGTCCACATCCTCGAGATGAACCAATTGAAATGAATCCATTAGGGCTAACAACCAGATGCTCGCATTACATCATCAGAGACTGCTGATCAAGTCCAGGTCGTTGTCCCCTCTTCCCAATGTTAAATTTCTTTTCTTTTCTTTCTTTTCTTTTCTTTTTAGCATGATTATCACAGCACTTTAAACTCTATGTGTGGCTGTTAATTTGTTTGGACTGTGGAAATGTGTTAAAATAGGGAGTTACTGGAGGAATGCACTCTGAAATTTCAGCCTCTGCACTGAGGTCTGTCATATAAAATCTGTGCAATGAGTATTTATGGAACTTGCTTTCATTTTAAAACAATTGTATGAGAAAACTGAAATAAGTGGTCCATAACATAATATGATATTCTCCAACTGTTCATGTTTACTACAATAGTTGGTGTTTTCTGGTACCAGTCTTAGTGAAATAGAAAAATTCTACTTTGCCATTAGGAAATATGCTGTGAAACGCCCTTTAAAGATATTACTGTATACATTCATGTAACTGGTAGCAATTTTAACTCTATCATCTGTCTGGATCGATCATTTAAATCAGTTTATTGGCAGGAAATATGTACTTCCTTACATTTTGTAGAGAGAAATGCTATCATTATTATAGTAAAATCACCTGAAACAGGAATAGATGAAACTAGCTTTAAATACCCAGAATCCCAAAGTCTGTGAGTAGCCACCAAAAAGACTATATTCCATGTCACTGCACAATGCGCCTGTGATGGTGGTGGGTCTGAGAAAGTCCTCCCTTAAAGAGCTTACAGCCTTCGTAGGCTGATATTGGCAGATACAGTTTTTTTCCAGATAGGTTGGACCCAATTCACCTTTTGAATAATTGTCTTCACCTGGACATAAGTATAGTATTTTTTTTCAATCAGATGTTGACCTCCAACCACTTCCACTTCTATTTTAATTTTGGGCATTTTAGAGATGTCCATGGAGCTCCCAGAGTGTCCATGGACAGAAAATTAACCCAAAGGTCACCAAACCTTTATCTACGAGTAGTTATGAGATTCAGACCACCCAAAATTGTGTCTGATCTACTTGTCAGTCTCAACTACAAGAGATGCCTTGACTTGGACCAAATGCAAGATTGAATTGGTCTGATCAGTTGGATTGAACACAGGCAGAAATTGTTTAGTCTTGAAAAAATATATAATACACACTTTGAATTAAACATAACACCTATGATCACCAATAGACTTAGAGGCACATAGAGATTTTTAAATACTTCAAGAAGACAAGATTTCTAGTTCACCAATTTTGTTTTCTATTCAGCAAAGGTAGAAGATTCAATAGCCCGACATGTCTTATAATATATTAGAGAGACTGCCTTTTAATATTTCACAGTAATATGGACCTTAGTGGAATGGAGGATTAGGCTTTGTGTATTATATAGAGAGAACATGCAAATTGATGGCTTTGAATACTGAATTTAATACTATTGAAACTTTCATTCCCCAATGATTTCAGTAAATGGGACACTTCCCTTTCTGCTGCTTTTCTGACACAACATGAACTATGAGGAGGGGTTATATGCATAATTGTGCAAGTATCTTACATACACTCCAGTGTTCTCATGGGGACCTTAGTTGGGGATGTGAGGAATGCTACGATTTCTACAGATTTCTATTTTTGCCTTGCCAAGAAGTAACATTGTGTGCTTCGATTTCTCATTAGTAAAACAGATATGCAATTTTTGACTGTAATGATAGTCTAAATTATTATTTGAAGTGTTATTTCCAACTGTAGTTTAGGTTCTATTGTTGTTGAATTTTCTTTTTCATTTAAGACATAAATAACAGGCTCCGTTTTGCATGGTTCTACTCTGAAAGTGGGAAATCCGTTTTTTTACTTATACTATCATCTAAAGCAGGGGTGCCCACACTTTTTCAGCATGCAAGCTACTTATAAAACAACCTGTAAGTCACAAAGATCTACCTACACAGAAATGTAAAACATATAACTATTTTATAATTTATTAAGGATTCTTTGTATGTACAATGTATGTTGATGTACCTTGCATAACTGAATAAGCCAATATTGCACAACACACAAAATAAATAATTATTTACATTTTTTGCAATTAACTGAGTTTACTTTGATGACTTGCACTGAATTGCTGATCAATGTGGCCAATGGTACATTCAAATCTGCACCCAACATACAATAGTTTCTTCTCCCACCTTGACATAATTTCAGAGATGTAAACTGGCAGAATGGAAGCACACAGGCCTTGAAGCTGCAAAGCCATTCAATGATGATCAATGTGGCCAAGCAGATTAACTCCTCGCAGTCGCAGATGGCTTTGGCAGAAAATGGCTGCCAAAGCCGCCTTCTGGTTGTCCTCCCTCGTGGCTCCTCTTCGCATGTGCTCCAAAAGCACATGCGCGGGCCGGGTGCCCGCCCCCTCCTTTGCTCTGCTGCCCTCCTTCTCTCTCCTTCCTCAGGCCACGCTGCGATGGCACTGAAGGGGAGTCGCCTCAGGGGGCAGCATGACGAGAAGGGGAAGATGCGCTGCGTGGAAGGAAGGTGTGCGATAGGAGCGTGGCGCGGTGTGGAAGGTGGCACTCGACTCGTCGATTGCGATCGACTTCCTGGGCAGCCCTGATCTAAAGTATAGGCCCTGCTCCTTCTCTATTCAATTCTTTTGCATTCTACCAGAAAACACAATGTTTTCAGTCTCCTAAAGGAAAAAGGTTATTTATAAAAACTGGAATTATAGATTCAACATGATATTAAATGCATTAAGGGTGCATCTATACCATAGTAATTGTGCAGTTGGACATCACTTTAACTGCCACAGCTTAATGCTGTGGAATCTTGGGATTTGTAGTTTGGTGAGGCGCTAGCCATTTTTGACGGAGAAGGTTAAACATAATCTCAGACTACATCTCCTAGGATACAATAGTACTATTGAACTATGTCTGTTAAAATGGTGTCAAACTGCACTATTTCTACATTTTAGATACAACCAGAGTTATTTTTGTAACATAGTACATACAACATGCCTATTTAATAGGCTTTTTGCAATTAAACACTATTGAAGCTATATAACAATACTTTTGGAAATAAAGGATGGGATGTTTGACTTTGACTTCAGGACTCTTATAATATTTTAGACTATATGAAGTCATATAGAGACATCCGTTATGGAAAGGGTGGAGAAAGGAAACTCGTGAATAAATGAGACAGTTTTCCAGCTAATAAAATATTCATTTTATTCGCAATCTGAAAACTGGCATCCTGCCAATTCACTTTTCATGAACTAAAGATTCTTTATTCCCAATCATCGTATTCCTATATTCTATAATTGGCCTAAAAGAGTTCTACATTATATCTATGCATTTTTCTCTGTAACGTTATGGCCTTTCAGTTACTAGCAAAACCAGAGTGAATGATACTGTAAATTGTATTGACAGATTTTTTTATTCTTAAACTGACTTGTATTGTATCCATATCCTTGTACAAATTGATGTGCAAGATCCTGTTAGATTAGGAAGATGAATTGTTGGACATGCAAAAGAATACTAAATGTCACTGTATTTATTTTGGTGAAGGTCAATCAATACTGCTGGCTGCAGAATTCACATGAAACGAACATGCTTTTTTTAGATACTAGGGGTTTGATTGGAAAATGTTGACTTCTCAATACCAGCAAAAGAGGCAAAATGTCAGATTCCCCAAATCAATAACCTGATATACTTAGAAGGACATTGGTAATAACTAGAAGTTTGCTTTCTATTAGCACACTATATAATGTGAAAACAGTGATGTAAATACACTGTGTAAATTGTTTAGGAATTGCTGACATAATTTTAGCTAGTTTTTTTTGGTCAGGAGAGTCTTTTTAATTTGCTTCAGAAAATAAAGGTATTAAGTCTTGAGGGATACAAGCAATGATGTCTACCTTTGTGACATTTCATCTAAGTCAAACTATCTAAGCCAGACTATTTACTAGGGTTGGGCACAGATCCATTTAAAAAAATAGTCTTTGGCTGGTTCAGCTTTTGTGGTGTTCCAGCCTGGTCAGCCCAGTGGTCAGATTCAGGCTCCGGGGGTCCCAGCTGATCATGGTCAGATCCCAGCTGATCCGGGGCAGTTTGAAGATGACGGATGGCCAGATGGGTATGGGTCTCCAAATGAGAGCTTGCAATGGGATGATGAATGGCTGGAGGGATATAGGACCGCAGATGAGTTTACTGAGGATTCCATGGAAGAGGAGTCTGAATCAGATTATGAAAGACAAGGCGGCCTTGGTTCCCAAGAGAGAGTTTCTACTCCCTTTCCAGATGAGCATTCCGGAGAAAGGGAGTTTCCTGCTTCTCACTCTGATAGTGAGGCAGCTGGGCCTGCTAACGAGCCGGTGTTTGATAGAAGGGGAAACATCAGAGATTCTAGGAAATCATGGAATCTAAGGAAGGGGGTGAGATGGGTACCTCGAAACTAGCATCCGTATTAGTCCTGATTCCCGGGCTTCTAACTAGACCTGAAGCCACGTTCAGCTTGTTCATGTCTCACAGTCAAGTCTCCAAGTTCATGCCGACCACCGGAGCGGTTCGGACTCAAGCCCATGTTGATCGTCATTGCGTTTTTGCCTCCAGCATCATGCTTGATCGCCGGAGCAGTCTGCCTTGCTTTGGGACTTTGCTTTCCTTGGATTTAAAGCCGCTTGGGCTTACAGCTACAGAACTTTATTGGACTATTTTTGATTGCTCTATTTTACTTCCTTGGACTACTCTTTATCATTTATTCTAAATAAAGAACATGTATTGCATCCACAACAGAATAGTGCCTGGCGAAAAATGGCTGCTTTCGGTTATACATGGAATGCCGGGAAGGAGGCAGCCTCAAGAAGGGAAAGGATTCTAGAAAGGGTGTTTTCTTAAGCCTGTTGCCGTAAACCCAGGTCGCCGTTAAAGACAGAAGAGAATAAATCCCAGGAAGGGCATTTCTAAAGGATCATAGAAAGGGTGGTTTCTTACATTTGTAAAAATGACAGAAAGAGGAGCCTTGTAAGTTCCCCATTGTCACCAATGGGCTGGATCCAGTGGCGCCGGCGAACTACCGTCCGGTCTCAAACCTACCCTTCCTCGGGAAACTGATTGAACGGGCAGCAGCGATCCAATTACAGGAATTCCTGGAAACCTCAGGAAGCCTGGACCCCTGCCAATCGGGTTTCCACGCCGGACACGGGACCGAGATCGTCCTGGTGGCCATTACGGACGACATCCGCCGCCAATTGGAGAAGGGAGGTTCGCCTATCCTGGTGCTGCTTGACCTCACCGCGGCGTTCAACACGGTGGACCATGACTTGCTGTTGCGGCGACTATCAGCCATTGGGATTCAAGGCACAGCTTTGGCCTGGTTCGATTCCTTCCTGCGGGGCCGTTCGCAGCGTGTTGAGTGGCGAGGCCAAGCGTCCAAGAAATCCACCCTGGACTGTGGAGTCCCCCAAGGCGCCATTTTGTCACCAACGCTTTTTAACATCTACGTCCAACCCTTGGCAAGCATAGCCAGAAGTTTTGGATTTGGGTGCTACCAATATGCAGATGACACCCAGCTTCTGCTGAAGCTTGAGCCAGGTGTAACATCGGTGCCTGAGAATTTCAGACAAGGACTAGAGGCAGTGACCAGATGGCTCCGCTCATACAAACTCAAGATCAATCCATCAAAGACTGAGACTCTATGGCCGGGACGCCCAGAGCCACCCATTCCGCTGCCTCTCTTTGAGGGAGAGCTGCTGATCCCGGCCCCGTCGGTGAAGAGTCTCGGTGTGATACTAGACTCGAGACTCTCACTGGAGGCCCAGGTTGCTGCGACAAGTAAGGGAGCTTTTTTCCACCTACACCAGGCACGTCAACTGGCACCTTACCTTCCATCAGATGCGCTGGCTACGGTGGTCCATGCCACAGTGACATCACGGCTGGACTACTGTAATGCCTTGCACGTGGGTTTGCCGCAGTCAACCACTCGTAAAATCCAGCTAGTGCAGAATGCAGCCGCCAGACTCCTCACCGGGACACCACTGAGATGCCACATCGCGCCATCTCTACAGCGCCTGCACTGGCTGCCAGTCGAGCTCAGAGCCATCCACAAGATCTTGTCGCTTACCTTTAAGGCCCTCCATGGTGCCGGCCCAGCTTATTTAAAGGACCGCTTGTCCGAACCAGCTCATTTAAGGTCGCCGCGTTTAGGAAACAGGGACCTTCTCCGCATCCCAGGTGTGAGTGAGGCCCGCCTCGACACCACGAGATGGAGAGCCTTTTCCATCGCGGCCCCTGCTCTTTGGAACTTGATGCCGGCGGATCAGAGAGCTATCCGGGACATGCCCCAGTTCCTGACCGCACTGAAGACCTGGCTTCTTCCGAAAGGCTTACGGCTAAGGACACCTTCCAGACTTAGCCTGAGTTACTGGAACTATTTTAATTAATTTTCTTATTCTTTTAGCTTTTAACTATTGAACTCTTTTATGTGTTTTATGTGTAAGTCGCCCGGAGCACTGACGTGGAGGGCGACTCATAAATAATAAAATCAATCAATCAATCAAATCTTCCTGGATCTTTGGTTGCTGAGCTGAAAACACCCATTTTCCCTTAGTCAATTTTGAGAAGCTCCCGAAAATAGATCCAGATACCCACCGTAATTTGAATATTGAAAACAGATTGCAAATTGCATAACTCTACTATTTACTGTCTCCTCACAAATCTGTATGAAAAGATTAGCAAGAGGCAAGTGAATGGAGCGATGCTTACTGACTGGCATCCTGTTGAGGACCATGTGTAAGTCCCATTTTGGATAGGGTCTAGAGCCATTTGCCTGCCTTCCAAAGAATCTCTCACCGTCTGACAGCTGTTGCTGTTCTTTCACAAGAAGGAAGAGAGAAATGGAGAAGGTGATTCAGAAAGAAATGGCAAGTGCATCTTCTCTTATTCTCCCCCCTACTAAGTTGCTACCAGCATACTTCTCCATGATCTGAGTCATCTCCCCTATGTCTTTCTTAGAATTGGTATGAATGGATAGAAAGATAAACTGACAGATATTGATTTGAGGGAAAGTAAGAAAATAACAAACAATCACTGTTCCCTTACACTTTTGAGGATTTTTTTTTGCTAGAATGAAGAATGAAAACATATTTCACTAGGAAAGAAGGGTATATTTGTTTTCAACTCAAAGGATGGGAAGTCAACATAATAGGATGAGTTGAGGGAGGAAATAGTGTAATTAGAAACTAACGACCTCATTAAATGGGCTGATTTATGCATCCTACGCCACTTCTTCTTCCCTTTCACCACAGAGCCCTTCTTATGATATACATCAGCTTCTGTCTGGACTCACATGATGAGGGGTGTGGAGCAGCGAGTTCTCCAAAACCCTTGTCAGGACCCCCATGGATTTGCCATAATGCATAGCAAATCCTCAGCCTAATGTGACAAGGTTTCAATACTATACAAATGTTAGGAAGCCTGTCAGGCCTGGTAGGCCTGTAAATAATGGCACACTCACTCAAGTAGTTAACAAGAGGAATTGAGCTTTATTCAGCCTTACTCCAGGCAGAGCAAAGAGGAATCTGAGCTTTCCCGCCAAAACGCTGAGAGAAAAACCCTCCTGGTAAACTCCCTCCCTCCTCTCAGACTTAGGCCCTTCCCCTCTGCTGGCTCCTTGTTGCTATGCCAGCCCAAAGCCAAGCTGTTTATTGAACTGCTCTGGCTGGGCCTGACATTACGCCCCCTTCGGAATGGCGCCCCCAAGACTATTATATAACATAGCAGTGAATTTAACATTATACCGCACACAATATACTTGATCTCATAACTGGCATACATTTTTAACTATTAAAACTAACTGACCCCAACATCACACTGCATTGCAGAGCATTGAGGAATTATATAACAATGTAAATCAGTTGCAAAGCATTAACAAACCCCCTCAAATTGGTACACATAATACACACTTGCAAAAGATCAAGTCATCTGTCAACCATACGCCCCGGAACACCTGCCCCACAGGGAGAGAAGAATGAATGGGAGAGGAGAGAGAGAAAAACCCACACAATCCTACAGGCAACTTATACAAATAGGTAATGCAATGGCATGTTATATATTTTAACAAAATCATAACTACCATTTAAACTATATCAGGATAACAGTATCTAACACATTCCTAGCAGTAAGCATTGTACACATACATAGCATCACTCTACTTTACACTTCTAAGCTTATATAAACTTAAATTGCAATGCATTAACTTATGCAAAATATAACTGAAAATAATTTTGTTTCATCATAAACCAAAACATCATTTAAACTATCTTCATTACTACAAATGAAGTACACATTAATCTGGCATTTTCAGTTCCATTTATGCATTTACAGAATATCCTGCAACACCGTTATTTCGTTCCTTCGTCATTTGCCTTTCCACCCATCCAGAACATATATAAGGCAACCTCTTCACGTAACACCTACCCTCAATGAAATCTGCCCGCTTCTGCCTTTCCTAGAGGGTGACCGTATTAATAACCTTCCTCCTTTTAGGGGTCGAAGCACAATAAAGCACCACATCAACAACCCTCCCAACATTTACAATCATTAACATCTGTGTGCTAGTCCCCCAAGGGAGGCTCCAAAGGGCTGCATATATTGTCTCTTTCCCTGGGGACAGTAGACCAACGTTCGGCTCAAACATTTTAGTCTTTGCCGTTTGCCAGGGTTCCCATTCGATCCCTGGATCCAAATTGAAGCAAAGTTCAGTCTCTGGGATCTCCTTCTGAAACTTCTCCCAGTTCAAGATTGGGCCTCGATCACTCGGTTGCTCTCCTGGGGCCCCGGAAAGACACCCCTGTTGTGCACCTCTGCCCCACTCAAAGACAACTCCGAGCAAACTGGCGGCTGCACCCAAGAAGGGCTGCCCATCACTGAATTTCCTCGGCTCTGCAACTCTTCCCTCCATTAACTGCTCGGCCCCACACATCTCCAGAAAGAACCTGGCTGCAGTCACCTGGAGACACTGCAGGCCCTCTCCCGAAACAGCAGCTTGGATAGCAACCTCCAAATGCAGGAACCACGCACTCCCATCACGCAGCTGGACTCCTTTCCATCCTCCAACTGGTTGGAGGGCTTCTTTCTGTAAGAACGGGAAGAGCCTCAGGCAGCCGAATCTCTTCAACCGCAAGGGACTCACTGGCGGGCGATTGGGAATTCTCTGTGCCTTTCCCAAAGCCACGATGGACACCTTCCGCATTCTCCCGCAACAGAACTCCACAAAAGCCTCCTGGCCTCTCTCTGGAACTTGGGCCTCCGAGGGGCCTCTTCCTCCCTCCAGGATTGACTGCCAGATTTCCTCCCTGGACTCAGGTGGCAACTTTACTAAGATCCCACCTGGCATGGCATGGCCTGCGCTCTCTTGCAGCCCTGTAGACTCCTCTGCAGCCCCCGACACACCGTGCAGCCCCACCGGGCTCTCTGTGCACTGCAGGTCATCCTTCGAACTGCCTCCTCTGGGTCATCTACTGCTTCTCGCTGAGGCATCACGTATGCAGCCCCAGATTCTCTTCCCACTTCGCCATTTACGCCACCGGACATCCAAGCTTCGAGGGTCGCTCCCCATAAGATCAAAGTACCCACAGGGGCCCGCTCAGCAAAACTTTCTTCAGCATTCTTTTCCACTGAGGGGGAAATTGCACACCCCTCCTCTTCGCTTAGTTGTTTCGTCTCATCCAGCAGATCCACACAAAGCGACTGGGGCTTCATTTTGCAGCTCTTCGCAAAACCCATCATGAGGCTGTTTTCCTCTCCAGTCACTACAGGCGCTGCATCAGCCTGCCGATCTTCCCCCCAGGGCTACGCTGGAAGGATCGGCTGGGTTCAGTCCCTTTGCAACGGCGTCCCACGTCTTCACCTCATCTGGGTCTTCCAGAGACAGTGAAATCAGCTGGGAGCTACTTGCCTTGACTGACTCCCCCTTTTCCTCCACATCAGCACAGTCGGGCAGCTGGAGAGGCTCTCCCATAACGGCTTTCATCTTGAGGGACACACACTCACTCCCACCCAGGGGCTCGCTCACCTCCGCCGTTGCACCAGGGTCGCTGACGGCTTGGTGGGCCTCCTGCTGCTCCTCTTGTGCAGCAGAGCCTTGTGCAGCCCCCACCCCGGGTTGGGAATGGGCCTCGACTGCACGCGCTGGATGGCTTCCCTTGTACTCTCAGCAGCCGCAGGCAGGCCTAAACATTCTTCACCTTCCTTTGTCATCCCCAGCCAGGGGTTGCGACCGGCTCGACCCCTTTGCTGCTGGAATTTCCATTTCCACGGCAACCTGTTTCTCAGGGGAAAGTTGCACTCTCCTTCCAATGCTGTTTGAATTCCTTCCTCCAGTTCTTTGCCCTTCAAGAGCTCCATCACTGGATCTGGCCTTGAGTCAGCACAGTTGGAGGCGCTTTCACTCTCCACTCCAACTTCTGTCTCAGCCTTTCCAGGGTCCATCTTCGCCTCCCTCCCCGGGAGCCGGGTGTCCACTCCCACACCCGGGGCCATGCTCCAGGTGGCCCGCGAACATCACTGCCCATGGATGCGCCGGCCCCAACCTACACACATCGCAGCCGTAGGTGGCTGGGATTGCTTCGAGGGGTCTCTCGCACGGGGCCCTCATCCTCCTCCTCGCTCAGGTCGCCACACAGGATGGGGTCAGGCAAACTGCCCTTCAGCGCCTCTGAAGGCTGCACTCGCCTTTTCCTTCCCCTCCTGCCCCGCCGGCGCTTGAGCTTACGTGAAGGCTCCGGGGAGGGCCGGAACTTTCACTCCTCCTCAGGGCTGCTGGCTCCAACCAAGCTGCGGATTCCTCACAGGGGATGAAGTGCTCTTCCGTGCCATCGTCATCGCCCAGGAACTCACATAGCATGGCACAATTCTGGGCCCCTAGGAGGGGACCTCTTCGACCACATAGGGAATTCCCAGCACGTAGCCTGTGGTGGCAGGCTTATCCTGGCAGCCTTCCTCCTCAGGGATCGAGTCAGTGTCCCATTCTTCCGCCTGCATCCGCCGCACCAAACCGGGAACCGCCTCTGGAGGTTTTCAAAAGCTTGCCGCATAGCCTCGGCTACATCCACTCTTACCGGGGTCTCCCATCCAGTACGGCATGGACTCCGATCTTCCTCTGGTTCCACCCAGACACCCACAGTTTCCATCCTGAGGCCATGGGGAATGCCGACTCCATTCTCCCGGGTGGGGGCCTTTTTGCGCAGGCCTCTGTCGCCGCTTGCTTCTTCGCGGCCAAAACCCCTCTCCTCTGAGAGGGAGGTCGTGCCTCTCTGCCTTGGGAGCACAGACCTTCTCCATAGTTGGGTTGGGTTCTCACCAGCACTGAGACTGGGATAAACCCATTGTTGTTGAGATTCCTCTTTATGTCAGGCCTGGTAGGCCTGTAAATAATGGCACACTCACTCAAGTAGTTAACAAGAGGAATTGAGCTTTATTCAGCCTTACTCCAGGCAGAGCAAAGAGGAATCTGAGCTTTCCCGCCAAAATGCTGAGAGAAAAACCCTCCTGGTAAACTCCCTCCCTCCTCTCAGACTTAGGCCCTTCCCCCTCTGCTGGCTCCTTGTTGCTATGCCAGCCCAAAGCCAAGCTGTTTATTGAACTGCTCTGGCTGGGCCTGACACCTACTGTATATGGACAATTTTGGAGTATTTCAGTTTTTGGGATTCCAGCGAAGGGATTCTCAACCTATGTTTGAATAGGGATAGAGGGATGGATGAATGTACATACAGTTTCAACTTATCAAACACAGCTTCATAATTATTCAACAAAAATCAACCCATTTTTTAAAAAAGAAAAAACGATTTGACCCAATTTGTAGCTATAGCAAATGTCTGTTCCAAGGTCATGGAAATATGGCTTAAATATTAGAACCTAAATCTAATAATTAGTCCCATTTTGAATAGATCCACTAGATCAGGGGTTTTCAAACTTTTTAGTTGAGGGGCTGTTTCACAGTTCCTCAAATTGTAGGGGGCCAAACTATAGTTTGGGAAAAAACGAACTGATTGCTATACACACTGCACATATCTTATATATAATTTTTTAAAAATCAATGAAAGACAAAACATATTTAAAATGAATAACAATTTTCACCATCATAAACTTACCCATCTTCCAATGGGAAATGTGGGCCTACTTGTTAATTTTATTTTTAATGTATTTTAATTCTAGCTGTATTTTAATGTATTTTATTCTTAACTGTTTTCTTTTATTATATGTATACTATGTGGCATCGAATTGGAGTCCCCCCTCAGGGGTTGAGAAGAAGCGAGGTAGAAATGATGGAAATAATAATAATAATACTTTTGGATGATGAAATAGTCAAGTTAATTAGGATTGTTGTTGTGTGTCTTCAAGTAATTTCAGACTTAGACCAAACCTAAGTGTAAAGTTTAGGGCTGGAGCAAGATAAATGACATTGGAGGGCTGCATCCAACCCACAGGCCTTAGTTTAGGGAACCCTGACTAGATCATTTCATGATTGTTAAGTCAATGCTCATAAAACCTAATGGTTAATTCTGGGTGGGCCGCATAATTAGATTTAATTTTAGTAACCCAACTTTTGGCTTGTTTTAGTCACATTATACTTTCTTATCCTTGGTTAAAAACAAGCAGGAGGGGATTTTTTAAAATCCTCTTTTCTCAGCTTTTGGTAATTGTTTTTAGGTTGACAAATACAAGTTAAAGAGAACAAATGAGTAACTAGGATTAGGATGCAATTATGGTTATAAACATTTATATTAATTTAGCACTGATCAGACAGCAAATGTGTGCAATTGGTTTTAATTTATAATCTGGGCAACTGCACATGGAAACATATCCCACTTCTAATTATAATGGTCATTTGATCTACACTTATAACATTTCTTGCTGTGAATTGTATACAAAATACTTCAGATCTGCCATTAATTATGTTCCTGAAAAAATATTGTAAGACTTAGACTTTATCTCCAAAATACTTACAAATTGCAAGATTTGCATATCTAGAAGTTTGAAACAAGAACATTGCAGAAACCCATGCATACGTTCTATATACAAAACACCAGCATTAATAATACTCTTTCCCTTTTAATTTATGAACAGTTACGCCTTCTTGCTAGATAGCAAAGAAAATAACACTGTTATCAACAACATTGAGATTTTATGCATTTGCTTCACTTAATATTTCACATTCCGTTTTCAATGTCAAACGGTGTCGTCCAAATCTTTCTTCCTGTTTTGTGGAGCAAATCTCAGTCTAAAGAGGAAGGGATTACAAAACTACCTGGACCCAAAAGTGAGTTTTTCCCAGGAATTATGAACAAAAAAACCACTTATCTGCTAGTAAGTTCTGGCTATGTGGCAAATGTTCCAAGAAGAGAAGAAGAATTTGTGCTGTGGTTACTTTGGCTTCAAAGGACTGTGTATGAATGCTTCTTCAAATAAACAATGGGGGAAAGTTTTGCCTTACTCACCCATCAACCCCTTTGAATGTTGATACTCAGACGTCGAGATCAGCCTTCAGAGACATGCGCAGGTCATATGAACGGGCGGTCAAAGAGGCCAAGAAGACCTATAACTCCTCCTTAATAGCGGCGGCAAGATCGCGCCCAGCACAGATCTTTAAGATCGTTCGAGACCTAGCTATGCCCAACTCACTGCCGAGAGACAATGAAAATTCAGCTATCTCAGCGGAAGAATTTCAAGTTTTCTTCACTGAGAAAATAATTGCCCTTAGGCGTGATTTACCCTCTATACCTGAAGAGAGGAGCGGGATGGGTAAGAACCCAGCTCCATCGCCTAGCTTGAAACTCGACCAGTTCAAGGCCCTGAATTCAGAGGAGATTAACCAAATCCTGGCCGCAGCAAGGGCAACCACTTGCTCTACAGACCCGTGCCCGTCCCATCTGATTAAGTCCTGTGCGGGGAGCCTCTCGGCTACTCTGACAGGATTGATAAATCACTCATTGGAGCTGGGAGTTTTTCTCGATGCGCTGAAGGAGGCTAGAGTCCGCCCGCTGCTGAAGAAGGCGAATCTGGATCCAGCGGCGCCGGCGAACTACCGTCCGGTCTCAAACCTACCCTTCCTCGGGAAACTGATTGAACGGGCAGCAGCGATCCAATTACAGGAATTCCTGGAAACCTCAGGAAGCCTGGACCCCTGCCAATCGGGTTTCCGCGCCGGACACGGGACCGAGACCGTCCTGGTGGCCATTACGGACGACATCCGCCGCCAATTGGAGAAGGGAGGTTCGCCTATCCTGGTGCTGCTTGACCTCACCGCGGCGTTCGACACGGTGGACCATGACTTGCTGTTGCGGCGACTATCAGCCATTGGGATTCAAGGCACAGCTTTGGCCTGGTTCGATTCCTTCCTGCGGGGCCGCTCGCAGCGTGTTGAGTGGCGAGGCCAAGCGTCCAAGAAATCCACCCTGGACTGTGGAGTCCCCCAAGGCGCCATTTTGTCACCAACGCTTTTTAACATCTACGTCCAACCCTTGGCAAGCATAGCCAGAAGTTTTGGATTTGGGTGCTACCAATATGCAGATGACACCCAGCTTCTGCTGAAGCTTGAGCCAGGCGTAACATCGGTGCCTGAGAATTTCAGACAAGGACTAGAGGCAGTGACCAGATGGCTCTGCTCATACAAACTCAAGATCAATCCATCAAAGACTGAGATTCTATGGCCGGGACGCCCAGAGCCACCCATCCCGCTGCCTCTCTTTGAGGGAGAGCCGCTGATCCCAGCCCCGTCGGTGAAGAGTCTCGGTGTGATACTAGACTCAAGACTCTCACTGCGACAAGTAAGGGAGCTTTTTTCCACCTACGCCAGGCACGTCAACTGGCACCTTACCTTCCATCAGATGCGCTGGCTACGGTGGTCCATGCCACAGTGACATCACGGCTGGACTACTGTAATGCCTTGTACGTGGGGTTGCCGCAGTCAACCACTCGTAAAATCCAGCTAGTGCAGAATGCATCCGCCAGACTCCTCACCGGGACACCACTGAGATGCCATCTCGCGCCATCTCTACAGCGCCTGCACTGGCTGCCAGTCGAGCTCAGGCCCTCCACAAGATCTTGTCGCTTAAGTTTAAGGCCCTCCATGGCGCCGGCCCAGCTTATTTAAAAGACCGCTTGTCCGAACCAGCTCATTTAAGGTCGCCGCGTTCAGGAAACAGGGACCTTCTCCGCATCCCAGGTGTGAGTGAGGCCCGCCTCGACACCACGAGACAGAGAGCCTTTTCCATCGCGGCCCCTGTTCTTTGGAACTTGATGCCGGCGGATCAGAGAGCTATCCGGGACATGCCCCAGTTCCTGACCGCACTGAAGACCTGGCTCTTCCGAAAGGCTTACGACTAAGGACACCCTCCAGACTTAGCCTGAGTTACTGGAACTATTTTAATTAATTTTCCTATTCTTTTAGCTTTTAACTATTGAACTCTTTTATGTGTTTTATGTGTAAGTCGCCCGGAGCACTGACGTGGAGGGCGACTCATAAATAATAAAATCAATCAAATCCATATAAAACAAGTTAGAAAGATCATAGCAGAACCATCGTCTAGCAGAGTATGGCTCCTGAACTTATGCCCTCCTAGCAGTTTTGGATTAGACATTGACTTCTCCTTCTGATGAGCCAATTGCTCTAGTCCCATCTGAACATATTTCTGATATTTTGGGTCAACTATTGGGGATTTGTGCTTCTGTCTGTTCAGGGCTAATGGATGGCACAGTATCTAATTCAGGCAAAATAAATCTAAAGGAAAAAAGGAAGATAAGATCCATGACAAGTTTCAGAGAAACAATGTATACTAGAAATTGCTAACGTTTGTTTGCAAGATTCTTAATTGATGCTGGTGTTAATTTTTTAAGTAACAAATCTGTTAAAATTGTTTTTAACTGGGAATTTTTAATGCTGTTTATATTTAATTGTGTTTAAATGCTTGTATATTTTAAAGTTTATGGTGATCCTTTTATGTTGAGCCAGTTTGAGTCTCCTTTGAGAGAGCTAAAGCAGAGTATAAATATAATAACAGGTTATTTTAAAGAATAAAGATATTATATTTAAAGCTCACACAAAATTTTAGATTTTCACATATTAAAGTTATAATGACACATTCTTTTTGAAGGTGGCTTTTGGCAATTTCCATGAGCCTGATTTGTGGTTACATTTGCTTATATCTGCTGAACTACTGATCTGCTTTTGGGAGACATACATTTATCTCTCCTTTTCACAGTAGCTCAGGATAAGGTATTCATACCTGATTATGAAGTAAGGAGCACTTTAATACATCTCAACATGCTAATTTAGACACTAATGCTCAGATTTGTACCTTTTTATTTTGTGTCACAGATTTGAGGAATGTTTGTAAAGTCACTAGCATGGTGATAAGGTTTTAGAACAATCTTGGAGATCTGAGCAATTTATTATAGTTTTAGCCAATTTATGAGTCTGTTTATTAACTCAAAGTTTCCTTCACATATTGTTTCTGAATACTTTTTCAAAATGAGAGACACTCTGTCCACCACCATCACCACTGACAAAATTGATAAGGAAATGGAATAATATAGATAAAATTGAAAATATAATAATAACAAAGAGGATGTGGGAACCAGTTAGAAATTATTTAGAAAATGTGTTAAGAGGTGGAGTAGAAAAATTAAGACTGAGACTGATATTTCAAATGTAACCTCTGCAGTTTGATGTATAAACTGTATGTACAAGGTGGAGAGGATGAGAGAGGGGAAAAACCACTAAAATCTGTATACCTTTATAAAGCGGAATGTTTGTATGTATGTATGTGTGCGGAGGGCGGGAGGGCGGGAGGGCAGAAGGGCAGGAGGGCAGAAGGGCGGATATGTGGCAGCCACTTTCACATGCCACAGCGACCAGCGTGTGTGATGGACCTGCACCAAACTTGGTACACATAACCCCCCTAACCCCCTTTACGTCATGGTGCGGATCGGGGGACATGACCCACGGATTATGGGATTTGTAGTACTTTCTAACACTTTGGTTCCCACAGACCACTGAGGCCACCAAAAAGGACCAATACAGACCACACTTAGCACACACAGCCCCCATGACCCACTCTACATCCTGGTGCAGTTTGGAGGAGGGTGGACCATGGATGATGGGACTTGAAGTACCTCTACTCACTTCCCAAGTTCGCTGCAACCCTCATCCAATCACTGATCGAGACCAAATTTGGCATACATAACCCCTATGACTGCCTTCACGTCCTGGTGAGGTTTGGGGGAGGACTGACAATGGATGATGGGATTTGTAGTACTTTCACACCCACAGACCACTGTGGCCCCCAACAAACACTGATAAAGACCACACTTGGCACACAGAGCCCCAGTGACCCACTCAACATACTACTGAAGTTTGGAGGGGGCCAGAACATGGATGATGGGACTTGCAGTACCTTCCCTCACTTTCCAAGCCTGCTACAAACCTAATCCTATGACTGATCAACACGAAACCTGGCACACAGAGCCCTCATGACCCACTCTACATCCTGGTGCAGATCGGAGGAGGGTGGACATGGATGATGGGACTTGAAGTACCTCTACTCACTTGCCAAGTCCACTGCGACCCTCATCCAATTACCGATCGAGACCACATTTGGCACACATAACCCCCATGACTGCCTTCACGTCCTGGTGAGGTTTGGGGGAGGACTGGCAATGGATGATGGGATTTGTAGTACTTTCACACCCCTCTGTTCCCACAGACAACTGCGGCCCCCAACAAACACTGATAAAGACCACACTTGGCACACAGAGCCCCAGTGACCCACTCTACATCCTACTGAACTTTGGAGGGGGCCAGAACATGCATGATGGGACTTGCAGTACCTTCCATCACTTTCCAAGCCTGCTACAAACCTAATCCAATGACTGATCAACACCAAACCTGGCGCACAGAGCCCTCATGACCCACTCTACATCCTGGTGCTGTTTTGTGCGAGATGGACCACGGATGATGGGACTTGAAGTACCTTCACTCACTTCCTAAAAACAATGCCTTGAAAGATGGCGTTTAAGAGGTGACTTGATCGAAGTGTATAAAATCATGCATGGGATAGAAAAGGTGAATAAAGAAAAAATATTTTCTCTGTCACACAACACTAGGACTAGGGGGCACTCCCTAAAGCTCCAAGGTAGGAAAGTTAGGACTAATAAAGGGAAATATTTCTTCACCCAGAGGGTCATTGGGTTGTGGAACTCACTTCCAGAGGAGGTTGTGACAGCTGTCAGCCTGGACAGCTTCAAGGCAGGATTAGACAGATTCATGGATACCAAGGGAATCAGTAGTTACTGAAAGGGACATCCAAGTGCCACCTCTGTGTTGATGGAGGCAGGCAGGATTTTCCCCGGGTACTGGTTGTGGGGAGTCGGGAGCAGGTGAGGGTTTTGCCCTTCTTTCTGCTAGAGATCCCCGTGTACAACTAGTGGGCCACTGTGTGACACAGAATGCTGGACTAGATGGGCTGAGGCCCGATTCAGCATGGCTCTTCTTATGTTCTTATGTTCTTAATGCAACCCTCATCCATTCACCAATACAGACCAAACTTAGCACACAGAGCCCCCATGACCCAATCTACATCTTACTACACTTTGGGGGTGGGTGGACCAGAGATGATGGGATTTCCACTACCTTCAGTAATTTCATGATACCACTGCAACTCCCAATAATGATGGATCAAGACCAAACTTGCCACACAGAGCCCCCATGACCCACTCTACATCCTGCTGCACTTTTCAAATCACCCGGGCACCGCCGGGTCCCCAAGCTAGTTTATTATAAAAAAGATAAGGAAATAAGGGCTGGCAGGATACTAGGATCATCATTTGTTCTGCCAAGCATCTGCACGGTAGAACAAATGCATTTTAACACAACATTAACAAGCATGGCTCAATCATATGGAATCATGGGAGAGGTAGTTTGATGAGAGACCAGCACATTTTGGCAGAGAAGGCCAACCTAAAATTGTAGCTTTCACAAATTTATAAAATTGAGCCATGGCAGTTAAATCAGTATCAAGCGGCATCAATTTTACAATGTAGATGCATCCCCTGTCTTTTAATTGGGGGTCGTAACTCATGTGTCTCAAGAATTTGGTCTTCCCCATAACATTCCTTTACTAGCCATAGATTCTGTATGTGATGCTATTCCAAAATATCTGTGCAAAGCTCATAATGAATCTTCAGATATCAGCATCTAGACGGCCAGTGCAGTGTGAATTTTTGGGTAAATGTCATATTTATTTATTTATTTATTTATTTCCTCGATCTTGTATACTGCTCCTTCCAGCAGGCTCGGGGCGATTCACATACAAATTAAAATTTGTGAAAACGCAACAGTTACATAAAACAGTAAGTCACAGATAGTACATGAGACGTCAACGATTAGAGGACAATAGACGGTTCTGCATCTGGACCTCAATTGAAGGCATGCCTAAATAAGATGGTTTTACATGCTCTCTGGAACGGGATGAGTTCCGTGATGACCCGAACATCATTCGGCAATGTGTTCCAGAGTTCCGGGGCTGCAACCGAAAAGGCACGTTGTCTAGTTGAGGAATGGTGACAGGAGCAGAGTGTTGGTATAGACAGAAGATTTCGCTCCTCCGAACGCAGTGATCTCGGGGGAACATACGGGGTAAGGTGGTCCCTCAGGTACACTGGCCCTAGACCATGCAAGGCCTTAAAGATCAAAACCGGCACCTTGAAGGCAATTCGGTACTCAATTGGTAGCCATTGCAGATGCTGCAAGATGGGAGTGATATGCTCTCTTACCGGTGCTCCCACCAGCATTCTGCACTAGCTTGAGTTTCCGAATTGTCGACAAGGGAAGGCCTATGTAGAGGGCGTTACAGTAGTCTAGTCTTGAGATGACCGCTGCTTGGATCACCATAGCCAGGTCATCCCTGGACAGGTAGGGTGCCAGTCACCTAGCCTGTCGAAGATGGAAAAATGATGTTTTGCTGACCATGGAGACCTGGGGCTCCATGGTCAGCAAAGGGTCCAATTGAACCCCTAGGCTTTTTACCAGGGATGACGGGCTTATCTGCTCGTCATCCAGGCTAGGCAACCGGCACTCATCCAGCCCAGGCCAACCAGGCCATAGGATCTCCATCTTCGATGGACTCACCTTCAGCCGGCTGGAACGCAGCCATCCAGTCACGGCTTCTAGGCATTGATGGAAACAATTGGGTACGGTGTCTGGCCTGCCGTCCACTCTCAGCACGAGCTGGGTGTCATCAGTGTACTGATAACACTCCAGACCAAAGTTGCGGACCAGCTGGGCCAGAGGACGCATATAGATATTGAATAATAAAGGGGAGAGGATGGCCCCCTGGGGTACTCTACAACTTAATGGGAGCCTCCCAGAGACCTCCTCTCCCCTCTCCACACGTTGTCCCCGGTCTTGGAGGAAGGAGGCCACCCATTTAAGGGCAGTCCCCCTAACTCCCGTCATATCAAGTTTGCATTTGAATATTTTTTCAGTGTGGCCTGAGAACTTTTATATTTTAATTTGATACGTTATTTTATGTTGAAAAAGCCCTGGCTGACAGTTATATTTTTCCTGTGAAGTATTTAAATGCTTCTGTTCTTCTTTGGCTTGAATTCATTGCTCTTATTTGGATGACTTTTAATTGTCAGATTCCCTGAATTCTGCTAATGTCAAGTTCTGGTGCCAGAGTTTTCTCTGTTGGCACAAGGTCTTGGTGTCCTTTTATGCAGTTAGCAAACTGAGTG
Organism: Anolis apletophallus; assembly: GCA_030556195.1. Taxonomy (NCBI): domain Eukaryota; kingdom Metazoa; phylum Chordata; class Lepidosauria; order Squamata; family Anolidae; genus Anolis; species Anolis apletophallus. The sequence goes on along the minus strand of JARBWK010000012.1, from coordinate 30,856,524 downwards.
TCCTTTATGTATCATCACTGAAATTGATTTTGTCCAGCAGCTTTGTGGACTGCCTTAGCAGAAGCTTTCGGTGTTGAGAATTTATTTTAGCTTTTTACTCAGGAAACTACAAGAAAGCGTAGGACATTTGAACTGCACATGTCGAGCTACAGCTCCTGTCAGAGAGCTTATTTATTGCTTGCCATGGCCCTTCTTGATTCTCCCTGTTTTTATTGGGATATATTCTTTGTTTCCCATGGATTTTCCATACAGCCCCATTTTGTATTATCACAGGACCTTTGACAGCCCTAACGGACACCGTGGAGCCCATTGCTCTCTGCATTCACTGTGTCCTGATGGAAGCTAATGCTGGAGCTAGTAGTATGTTTAAATTGCATTCTCCACACATTATTTGAATGCAGCCTATCTGAAGTACCAGGCTTTCCTTAACAAGGATGATTTGGCTCTGAATTTTTCAGGAGAGGAGCTTCTTTTGATCCTACCTGTATCCAAAGTTAATTTGGGACTGCATCACACAAGGGTCGGGGAGAAGGGAGTGGGGAATAGAGGAGGAAAGTAGGGGTAATGCTCTTCTTTTGTTTCTTGCCATCAAGTTCTTGTGCCTTTCCATCTTCTGTAATGGCAATGGTCAGTTGCCATCACATGTTCCTTGTCCACCTTTCCCTGCTTCTATATATCTTCTCTCATTGGCAGTTGGGTAGCACCCAGCTTTTGAAAACGTGTCTTCCCTCCGCTGCCACAACAATGTCTTGCAGGCAACCACCAGAAGTAGCTTTGCATCATGTGATGGCCTCCAAGGGACTCCATTTTGGCAGCACAGAGAAACAGGGACAAGACTACATGTGATGAAGTCCTAGGTGACGATATAAGAGAGGGTCACTTTCATAGTTAGTCCCAGGTTATGGAACTACCCTTCAAGTGAGGCTAATCTGGACTTTGTCATGCTTTAGCAGCAAGCTAATACTTCTTTTTAAAAAATCAAAGGAATTATGATAGTTGTATGCAAGTTACTTACTCCTGGTGCGAGAAAATTGACCATCTGCAAGGACATTGCCCAGGGGACGCCCAGATGTTTTTTATGTTTTACCATCCTTGTGGGAGGTTTCTCTCATGTCCTAGCATGAGGAGCTGGAGCTGACAAAGGGAGCTCACCCCGGATTCAAACCTACAACCTGTCGGTCTTCAGTCCTGCCAGCACAAAGGTTTAACCAATTGTGCCACCGAGGGCTCCATAAATTTTGTAAAGTAGTAGAAAAAGAAAAAAGATCACATAACAGATGGATAGACCAAATCGGTAAAGCCAGGGCCTTGAGATTCCAAACCTTGGAGGTTGAATAGAAAGGGAGACTACAAAGGAAAAATGATGAAGTAATGCAAAATTTACTTCTCATTGTAAAATTGGAGACTTAAAATATGGTTCTATATACACATATCAGGGAATATCTCCTACTGAATATAGTCAGGATCTACTTTTGTACTGAATTACATATTATTGCACTTCAGTTGTATATGTGAATGTGTGGGCATGTGCATGGCTTAATTACAAAATGTGTTAGTTCTGATTGAATAAATTACATGATTAAATCTTATACTGGATGCAAAACAGTGTAGGTTGTATTAAGAAATCATTATATTTGTAACTCCAAGCAAGGCATTATAATTAAGAAGCAATTGGCTGAAATTAGCTTTGAGACGACATGCTTTTAAACAGGATTTGTTAAATGAATGTGAACAGTTAACATGTGCCTTTTATTCATGCACCTATTATTCTCCTACACATACCAAAACTATATAACCCAAGTTTAAAAGCTTAAGTGTTAATGAAATAGAGCACATGAGAAACACCCACACTGAGCTGTCCCATTGTATTCAGGTTGTGCCAAAACCCATTATTTTGCAATATAAGCAGTTGCTAATTGAAGTAGAAAAATGAGTGCATGGTTTACAATGTGTTCCTTATTCTCTCATAATGTTTTGTGTTTGATTTTATTTCCTACCACTGTGTATGATGGTTGCCTTATGCAACATTCTAGCTCTTACCAGTCTAAGTATTGAGTATTAGCAAACAGGTACAGAAAAGGATTTTTGTTTGTAACATTACAATTAAATCATTAATAACTATATCTTACATGTTTAGAAATGTTAAGGGAAATATTACACCAGGATACCATTCAGGCAGGCCTTTATTTATTATTTATTTATTACTTCAAACTTCTATACCGCCACTCCCCGAAGGCTCGGAGCGGTTTACATAGTTTGACATATAATAAACACAATAAATACAGAACAATACACTACAACGAAGGGGCAAGGGTAGGGTATCTACAGTTAGGACAGGCATGTAGCCAGGGGGGGGCTAAGGGGGCTTCAGCCCCCCCCCCGAAATTCTTAGGGTGGTCCGCGAAAAGGCCTTACTGGTACATTATTTAAACTGTTATGTTTATTCATATCATGATCTGATCACCATGCTCATTATATCCCACATTAATGGGGTTATTGGGATAACAATACAAAAGATTTGCTAGGGTAGACCCTCTTCCACCCAGTCTCAGCCCCCGAACCAAACTCAGCCCCCTCCGAAACACAATCCTGGCTACGGCCCTGAGTTAGGACAAATGGAAGGGAAGGAGCCATGGCTTGTGACCGCGTAGGTCAGCAACTGTCAAGGGATCGAATCAGAAGTTAGGGTCATTACTTTCCCATATCTGCAATGATGCTGTTATTATCTACTATGTACTACAATTTTGTGGATATCGCTCCCTATGGTTCGCCGCTGTGAACAAGCCGATGCTACAGGCTAAACGGACTTGGCCAATTACTTGAGTGCCGTCCGCGGCTAGAACCAGGCATTTCATGGGGCCTTCCCCATGATCTTCTATTATCCATAAGGATGTTATCTGTGATGTTACCCACTTGGGTTTGACAAGGTCTCCACTCCACGGACTACCACCTCGGCGTTGGAATTCTCCCCTCCTCGGATCTTCCCATACAGCCCTGTGATTTTCGTTTCCCTACTCATCTTCCCTGACGACTCCGTCCTTCTCCACCACGGCATCACGCCGCTGGGAAACGCCGCTCCTGCCCATTGGCTACAGGCCACTTCCTGGTTCGGCGCTTCGATCTTTCTGCTAGGAGCCTCCACCATCAGGGGAGGCTTCCCATCGATCTCCAGGGGCATTTGCCTCCACCGGAGGGGTACCCAATTTGGGGTGCCGTTTCCACCTCCTTCTCCCACCCATTTGGGCCGGAGGAACCACTGCAGCTGCGCCTGGGCATCCGCACAAGCAGCGGCCCTGTCTCCTGGCGGGCCCCAGCCATTGTTGCTCTTTCATCTAGCCTCCAGGCTGGCGTCTTGGATTTCCAAGGGTCACAGCCGTATGTACTGCGTTACTGGGGGGACTTTCCTTACTTTCGCCCAGGGAGCACCCTCATTTGAGGAGCCCCCAAATATATGTTTGTATTTCCTTTCATGGTTGTAATTTTCCTGCAACTGAGGTGACCCATCGCGGTTGTATTTGGTGTAACTGTGGTCTGCGCCTTGTTTGCATGATTAGTGATTATTCACTGGTTTGTACTTCTTTGGAGGCTCATTACCTCACTACTCTGCTATTTTGTGGTTATATTAAATGTTATATATATTTTTGCTTATGACCTGCATTGGTCTTGCATTGCACTGAGTATTTAGGGTATTACCTCCTATTACTCTTCTTCCCTTTGTGTTGGACTACATCGAATCAGAAGTGGCATTAACTCGACCATCAAAAGGGGGAAGTCTTGGGGGATCCAGCAAGTCAAACAGAGTCCTCAGAGTCCTCAGTCCTGAGGGAAGACGGTCGTCGCTAGCCTCTGAGCCCAGAGACTACGGCATAGGTCTCCCGATCGCCGGGGTGTCCCGCCTCCTGGACTGGGAGCCTGCCAAGGAGCACTCCCAGTGCCTGTAGTTGGCGTTCCAGAAGGCCTTTGACAGTTAAGGGATCTTTAATCTCTCTCCCTTTCCCTCTCCCTCTCCCTCTCCCTCTCCCTCTCCCTCTCCCTCTCCCTCTCCCTCTCCCTCTCCCTCTCCCTCTCCCTCTCCCTCTCCCTCTCCCTCTCCTCCCTCTCTCCCTCTTATCTCCCTCTTTCCCTTCTTTCTCCTCTCCCTCTCCCTCCCTCTCTCTTATCTCTTTATTTTTTTCACTTTTTAATGGCCAGAATTTTATTGATAATCACAATTAGGGTAGACTCATTGATTCAATGTGATATACCTACATGTTGACTCAACACTAAAATTGATTTAATGAGTCTATTGTAAGTATGACTAACCATAAGGTTTGGGGCAAGTGATACCATATGCTTTTAAAGTTGGCTTATATTTTGGTGAGCATTTATTCTTGTTGTTTTTTTAAAAAAATGCAATGGCTGGTAATCTAGTGGCGCAGCTGGCTAAGTGTCAGCTGCATAAGATCTCTCTGACCTGTAGGTCATGAGTTCGAGGCCTGCCTGGGTCGGGGTGGGTGCCCGACCTTAAGTGTAGCCTGCTGTCGACCTTTGCAGCCCGAAAGACAGTTCATTTGTCAAGCAGGAGATAAAGGTACCACATTAAGTGGGGAGGCAAATTTTGACTGATTTATGAGCCCATTAAAGAACTCCAGGAATCGCTGAAAGAAATGCGGAAGGAACAACAAGGGAAGCTGGAAAATGCTGAGAGAGATGAAGAGTGTGTCAGCTCCCCCTGGTGGCCAGAAGTTTGTCACAAGTTTACCAGAAAATTGCCTCTTTGTTCGTCTTTGTTCGTCAATATATGTATATATGTTAAACTGCAGGGATTGTCTGCAATGTATATCTACTGTAATCCGCTCTGAGTCTCCTTCGGGGTGAGAAGAGCAGAATATAAATGAAGTAAATAAATAAAATAAATCTAACAAGTAGCATTTGTCACTTCTGGAATTTTGTTTTGATACGAGGAAATAAATATATATCTATATATCTATCTCTATATCTATCTATAGAAAAATACACTTTTACAGCATTGCATTGGTAATGCATCTGCAGCACTTTGTTCTTTAAGTTATCAGTAATACTATCTGGGGAGCGCAATGGTAGCCCCAGCTTCTGTCAACCTAGCAGTTCAAAAACATGTAAATGTGAGTAGATCAATAGGTACTGCTCTGGCGGGAAGGTAACAGTGCTCCATGCAGTCATGCCGGCCACTAGGCATGGTTTAGAACCCAAAAATAGGAAATCGAAAATCTAATGTGGGGGGGGGGGGGATTTTTTTTATTACTAATAGAAAGACTTACAAAAAAAATCCAAAAAATTCTAAAATGTAACGTAATTACTAACGAAATTCGTTAGTAGTTCGTATGCCAGAGCATGCGCATTCCAGATGGTTTTGGCCTACAACTCCCAGAAATCCTAACAGCTGGTAAATTGGCTGGGATTTCTGGGAGTTGTAGGCCAAAACTTGAATAAATCACACTGAATTCTAGATGGGACTCTCCAAATAGGAAGGATGGAGGGAGGGAGGGGGATATTCTATTCTTGGGAGGGAGCCCCCTCGCTCCTCGCTGCCTCTCTCTCACCCCAATCCTGAGGGAGCGAGGGCCCACGTTTGCCCAGGCTGAGAGGAAAAGGAAGAGGCCTGAGGCTGTGAGGAATGGTGGGAGTTGAAGTCCAAAACACCTGGAGGGCTGAAGTTGGCCCGTCATGAAGCCTCTTCAAGGCTTTAGATCCTGGCAGGCAGAAGGGGCAGGGAGGTCCAGTCCTCCTGCCCTGCCAGGATCTAAAGCGCATCAAGATTAGTAATAGAAAGATCCTGTGAAAAAACCAAAAAATGTAAAATAGAATGAATGCTAACTTATAGAGTAGTTCCTAAATATTATAAGTAATCCAACTGGTTTATACCTACAACTCCATGCAATGCAATAACAGCTGGTAATAACAATGGGTTTCTGGGAGTTGTAAAAATTCAAACCGGTATTCTGACTGGTCCCTCCTCAAGCGGTGCAAACAGGCTCTTCTCTATGAGCCGGGATTCTGCAGCAAGCAAACGCTGTGTGCCGGGCTTTTGGCTTTTCCTGGGAGAGGCTGTCTCCTGTTTGCAGTTTGCACCGCTTGAGGAGGGACCACAGTCAGAATACTTCGGTTTGAATTTTACCTCTTCTTATACCCATTGTTATTACTGCTGTATTATTGCATGTGCATGGAATGTAGGTATACTACCCCAATACTCTTTGATGCTTTAGATCCTGGCAGGCAGGAGGGGCAGGGAAGCTGGAAAAATGTAAACAGAGAGGTTTGCTCAGAAGTAAATCCACAAAGGAGGGCACTTCATCCAAAGTGCCCTCCTTTGCGGATTTACTCATGAGTAAACCTCTTTGTTTACTTCCTTTGCAGATTTACTTCTGAGTAAACCTCTCTGTTTACATTTTTCCAGGCTTCCAGCCGAAAGAAGGAGCGAGTTTAGGGCTTGCCTTGCCATAATACTTATTGGCAAGGGAGGCGGGAGGGTGGTGAGAGAGAAGGAGGGTGCCCGCCCCTTACGACCTAATAAAGATACTTAAGAAAATCCTGGCCCCCGAAGTTCTATAAAGAAAGTCCACTTCCTGGTTGGCGTTCCAGATGCGGAAATACTCAAAAGTAGCATTTCTTACGAATTTCTTCCGAATCTTTTAATTTTCATAAATTTTTTCTCATGCCTATCGGCCACATGACCTTGGAGGCATCTACGTATAATGCCAGCATTTTGGCTTAGAATTGGAGATGAGCACCAACCCCCAGAGTTGGACATGACTGGACTTAATGTCAGGGGAAAGCCTTTACCTAATACTATCTGCCTCTCTGCTCTGTATCTATATAAAGAGATTGAAGAGAGATTTGGGCAGTGTTCACCTTTGAAAAGAAATATAATTACAAGCTATGTTATCTATTTTTGGTCCTATATGATTAAGGACAAGCTGGTTAAAAGCATGATAAAAATATAAATAAATAATTAAAATAGGACAATTGTTTTGGGTTTCTAGTCGTGATGAGTAAACCTCTTAGACTTGGATTGTGCTGACAAATGTGAGCAAAACACCTGGTCTTCTTTACTCCGAGAAATTAAAATTAACACATCATCACTGATAGTACTCCGCATCCACCAATACCACCAGTAAACTGCCAAATCTCCATCTCCTCCATGATTTTCTCACCTATTAGGAAAAAGAGTGATGGTTATGCTTCTTGTCTGTGCTCTATGAGAGAAGTGATGAAGAAGAGAAAGGGAGAAGTGAAGTCACAGACTAAGGACTTTAATACATCAAAGCACTATTCTGCAATAGTCATGTTAGTGTAGATAATGGATATACCGTATTTTCCGGCATATAAGACATCTAGGCATATAAGACGACCCCCAACTTTTCCAGTTAAAATATAGAGTTTGGGATATACTCGCAGTATAAGACTACCCCACTTCCACCACACACCAAATAATTTTTTAAAGCATCAGATTTGATTTCAATATAGTAATTTTCCTATTACTGTACTTCTCTGCCTCTCAGATCTTGCACATGCACACCTGCACCGCTTCACTGCAGTCTTCAGGAGCGAGAGGCAGAGGAGGAGGTACAGTATTAGGATACAAGGGCTGGCCAGAAAGGTAAAAGAGTTGTGTTTTTCTGGGCCCACAGCCACTCTATCTCTTTTTTCCTTACCCCGGGCATTCCGGATGCCTGCAGCTTGCTCTGCCCTTCACTCACACTGTCCCGGTGAGGCGCTCCTTCACTTCACCATCGGGACTGCATTAAGTCCACGAATCCTGATGAATGGATTTTCTTCTACCATACTTGTACAGCGTCGCCCTTAATGCTTTCATACAGTCGCTGAATACGGCAGGGACGTGGCCACTGGGACGCTCCCCCCACAATATGTGGCAACCACAGATTATCCAATCTGGATTGAAAGTTTCAGCACCCGCTCTATAAGATGACTCCCGGCGTATAAGACTACTACTGCATATAAAATGACTCCAGCATATAAGACAACCCTTGACTTTTGAGAAGATTTTATTGGGTTAAAAAGTAGTCTTATATGCCAGAAAATACGGTATATTGCTGCACCCATACTGCACCTCTTTTCAATAGCACAATTGTGCTGGTTTTACAACCATGCTTCTCTTTAACAAAGTTTCTATCTGGACCTGGCTTACACATCTTACAGTATTAGTTAGTACTTGGTATATTGACGCCTTGAGAAAACCCACTAAGGGTGAAACGGACCCCCTTTTTGGCCTGGGATTTATAGCACCAGTTGACCGTCGGCGTTTCTCCATGACCAGCATTTCTTCGAAGGAGAATATTTATCTCCTCCTCTTCCAGTAACTCCGACTGCGAGTGACTCTTGGACACGCCCTCCTGCATCCACGGCTTTATTTCACTAGGATCATCGGATCCTTCGGATTACAAATACTCTTTCTTTTCGGTGGAATTGCACCGCAATAGGATCATCGGATCCTTGGGATTACAAATACTTTGTTGATATTTATCTTCACTTCAACCCATTTGGGTACCATCTGCGGTAGGACATTGGGCATCTTCCATACTGTGTCCTCATCTATTTGTGTGTATATATGCATTATGCCTAAATAATAAGCTGAATACTTTGATACTTCCTTGCACTATTGTGTTTTGTTTTGGATATATTTAGCCCGGCTTGTGTTTAGTTTATATTTGTATGTTCAACAACAACAACAAAACTTTATTACGGTCACTGACCAGCACAAAGCGGCTATTTGTATGTATAAATCCAAATAAGGTGAGAAATAGTAAGGCTGTTTGTTGTGTATGTGTTGGGTGGGAGGAGGGTGTTCTTTGGAACCATTCAGAACTGTATACAGTGTGTTGCCACATAAGTACACTGTCACATATGTGTCTCACCACCTTATAAGGCTGTCAGATTCTGCTTGGTGATAACATGTAGACAGGACAAAGTAAGGCAAATACAATGTCAACTGCAGTGTGTGATAGAGAGAGACATTTGGAAGAAGTGCAGAGTGAGGTTATATGGGTTTTGTTTTTTAACCTTTTAAACATTTGTAAATATTTTATATTGATTTTGTCCAACTGGTGCAGGTTATGCAAATGCAATCTTTTTTTTATTATCCAGGATCACATAAATTACAGTTGAAATTGAAAATCAGACCTAGTTATGAAATAGAAAGATAAACAATATTGATAGCTTTTTCTGGGTAGATTTTATATTGGCCATGAACATACACAAACACACAGTCTCTCCTATGGAAAGATTATAGCAATAGAATAACAGTATAGTGATCACAGTAGAAACTGCTACTCTGCTTCTTTTTCTAAGGAAGCTTACTCCTAATTTCTTTTCCAGTAAAATGTATTTTCCATTCATTTTCTGCCAATGTCTTTTAAAATAAGCTTGACTGCTATTGTATTTACTATCTGTCACTGACCAAATTATTCACTGTGGTGAGTCTGGATCAAATCTGCCAACACTTATCTTCTGTTTGCAACTTTCTGTATTTTTTTTCCTCCTACTGCCAAGACTCAGAAGTCAACAGGGAGAAGAACAAAAGAAGAGTGTAATCCAGCAGCTTGTCATCAAAAGCAACTAGGTTTATTTTTAAAGCCTAAGAGGTAGTTGCAAAGGAAACGTTGTTGTTGCACTAGCAGCTGGTACTCTTAGGGCCAACTCAAGACATTTTAATGACTGAAGCAAAGGAGAATGTGGTACCTTATTCCCTAGATTATTCAGAATTGAACTGACAACCAAGTCTTATTTCATGAATACTTGTAAAGGAGTCACATCTTCCTCTTTATTTGAAAACAGCAGGTAATGTTTGGCAGACTACTAGCCTTGCCGGTTGTGATATTCAATAAATTGTGGTGCTAATAAATAACGTTTCCAAGCTCTGTAACTAATCTGTAACTAAGCTGATGTCTTTGTTTCTGTATAAGTTTTTGATTTTATTGTTGCATTGCTTATTTTATACTATGTAAGTCGCCCAGAGCACCTTGGTGGAGGGCGACTAATCAAATAATAAACGATGACGATGATGATGATGATGATGAATTACTAGTTATAATCTGCAATGATGGGTAGATAGCTAGGATGCCGGTATCTCCTAACCACCATTAATGTTATGTTCTCCACCTACTTGTTCTCTCCATTGACGCCCCCTTGTTGCGGGGGAGAGGCTTGTGTACCCTAATGAAGTTGTGAGCTATGCTGGAGGTGACATAATAGCCACTGGTAGGGCCCCCCATGCCAGACAGGTCACAACCGAAGGGTCTGACAAAGAGCATCAAACGGCAGGATGGGCTCTCTAGCCTTTTGGCAACCATCCTAAGAGAAGGAAAACTCTGATTTCAAACCCGGGCAGATGGTGCTCGTCTAACCCTGTAAGGTCAACCATCTAGAGAGGGAAACTCGAACCAAACCTATGACCTGAGGATCTCGCTGCCACCGTCCCAGCTTGCTAGGCCCCGGCAGATGAACCTTTGGTTTAAAGGGTGAGGCCAGTTCTGTGCACGCTGCGCTCCACCAGAAAAATCCATTGCACAGGCTCGAAGGACACATCCAACTGGTCATCAACGCGCTTGTAGAAAGTGCGGGATGAGTCCCTCCTAAGAATCTTCATTTGCAATGTAATGCCAGAGGAGGAGGACCTACTTGTACAGCAACCCCTTGGTGTTGTTCTGTCTTTATAACTCAAGGTTTCACATAAAGATTCAAACAGCAATTGAAATGTGTATGAAAACATTAAATCTAGCTTTTAATCATTTCAGCTAGTGGCCATCTACATATACTCTGGCAACAAATTTCACAAGAGATTTTTTTTAGCTGATTAGACTATATTCACTTTTCTCTCATGAGCACATCACACATCTCTTCAACAAAATATATTTACCCAAGTAATTCATTGACTGTAGAGAGAAAATAAAATGGACTCCAATGATAGATCTCTTGTGAATTTTTACTGAATAAAAAGCTTGTGAAAATCCCGAAACCCAACTTTTCTGACAATAGGGGTGGCAAAATGATTTGTGCGTTCATACACACAAAGAAAGACACATGGACACTTACACTGCTGAAATGGAAAAAATAATGAAATAACACAAAGTGATTTTCAAAACAGAATCCTCAACTGAAAATTTTGGGATTTTATAAAGAATGGAAACTAATCCTTCAAGCTTGCTCTACTGTCTTTCTCATTTTATTTTGCAATAATAAGATGCCCTCCTGACTAGTTTCTTAAATTTGCTGTTTTTATATTTGGTATATGAACAATCCCTATTTGTCTTAATGATTTAAATATTTCTCAGATGATTAAGTTTTTCTGACTATTTATACATTTTAAAGGACATCTTATAGCTTGCTAACAAAAAAAATGGTTTTAATTCTGCTTATTTACTTTTCCTCATTTTCTACAATTTCCAAGTGTACTGAAGAGATATGATCCTGTTAACTGTCTGATTATTATTGTTTTGATTATGATTGTTATTATTAGAAAAGTTGCTTCTTTTGGAATTAATATGACAGTGTTATGATTTCTGGGTATTATTATAATTGTAAGACCCCCGGAAGGACTAAAGACCAACAGGCCAGAGATTCGAATCCGGAGAGAGCACGGATGAGCTCCCTCTTATCAGCTCCAGCTCCCCATGTGGGGATATGAGAGAAGCCTCTCACAGGGATGGTGAAACATCAAAACATCCAGGCGTCCCTTGGGCAATTTCCTTTCAGATGACCAATTCTCTCACACCAGAAGCAACTTGCAGTACCTCAAAAATTATTATGTTCCTACCAGCTTACAAATATGTTGATTTTGACATTATTTGATGCAACATTATTTGCACTGTGTGGCCAAATTCCGCACTACTCAACTAGCATAGTTACAAACAATGGGTGTATTAATTAGATTTGATACCATGTTAACTGCTGCGACTCAATGCTATGAAATTATGGGAGTTGTAGTCTGATGAGGCACCAGCATTTTTTGACACAGAAGACTAAAGAATTTACAAAACTACAAGTTCCATGATTCCATAGCATTCAGTCATGGCAAATAAAGTGGCATCAGAATGCACACTACAGTGTGTATCTATCCACCCTGAGGTGTCATACTAGCTGCTCATTTTCATCACAGCAATTGCATGTATAGATGGGAGGTTAAAACCATCTCTTCCAACTATATTGTTAAAAAACTATTCTCCCTGCAATTAGCCAAACGAAGAAAAAAGTTTCCCTCTGTGCCTCTCATTAACTTTTTAAAACTCTGTAACAAAGTTGCTAATTATGCAGTTAGCATAACTTTTCATTTGAGCCTTACATCAAATCCTGGACACCACCCACAGGATTTAATGCATTTCCTCCTTTTAGTCTTGCAAAAAAAACTTTTCCAAGACACTGTTTTTTTCTTGTCTGCAGAGATTTTGTCACTTTGTCACCATTTGAACTAATGCACATTTTCTCATTGAATGTGACAAAGCAACGTTTTATCTTGAATTCCCTTGAATTTTATGTCATTTAAGTGGAGTTATGATTAAACTTTTTGTTCAGAAGGAATGAAAGGTTTCTTTCCTTAATTTCCATCAGGCTCCCAGAAGCAGTAAGGATAAGCACAATATTAAGATTCATGGCTTTGACCATAGCCGAGCTGTAGATATGTAAAACTGGAGAAAAGCCCTCATCATGACAAATCTCCTAGACTAAGTTTAGGATTTTAGATCAGTCACTGTGGCAATTTCTGTATTAGCTGCCCACACAGAGATAATGCAAGTTGGACATCAATGCATTTGCAGTCACAAAACATGCTGTCTTTAGCAAAAGGTGTCACTGCCACCTCAAAAAACTATTGAATAAATATGGATGCAAAACAGATTGATTGACCTTGATTTTTCTAGAATAAAATTCCCAAGAGAGTCCCTAAAATTTAACAAATGAATATAAATGTAGTTGGTTTTTTCAAGTAGCAGATTGGACATAAAATATTAGCATAACATTACTCCATTCACAATTGTCTCATTAATGAAGCCGCCACAAGAAAACAAAAAGATGATCAATGGATGAACAGTTAAGCTGATGGATGGGCAGAAATGCTGACCATATATAGCTGGGGCAACATCAATATTGTGTACTTGTTAGACATCCAAAAGATCATGTTAATTACACTATGCAACAAAATTTGAAAGATTTTCTGTTATTGGTTTGAAAGTGTTATTTTTTAGGCATGAGAAAAAAGTTATGAAAATGAAAAGAAATCGGAAGGGATTCGTATGTAATGGGATTTTCTAGTTTTTACGGATTGCAAGGCCAATCCCGGAAGTGGACTTTCATTTCCGCACTCTCTGGGCCCAAAATTTCGTTAGATTATTAAATATTTCGGATGCCTACCCAACAGGAAAATTTTCCCCTCCAAAATAGCTTTGCAGACATAACTCACAGTCAAATCGGGGCCTTTCCATGCTTGAAGCCTAATTAGAGTGAAAGGCCTCTTCCAGGAAGTGAAAAAGGAGCCGGAAACCATAGAGAGATCCAGATCGGCACTCCTAGAGGGGCTGGAGGACTGACGAAAAAAGCGATTTAAACACCCAGGAAGGGGTTTAGATAGAAGGACAGAGTAGAAGGACATTAGAACTGTTGAGAGAAGGGCAGCAGGAGTGAAAAGAGCACGGAGAGGAGAAGGAAGAGTTCAGAATCAAGAAAAGCCATAGAGTTCAAACGGGGGTCCTAGACTGCTATGGTAAAACTGAATGGAGTGAGGAGAACTCTACAGAGAGATTAGCAAGGCCTGCACCAGAGGTATTTAATAATATTAATAATAATATATTAATGCATTATATCTCCCTGCAAGGAAACCAAGGGAAATGTTGCCCCTTGATTTGCCTGTGCTTAAAACAGCATCAGTCCTGTTTCCCTGCTTTGCCTACTTTAGAACTACTAACGAATTTCGTTAGTAATTGCGTTACATTTTAGAAATTTTGGGAATTTTTTTTGTAAGTCTTTCTATTACTAATCAAAAAAATCTCCCCCCCCCCCCCATTAGATTTTCAATTCTCTATTTTTGGGTTCAAAACCATGCCTATTATTTATGTTTAACTGTAATGTCCATACTTAAAAAGCAGTTGTTATACTCCATAAACTTCTTTTTTGTCGCTGCCACAAACTATGTTGACTTGGTTGAGACTCAATAAGATATTCATTGAAAAATGTGCTGCGGAATGTCCCACAAAAACTTTTGTTTTTGCAGTTTAATAAACTTCTTCCATGTTGTTATGATAGAAACAATGTGGAAATGACATTTATAATTTATAATCCAGGAACAAATGTTGTGTTACATAGTGTTGTTTACATTCTGAGCACTTGGTTTAGTTTCAGAGTACTGTAAAACCAGGTTCAATAATGTGCAAAATACTCCTGATATGATTTAGGTGCCTGGCTGAGTGATTTATATGGGGCCTGCAATTTTATTAAGATCTGAATTTTAATTAAATTTTCACACCTCCCATTGATTTCTATTGGAAAGACAAAATGGTTAAACTTTGTTTGTTGTCACAGATAGGTCCCTGGACTACAGAGACATGACATCCTGCAGGAAGGGGATTAACCTGATGACTGTGGGAATTTTTGTGCATGCCACTGTCTACTTTAATACATGTAATATTGGTTATAGTTAGTGCTATGTGTAGTGAATGACTAGAGGAAGTAATGGGCTGGATGAGGAAAGCAAATTGAAACTGAATGCAGACAAAACAGAGGTGCTTGCCATCAAGAGTCCTAATCTGGTGATGGATATGTGTTAACCAGTCCTGGATGGGGTTAAACTCCCTCTGAAAGTTTAACCCCATCCAGCTTGGTATTGCTCCTGGAACCATCTCTCCAAATGCCAACCTAGGTAGATGCGACTGTCTGGAGTGATTCTTATCAGCTTCAGCTGATACAGCACCTGCTGTCGCACGACGGCACTTGCACCTTTTCCTAGATTTGGAAGTACTAAAGATGGTACACACACAGGTAACCTCAAGGTTAGACTTCTGTAATGCATTTCACATTGGGCTACCTTTGTACCAAGTTTGGAAATTCCAGTTGGTTTAAAATATGGCAGCCCGATTGGTTACAGGAACATCCAGGAGTAAACCTATTACATCCATACTAAAGTCACTCCACTAGCTGCCAATCAGTTTCTGGCAAAAGTACAAAGTGTTGATTTTGACCTTTGAAGCCTCACATGGTTTGGGTCCAGGTTACCCACAGGATCGCCTTCTCCCATACAATCTGCCCTGAACACTTAAGTCCTCGGTGTGTGTGTGGGGGGGGGGGGGTACTCCAACCAGCAAGAACTGGACTGGTGATGGCTACCCACAGGATCTTTTCACTGGCTGCCCCAAGACTGTGGAATGACCTGGCAGAAGAGATAGTTAAAAGCTGTCAGAATTTAAGACTCATCTGCAGACCTATCTCTTCTGATAGGTCTATCTGATTAGTTTTTAATCATGAATTTCAAACTCATGTTTTGGGTTTTAATCTTTGTTCTGTGTATTTTAATATGTATTCTGTAGAAATAGGTTTTACTGTATTGTATAGAATGTTGACTATGATTATGTATTTTTAGCTATGTTTTAACCCACCTCGAGCCATGAGGAGGTGGGGGGGGATTGGGGGGGGGGAGAGTAAGAAATAAAATTATTATTATTATTATTATTATTATTATTATTAGACACACAAGAAGATGAGTCCACAGCATACACTCTGATGGCTGTTGTAGTGGATCACATGTCGGACACTTCACAAGTGTCTAGGACTATGTGATGTTTTGGTGAATAATGCGTGCAGATCCCAGTAAGCTGGCAGGTGGTAATGTTGTTGTTGTTGTTGTTAGTACTATTCTGCATCATGTCTATAATGTATTTATGTTGGCTGAACCCTGAGGGCCAATCTACACAATTGGACCAGAAGTTTCTCCTATACCTCCACATAATATTCAGAGATTTCAACCTCCTAACATGGAGTCAAACTGGCTAAGCTGATTTTACCTTGCAGTAGCATAAATTAGGGAATACTCTGGAGTTTCCTAAAAGCTTCAGAGTAGCCCCACACTTTGAGGTTGGTGTAGACAGCTAGACAGGCTCTAATTTGAACTGGTCTAACTGTCCACATGGGCCAGTGATGTCGTATCTTTTCCTTGCACTCCACAGTATGGAAATAATGTGGAAAGCTATTCTTTTATAAGCATAAATATTCCATTAATTACCCACTTATGTAAAAGAAACACCTTTCAACTGGAAGAGCGGCAGGAAAAAGTGACATCCTGCAATACCTGTAAGGCGAAAATGCTGTTGTTCTGCTATAACTGTGATTTGTCTGTCGTGTGATAACCTCAAAAGTTTCCTACCACAGCAGTTGCCATGGCTTCATCCTATGGAAGTTTGTTTTGCATTTGATGGAGTCCTTATTATTCTCTCTTGTAGAGAGTATAATTCAGGGGACTGCACCAGACTCTCACCAAACTATAAATCTGAGGATAACACAGGAAGCAATTATGGGCGTTAAAGTGGAAACAGTGTTAGAATTGTGCAGTATGGATGCTATCTGAATTTCCCTGGAATTTTAAGTACCTTTTAGTAACTAATTTAGTCATGTGTATTTGGATAGAAATTTAAAATTTTATATAAATATTTATTTAAACGTGGGCTTCTGTGCAGGTTTTTTTAAAGGCAGGTGAACATTGAAATGTGAGTGGATAGACTAGCAGGTGAATGTAGAAATGAACTTGATCAGCAATTAATTGATTTATCCCTACCTCATGAGCTAAAAAGATAATGGGTGGTTGCATATAACCAATGAAAACTGTTTATTCATTTCCCTTTTTGACTTCCAAGTCTCATGATCTGCCTTTATTGAAGTATGGCAAAGAAACTTCAAAGTCATTGCTAATCTAATGATTACAAAACTACTTCAGCTGACAGTAGAATATTAAATGAAAAGAGAGACAGATATGACAGGGAACCTAGAGCTCTTTCCTTACACAAAGTTTCTGAAGCCTCTGGATAGTGGATTTCTGACCAGTGAAAGAATCATACTAGAATTTGACAAGTAATTCATTATAATAGAATGGTCTATTAATGTGTCTCCTTTCCCCAAGGTTACAGAATGAATGAATATACCCATAGACCTTCCTATGTGAAAATGGGGAAGACAGTACCCAAAATATCTATTTAATTGCATTATGGTTTTTTTAAAAAAAATGTTGTCATTGTTATCATCTGCAAGGCAGCTTATAAATCATCATTTATAAGACTACTATAATAAGCATCTAAATTTTATTGTGGAAGCTGCACTAGTTGGTTTATGCTTTATTTCACAAAAACCACAATCCCACAGCATTTGCGCAATCACAGATACCAGCAACGTACCAAAAAAAATCACATCTACTATTGTACCTTTATTTATTTATTATTAATTTACATCATTTCTACCCGGCTCTTCTCTACCCCCGAAGGGGAACCCAGAGCGGCTTGACAAAAGGCAACAATTCGATGCCAATACACAATATAAATACAATATAAAACCATAAAAATTCAGCATTAAAATACAGTTAGCATTAACACATAATACACATTCACTTAAGTTAAAAACAGTGTTCCGTCCACAACATGAGCATTGAGCCATTTCCATCAACTCGCCATTACAATTACAATCCAAAGTGCTGCATTGTGCTAATGTGCAAAAGCCTGGTCCCATAGCCAAGATTTTACTTTTTTCCTGAATGCTAGGCGGGATGGGGTTGATTGTATGTCACTTGGAGGCGCATTCCACAGATGGGGAGCCACCACCGAGAAGGCCCTATCACTCGTTCCCACCAACTGCGTTTGAGAAGTTGGTGGGAGCGAGAGCAGGGCCTCCCCAGATGGTATTAAATTACGAGGTGGGACGTAGAGGCAGATGCGTTCGGACAAGTAAGGTGGGCCAGAACCGTATAGAGCAGGGGTGGGCAATTACCGGCTCTCCAGGTGTTTTGGACTTCAACTCCCAGAAATCCTGACCAGTTTACCAGCTGTTAGGATTTCTGGAAGTTGAATTCCAAAACACCTGGAGGGCCAGTAATTGCCCACCCCTGGTATAGAGCTTTAAAGGTCAGCACTTTGAATTTATGTAGTTATGCAGCAGTGATTCATGAACAGGTTGTACAGGCTTCACTGGAACTCAGTAGCAAGGAGATGTAATCATCATCATCACCATCACCATCACCATCATCATCATCACATAGTCCTAAACTATGTGATCCAATACAAAAGCCATCATAGTGACCTTGTTTGCTGTGTTCTAATCATGTCCTGTATCAAATAATAATAATATTTTTTATTTCTTACCTGTCTCTCCTTATGCCTCAAGGTGGGATACAACATGCCTAAAACCACAATCATCTAAAATAATCCATTAAATACATATTGCTATAAAATACATATTAAAATACACAGAGCAAAGCTTAAAACCCATGACATAAGTTTAAACTTTGTGATTAAAACTGTTGGAAAAGATAGGTCTTTAGATGGCTTTTAAATTCCGACAGCTCATTTAACTGTTGGAGCTCTCCTAGTAGGTTGTTCCACAGTCTTGGCACAGCAGATGAAAAGGCCTTCTGGGTAAATGTAAGCTAAACTGCAGCCGCTCCCAAATCATCACACAGAAGATGCTCTGAGATTCATTGGCAACTTTACTGAGTAATACAAACAGGATACAAGCCAGAAGTGGTGAGCAACTCTGAGACACCAGCATATATACCCTCCCACGGATTCAAACCCTGTGTTCCCGCTTCCCCCTTCCCCACTAGAATTTTCGCGCCTGAGCCTCGGGCTGTTGGAGTTCTCACGGAGGCTCCTTATCTCTTGTTATGGCTAAGTCAGAAACCCAGGTTTTGGGCGCCAATGTCTTGGCCCAGAATTCCGGTTCCTGACAGTAAGTGGCACCAGTTGGGTTCTGCTGTGCTGGAGCAGCCACCCCTCTCCCCCAGAGGACCTAAGTGTTTGTGGCAGATTGAATGGAAGAAGGAGGTCCTGTATATTTACCTGGACCCAAACCATGTAGGGCTTTAAATGTCAAAACCAACACTTTTTTGCTTTGTTTGGAAAATAATTGGAAACCAGTGAAGTGACTTTAGCATGGGTGGGATATGTTCACTCCTGGGTGTTTCTGTAACCTATCTGGCTGCCATATTTTGAACAACTGGAGTTTCTGAACATGATACAAAGGTAAAGTACATTGCAGAAGAACAACCTTGAGGTTACCAGTGCATGCACTACCATCTTTAGGTCCTCCAAATCTAGGAAGGGGTGCAGCCGACATATTAGCAGAAGCTGATAAAAAGCACTCCTGACTATTGCATTTACCTGGGCTGATATGTGAAGAGACAGATCCATAAGTACCCCCGAGCTGCAGACACATTCTTTCAAGGGGAGTGCAACCCCATCTATGACTGGTTGACATACCTCCATCCCCAGATGAGGACCCTTGATGGCAAGCACCTCTTTTGTTTGGATTCAATTTCAATTTGTTTTTCCTCATCCAGCCTATTAACTCCTCCAAGCATTCATTTAGAGTAGACATGCTATTCTTAGCTGAGGATGTTTTTGAAGACATGGAGAAATGTGGGTGTCATCAGCATACGTATAACATCTCACCCCATACCTCTGGATGATTTCTCCCAGTGGTTTCATGCAAATATTAACCCTGCTGTTCTGTTCGGGTATGAAATGACCCCTTTTGAAAATTAGAAATATTTTTCTTCATTCCTGTTTGATTTTGAAACTTGTGGTTCCTTCTATTTTCCTAAGTTATGGGGTTTATACTAAGGGTACAAAAATTTTTTGTTTCGGTGCTTTACTTTTTGAGATACAGTTTTTTATACACTTGTTATGTTCGGGGTCAAAAATGACCCGGTAGCCTTTTATACTAATCTAATACCATATTTTGAGTAAAACAAAGGATGTTTAGTTTATTTTGAGACTACTTATTGCATCTACTATTGTTTATCAAGTTATCTACTTGTGTAACTCCTCCATGCCCTCAGAATATTACCTTTGTTATGCAAAACAGTAACACAATACTAGCCTCTCCCATTTCCTCAGTCAGAAATTGCAAAGCTGTTGAAAATAACTGCTTTCTGAAGCAGCTGAAAGAGTTTACCTCAAAGCCTTGAATTCATTGTGAACAGACTAAGTAATGTGAATGTTTACTGTTGTGTGTTTTCATATGCCTGTTATTATATCTGATATGTGATTGATATATGATTGCCATGTGTTTTGCTATATGACTGATATGTAATAGCCATTTGTGATCATCTATTTTGTACTGTTACCTCCCACCTGGAAGGCATTACATCTGACCTATGACTGTATACATGTAGATTGTTATTCCTTATGATATGTACTACTACTGATGTTAGATATATTGTCCCATGCTTTGTATTGGGATGTCCTTCCTTTACTTTTTGCTACATATTACAGTTTATTGATATTTTGCTACCCTTGTGAGTAGTTTCTGGTTATTCAGAGTGACTTTTTCCTCAGTGTGTTTCTACTGTTTTCATAGCCTGCCTGGCTGCATTTACCAGGTGTGTGTAACTCCTCCCTGCCCTCAGAATGGTACCTTTGTTATGCAAAACAGTAACAGGGGAGAAGCCACAAAAATTAAAGGAATGTGGAAAGAGCTTCAGTCTGATTGGACATCTGCGTATCCATCAAAGGACCCACACAGGGAGAAGCCACATAAATGCATGGAATGTGGAAAGAGCTTCAGTCGGATTGCACATCTGCATATCCATCAAAGGACCCACACAGGGAGAAAGCACATATCATATAAACTTGAGTATATACTTTAGTATAAGCTGACAGCTATATAATATAAGGCACCTAATTTTATGACAAAAATTGGGAAAACTTACTGACTTGAGTATAGGCTGAGGGTGGGAAATGAGGCAGCTATGAGGTGGAAAGGAGGTTTCTGGAGAAGAAAGACAGTGGGAAGGGGGAAACTGGAGAAGGGGAAAAGATTTAGAAGAGAAAGGGGTGTGGAAAGTGCTTTTCTTTCTTTGCCTTTGAATAAATAGATTAGCAGAAAACTTTTGGGGGGAAAACTGAATTTTTTTGATTTTTTTTCTGATTATTTTTTCTGATTATTTTATTATTATTTTTTCAAATTGTTTTTATACTGTTAAAATTTATTTTAGTTTTAAGTTAGTTGTACTAATAGTTACCTGAAGTTGTTGTTGATGTTGTTGTAAAATATATAGCTGATTATTCACGCACAAGTTGTTACTTTGGTGTAACATGCAAATTAGGCTTTTTTTACATTAATCAACACAAAATTTAAAAAAATAATATTTTTTTCAATTTTCTTTGATAATGAACAACTATGATCACACACAGTATAATAATGCAACAGGTATTCAAAAAGAACTTTTCAGTGGCTCAAAATAACATCCGGGTCAAAAATGACCCGAACATAACAAGTGTAAGTTTTTTCCTGACAGAACAGCAGGGTTAAAGAGCATTAGGGATAGAATGGCATCTTGTAGGATGCCATGAAACAGCTCTTTTTTGAGAACCAACTATCCCCAAGCACCACCATCTGGAACCTGCCTGAGATAGATATGGATATATTGTGGACTTAAATTCCAAACAAATGTATAGGATTGTCAGTTGTAATCATTTTAAGTAGTAGAAAAATTAAGACCCAGCCTTTATTTGATTTATTGGTGGAGAGCAGTTTCAATTATTGGATTTCGCCTAAGGATATCCTTCGTATTTTTAGTTTTCAACTATTTCATTTTTTACTGAGTTTCAGTTAACAAGGAATGACAAAGAAAATATTAAAGATGGCCTTTCCTTCTATCCTGTATCATAAAAGCTTTCCAAATGAATGTTAGGCCATTCAATATTTGAGAAAATTGCTTGCATTACAATCCAGGCTGCATTACCAAGAGGGCAGCAGAAAGTCTTATTCCAATTTTCAAAGCAAATACCACATCAAATATATCATTAGGTCTGCAATCCTATACCCTCTTTCCTGGGAGTAAGTTCTATTTTACTGAATAAGCCATATGCAAGAGTAGATAAGTGCAGAATTGTGGTGAAATAAACTTCATTTTCTCACTGTGTAATCAAAGCAATTTACCCTTTTAGAAAAGATTTACAACAAAATATTAAATTCACATAAGATATAAATATATTTTGTCAATTAATCTTTGTGAGCATTATTTTACCTCAATTACTTGCTAACACTACATTCTCTTGCTTTACAGAACTGAGACTATTCACAAATAAAAATAACATGGTAAGATTGCCTTAACTGTTCCAGTCAGATTCAATCAGATTTCTACAGATAGCTGAAGCAATACCAGTCCCAGAAAATATCTATATCGATATCTGTTATATGTGTATGTTGAATAAAAGTTATAAGAGAGGTGGATACAGAGTTGCTTCTGGAAAAATAATAACACTAGGCTGAATCTAATATGCCATTTTAAGTGCTTAAAATAGAAATTTTTCTGTCATGGTTTGTGGGTTTATTAAAATAAAAAAATAAGACTTCTTTTTTGGTTTCTGTTCAACTGGCATCAAATTCAGAAAAATGTGTGCTAGGATAGGGGAATGGTAAATGTTGGACATAAAAGGAAGAATGACTTGAGATCGAGAATTTTCCAATGCTGTACCCTCCAAGGTTCCGGAGACTCCACCAAAACACATTTTAACAAATATGCTCCTGGGAGAGAAAACTGGTAAAAAGCATATAGACTTGGATCAGTGTTACGCTATATTAGTTCAATAACTACTCCCCAAAGCATTAGATTGAAAGGTTCTATGAAAAGCATTAGATTGGAAAGTCCATGCTATAAGAAGCCACTAACTAACTAAAGTCCCTATCCTGCTGTTTCTGAATAAGTATAAAGTTTGGGAATAAATGTTTCAGTGTTTGAATACACACTCTTTAAATCTCTGTGTTTCTTCTTGAAAGCTACAACATTTTCCAAAATGTTCTCATTTTCAGTGAGAAAAAGTGTATTGACACATTGAGATACCCCTTAAAGGAAATAGTCAAATACCATTGGGTTTCCCTTCCATCTACAAACTTTGTTTCCAATTCCTTTCAGATTTATGGCATCTATCATGGGGTTTCTTGGTGAGATTTGTTCACAGGAAATTTGCCTTTGTCTTCCTCTGACACTGAGAAAGGGTAACTTGGCTAAGATCAGCTCAATGCTATGGAATCCTTGGATCTGTAGTTTGGAAGGGCACCAGCAATCTCTGAAAGAGAAGGTTAAAGACCTTGTGAGAGTACAACTCCCATGATTCCATAGCATTGAGCCATGACAATAAAAGTATTGTTAAACTGTACCGATTCTACTATGTGGATGTACCCCAGGTCTCCAGAGTGGTAATGCAACACTCAAAACACTGCACCATACTGAGTCCTTTATGGAAATCCCACCCCCAGTCTTCAATGTGTCATCCTGATGTATCAGGAGCTTTCTCACAGGAACCTAAGGATGCTGCCAGGCTCCTCCAGTAAGCATAGAGGGAAAATGATGGACTACTACCTACATTTAATTGCAGGAAAATATGTGCAAGCATTCAAAAACTTCAGCAGAACTTCAACACAACCAATTGCTTCTTAGGACCTACTTCTGTGTGATGGTACAGTTGTCCCTCCACATTTGTGGTTTTGATTTTTGCATATTTTATAATATTCTCTCTAATAATCTATAAATGCTCCAGTATGATTCCATGGTCAACTTCCTACAGTCATGCTGGAAGACCTGAACAATGTACTGTATATTCCATGGGCTGCATGCAGCCCCTCAAAGGATCATGGGAACTATATATAGTTTACAAGGTATTTTGTCCAAATAGTGCTGCTGCCTCATCAAACTACAGTTCCCATTATTCCATAGCATTAACAAAGACAGTTAAAGAGATATCAAACTACATTATTCTAAAGCTCCCAATGCAGTTCAAAACAAATAATCTGGATTCAGAAACAGGAGTATATGGCAGTGTGGATGGGGCCTAAATTGGACAGTATTTTGACAACACACTGAGAGCTTGAGAAAATATATGAGCTATTCAGCACTTCCTATATAGCACTTATGCCTTGTGATGGATCCTTCTTTTAAAATTGTTCATTCTGAATAAAGCACACTTCTTTGTACTAACCTTATGGCTCTCATCTCCTAGAAGCCTTGAAAAAGGAAACTAGTTTTCTAGAAAGCAAGATAAAAATTATTTTGTAAATTCTTTTTGAAACTGCTCTGAATTTTCTTTACTATGGATGGTTCTACACATACACTAAATCAAATTAAAAAATGGATTAAACAGAACCAATTCAGCTACAATCACTCTAGGAACTGGTTTGAGGCTGACAACCTCAAT
This sequence comes from Anolis apletophallus, assembly GCA_030556195.1. NCBI lineage: Eukaryota > Metazoa > Chordata > Lepidosauria > Squamata > Anolidae > Anolis > Anolis apletophallus. The sequence goes on along the minus strand of JARBWK010000012.1, from coordinate 30,832,111 downwards.
AGACGGACTGATTTGCCCATTATACGCTGCTTCCCCTCCGTTTTTGGCACAGAGCTTTCACATGATGTACAAGCACTTCCAGTGAAGCTCCATGCCAAAAAGGGAGAGGAAGGAGCACACTCTGCCACCGCGGTAACACAGAAGCCTTCCTGTGTTGCCTTCCCAGCAATGAGAGAAAGCCAGGTGGCAACACTTCCCCCCATGGGCAATGTGGTTTATGGAGTGGTACCTAAGGTGGGCAATGTGGTTTATGGAGTGGTACCTTCTCTACTCCCCCCTGACTGGAGCCCATGGATTTGCCTCAATGTGGGACGAATTCATGGGCCTTTTTATTTATTATTTATTTATTTCTTCGATTTTATGCCGCCGCTCCCAGAGGTTTGGGGCAGTTTACAAGGAAGAATACAAAACAGCAAGCGATAAAACAATGGTTAAAAATTCAAACATCAGTCAAAAGCCTGCCTGAACAAGTGGGTCTTGCATGCTCTGTGAAAAGAGCTCAGATCTCACAGAGCCTGAATCTCAGACGGCAGAGAGTTCCATAACACCGGGTCTATGATGGAGAATGCCCTTCGCCAGGTTGCCGTTAGGCAAAAAGATCTAATACTGGGAATGCAAAGAAGATTCAAATCTTCTGACCGTAATGATCTCGGGGGATTGTATGGGAACAGGCAATCCTTTAGATACACTGGCCCCAGACCATACAAGGCCTTAAAAGTAAGGACTAACACCTCGACAGTGATCCGGAATTCACTTGGTAACCAATGCAGGTCCCACAGTATAGGTGTTACATGACAACTCGCAGGCTTCGCTGCGAGGAGCCGGGCAGCGGCGTTCAGCACTAGTTTAAGTCTCCGGGTCACAGTCAAGGGAAGGCTAATGTAAAGAGTGTTACAGTAGTCAAGTCTTGAGATGACCGTGGCCTGGATCACCGAGGCCAGGTCATTCCGGGACAGATAGGGAGCCAGCCGCTTCGCCTGACGCAGGTGGAAAAATGCGGTCCTGCTGACAGTGGAGATTTGAGCCTCCATTGACAGCAGGGGGTACAAGAAGACTCCAAGGCTTTTTACTGATGATGACAGGCGTAATGCCTTGCCATCCAGGGTCGGTAGCTGGATATCCCGATCGCCTGGACGGCTCAGCCATAGGATTTCCATCTTCGCTGGATTCACCTTCAACCTGCTGGCTCGCAACCATCCAGTGACAGCCTCAAGGCACAGATGGAAATTATCGGGTACGGAGTCCAGCCGGCCCTCCATCCTCAGAATGAGCTGGGTGTCATCAGTGTACTGGTGACACTCCAGCTGAAAGCTACCTAATAGTTGAGTGAATGGCTGCATATAGATGTTGAATAACAAGAGAGAGAGTATGGCTCCCTGAGGGACCCTGCAAGGTAGCGGGAATCCCTCTGGGGCCAACTCCCCTCTTTGCACTCGCTGCTTCCAATTGCGGAGGAAAGAGGACAGCCAATTTAAGGCTGTCCCCCTCACTCTGGCCACGGCAAGGCAGTGCATCAAAAGATCGTAATCGACTGTATCAAACGCTGCTGTGAGGTCCAATAACACAAGCAGTGCCGATCCGCCTTGATCAAGCTGGCAACGTAACTGGTCTGTGATGGAGACTAAGACCGTCTCCGTCCCGTGCCCCATACGGAAGCCAGACTGGAAGGGATATTTTGATGAGCACATGAAACAGTGACCACAGTATCCACTGACTGTAGAACAGAACCAAACCGAGAATCAGAGCATCTGCAGCTAGTGGTATATTTTCTAGGCCTGTTTTATCATGGAAAAAAATGCTTCAAAACTCACTTCGGATGTAGGGGACGCTGGTCCCTCATATCTGATAGAATTCCAAAGTTTTCAGCAGTTTTAAAAAAAATTGATTTGGATGTACTTCCGAAATTCAGAAGGCTTCGTTAATGGCGTCCGTGATTGCGCAATGTGCGGAAACCTGCAGAAAGGACAGTCAAAACTTGTAGGATTCCCTTTCCCTCCATTTTCAACCACTACTACAGACAAAACTAGCCACACTGGTACAAAATACTGAACACATTTAACACATTAATAAACATTTAAAACATTTTAAAATGCAATGGGACAAAAATAGAGAAGGGTGGAAATGACATACGAGCCATATCCGAATATGGCGACGGAGACTTCGAAATGGCAAATCCACTTCCTGTTTCCTTAACTCTTTTCGTAATCGTTTCAAAAGTCAAAAACATCCTAATTACATCTGAATTTCGGATGTATCTGACATTCGAAAACAGGCCTAATATTTTCCTTAACCAGCCCACTGAGAAGAGCTGGTGCATGCATATCCATGTCTGTTTAGAATCACCCATTTTGAGCACTGCATGGGATATACTCCGATTGACTTCAGCACATTACCTGCCTTGTTCTGGACTTTCTGTTGAGTTTTTTAAGCACTGTATTTTGACAGCATGTAATGCAGTATGTAAGTTTTGTGGACGCCTTCGCTCAGAGCTGACTTTGAACTGCATTATAGTGTCTCTGTAAAACTGACCTATATGTTTCCCTGCCTCTCACTTTCAGATCCTGCTATAAATTCTGCTATAATGGTAGGGTTGCCATTTTTTGATATAAAAAATAAGGGACATTTACGGGATTTTTCACAAAAACAAGGGACACTTCATTAAAAACTTGAAACTCAAACATTAGGCAGAAATAGTTTTATTAACAGAATAAGATAATGATTGAAACTCACAAAAAAACCTGACTTATACCCTCGAAACAGTACATGGTATGTTTCTGCATGCTTTGTCATGCAGAAAAAACATTATTAAAACTACCTAATTTTCTTCATCTGTATTTAGTACTTGACTTTGCTGACTTTAAAAGTGCACTGTCTAAACATTAAAATAAAATAAATTTTATAAGACAGTACATCTTCATGATTATTATGTCGATAGTTAATGGTATAGTATAGTATGGGGTACACAGCATTGTATAGTATTGGGATTCACAGCTAGGCCTATTTTAAGAGTAACTCTCAAGCAACCAGAAACTATCTTTATCCAGCATGATCCAACATTCCCCTTGGGTAACGGTTAATTAGTCTACTGTACTTTGAAAAAGTCCTGTATCGCCTCTTCCTTCCAACGGGGACGCAGGCTGCCCTGCGAGTTGGAATCCCCGGGCAGGCATTGCCATGGAAACCACCTTCCTCTGGTGAACCCCGCCCAGTCCTGTCCTGCTAGTCAAAAATAAGGGACAGGGCCTGAAAATAAGGGACACAAATTTTAGGGCCAAAATAAGGGACGTCCCTTAGAATAAGGGACATATGGGAACCCTATATAATGGCCTGAAATCATATTTCTTTTTTGCAGTGTTTTATTGTTTTATTAGACTTATCAGAGACCTTTCTGAATAGCCAAAGAGTAACAAAGTCTGTGGATATGGTTTTTTAAAAAAAGTTTTAATCTGACCCAGACCACTGAACATCATTAATCTTTCACCCCCTTTTCAACATACTTTGCAGCATGAGGACCTAGAAAAATAATATGGGAAACCAGGAAAAATGCTTTATGAGAACCTTGTTTTACTAGCATGCAGACCTATCATTATTTTGAAAGGATCTAGTATTCACCTTTACCAATGATCTGCAGATGCGCCATACATTTATAATTCCGCAGCTGCAGAAGTGCTTTTCCCAATGTCGTGGATGAATTTATTTGTCTTTCACTTCCTATTATGCAGGCAGTTCAGTCATCTGTAGCATGTTGAACACAGGGACTTCAGTTAGAATTTTCAAAGCAGTATGTATTGCATTTTCATTCTTATTAACTCCAATTCCTAGTTAATGTTGGTTCTGAGCTATTTAATTTCTTTTTAAGGGCTCTTTCGAACTTGCTAATAAATCTCTCTGTTAGAAAGGTCAGGGCAAACAGATCATTAAAAACATCCTCTCAACTGCTGGGACTTCAAAGAGTTGAATCATCCACACACAGTTTAAACAAGTAACAAACAGGGGTGCCTTCTAGTTACCTATGGCTGTGTTTTGTACTATAATTCATAAGCATGTCCCTTTAATAATTAAAACACAAAAAACCCATTCATGCCTTGAAGGATATCATCTGACTCATAGTCGTACTGCTCTTATGCTGAGCTGGAAGGAAGATAATTATCAGTGTTAATGTTAAAACAAAGCTTGAGGCAAGGTGTTACAAGTAACGTTTTTATCTGTAACACCTTATTCAAGTTGGTGACTGGGTCATAGCAATGTTCCTTTTATAAAGTAATACAACAATAATAACATTAAAAGAATATGTGTTGCAATATTTATGCAGTACTTTTAGAAAGCAAAAAACCCCCTCTTGGGGCCATATTGGAGTGTCTAACCAAAGATGTTAGACCATTTTCTTTTTCTAGATTTCTGTCTTTTTTCTTTTCTTCTCTGTTTATTTCAGAAACTGTAGTAAAAATAATGGAAAATAATCAGAATTGAAAAACCTAATAATGCAAGAAATTATGATTTTTAATTAACTGCTATCAAGCCACCTATGGCAGCTATATTAATGAGAGACTTGAGAACTTATTTGTTTCTCTTTTTACATTAATTCTACTCTGTTTCCTACTTTTAAACTCCAATTACTTATGATGTATGATGCATTTTCCCCTGAACTTCTATGATAAATCTTCAAATTTCTTCTTCTGCCACTGTATATAGAGTATAATGGATTATAGTTATATCAATGGGTTTTCCCATAAGTCTTACTAATGTGATTCAGTAAGGCTTTGCGTTTCATCCCTTGATAGCTTTTGCTACAGTTCTCTTTACTGTTAGTAGCACCTCATGCCTTCTAAAGTTTTCATTACCCAAACAAAATACAAAATATTCCATTCGTATCAACTTTAACTCATTTACTCCAAATGTTGCACTCCAGAACAGGAATAACCCTTTGACTTTAAAACACCACACGTTGGGTAGGAAAACAATTTTTAATGGAAGTTAAGTAAAAACAGCATGGTAAAAATATGCTTTGCCTGCCAACCCCCGAAATAATGAGTTCACACAACATAATTTGGGTTCAAATATGGGCAACTTTTATTTAACAGTTACCTATTTAACTCTAACTGGGTCAAACCGATAGGTCGTGAACTTGGTGTGGTTAAGCTGAGGTAGCATCCCTGCCCGGCCTATCCCTCTGCTAACTAGGGCAAAACATCAGGGTTCCCTGGAATCTAATTTGGTCAACCTCTAAGGGTTGTCGAAGAGTCTCTCTCCAGGTATCCAAGGCCAGACTCTCCCCATTCCAAGGCGATTTGAATTCATCTCACCTCCCAAACTGAACCTTAGATTAGTGTTTTGGTTAATGGCCCCTACACCTGAAGGGGGTGCCTTGGGTAAACACCAAATTAATATCTTTATTTAACTGTTTTCTGCCACAGATTGGGGGCAAGTGTCTATTTTGCCCCCCACCAAGTTTTCCAACACAACCTTAATACCAGCCCAGAGATTTGCCAAAAAACAGTCATTGCCCACATCAGATAGATGGATCCCATCTGCTCTGTATAACTGTGTCTTGTCATGGGTGATGTTCGCATGTTGTATGGAAGACCTGTTACCTCGGCGCATGGCTCTATTTACCCACTTTCAGGCTCTCTCCAGTTTCTGGACATCATCCCCACCTGGCCACTTGAGATGCAGAATCATGGCAGACCAAACAATGTGAGAGTTAGGCCAGGCATTCCATGTTTTTGCAAAATCTTCCCGAGCTTGTAAATAAAGGGTTCTGCCTTTAAGCAGATGTAGGGGGGGGGGGATGAGCGAGTGTGGAACTGCTCATCTTGTGTATTAAGTTAGCCAACCATGCAGCACCCATAGTTGTTGTTATTGTTATTGTTATTATTATTATTTGCAAAAGTGATTGATGCCTTTAGTGGGATTGTTGGTTGTCACAGGTATTGTGACGTGCCTTTTTTCCTTATATTATTTTGTCTTGGGAGGTGGGGGTTCTCAATGGCTGCCGGTGGTTTAACAAGATGGTTGCTGACCATGCAGCCTAGATGGCCGCCTCAAGGCCACACCCAATGGACATGCTAAGGGTGCATAAAGATAGAGAAAGCCAACCACGCCACACAACAACACCAAAGGGAGTGGTGTGGGGCCCAGCCCAGCTGACGAGAAGGAGAGGGGGACCGGGCAAGCCCATTGTGAGGCACCACAGGCAGCAGACCATAGCCTAGAAGGGCCACTGCATTGCCCCCACACCCTAGCCAGCCTGCAAGGGTGAGCCAGCCAGGAAAATCAAGTATGGAGGCCACGGCAAAGGCCGTGACTGCGTGCATAGGAGAAGAGAAGCACCTGCCATCGGCTTGAGGACCAGGTGGAGGGCTGGCCAGGCCACAGGCCCAGCCACCCATGCAGCAGTCCCTGGCAAACCGCTGCCACCGTGGGACAAATAAACAAAAAAGACGGGATGGAAAGCCAGAAAAACCCAGCCAACAGGCACCCTGCCCAAGCTGAGCAGGCCGCAGCCCGTCAGCAGCTACTTAGCAGAGTTGGCGCAAAGGCAGCAGCAAAGCTGCTGCTGCTTCCAAAGTGAAAATGCCAGGCGACTGGGCCAAATCCCAGGAGAGGCTGTCTGAGGAGCCCAGGCAGAGGCCTGGGCAAGAGCCACCCTTTAAGGGTAAAGCAGGGGGCCCAGATAGGCCCATTGGCCAAGGCCCACCTAGCCTGGCCCTTTAGCTAGGGAAAGAAAGGACATTGGGGAGTGGGGAAGAGGGAGGGAAGGAGGCCTGGAGAAAACAGGACCCAGCTGCCCAGCCCACTCGCCAACAGAAGGGGCCGTCTCCTGCCAGCAGGGCCCACAACAGGCCCTGCCCAGCAGGTGAAGGAAGGTGAGGGGTGAAGGAGGAGGGGGAGGGAGGGCTGCATCCACCCGCAGCCTCCCCCTCTCAGCCCCGAGACAAACCTGAAGACGTCTTCTCTCCTCGAAGTCCAGAACCAGAATGATGAAGGGGCTGAGTTGGAATACGGAGCTTAGCTCTGCCCCCTTCAAAATTGTTCCAGCCGGCACTACTTCTCTCCCTTTGGGGGAGGAGGCAAACCACTTCTTAAGCTTCTTAAGAAAATAGATAAGTCCAATAACATAGGAAGATAAGCAGGTATATAGAATTCCAAGACAGGGTTCAGCAAAGTTCAAAGGCAAAATCCACACTTTTGTAATCAAATCCAAATAGCCAGGAAAACATTAATCCACAGCATGAGTATATAATCCCAAGAGACAAAGAGTCAAACCATGAACAAGAAATCTTTAACAAGAATCTTCCAAGCAAGGCTTCCATGGAACAAGAACAAGGACTTAGCAGGGTTCTGAAATGATGCTTCATCTGACCATTTTTCCCATGGAGAGAACTTTATATCCCAACACCCAGAAATTGGTTTGTGTTCCTTGACTGCCTCTTGCCCTTATCTCTCTAAGCCTAGCGGAATATCAGAAACCTTGGCTGAGCTGTCTGTTCTGGCTAAATTCCAGCCATCTGTCTATGTGCTCATTATCTATCTGCTCATTCATTCTTCCAGGTGTCAAGATGTTTTCAAACACCAAATCTTGGGAACTCTCTGGGTCAGGGAGTAAACTATCATCCATATTCCCTGTAGGAACATTCTCATGGGAAACTACACTTTGAACTGATTTCCCTATGTCATTCTCTGCATTAATATCATTGACCAAACCATCTCCATCTTGACCCTCAGTGACATCATTCCCCATGTCATGTCCTGAAACACAAACACAGGCTGAACTCTATTGATTTTCTGAAAAACACCATACTAGAAATGGTACCAATCTAATTTAAAAATTACTCTTTCAGACTCTTAGGCAAGACATTTTGAACTCACTACAGAAAGGACAGGTGGAAAAACAAACTCTTTCAGAAAAGACATTTTGAATATCTTGCAGGTGGAAAAACAAGGCAAGAATTTTTATACTCCATCCATACATTGCCACTTAGAAAATCTAGGAAAACATAGATTTAACAAGTGTTAAACAAGTAAATGAAATTACAAAATGACACAAGGAGTTATTTATAAGATAAACCAGACAACCTATCACCATTTAAAGGGCTTTGCTTTGCTCCAACAAATATGAGCTCTTCCTTGTCCCAGAGGTTACACATACGACAGAGATGAACAGCAATATGCAAGAGACCTGTGTACTGATATCTATATTCTGAAGAAACAACAGTCCCCGAAGAACAAGAGTAGGCAACTGCAGCAAGTTTGTGGACCAGTTTTCTTCCCTAATAATCCTTCAAACCAAACAACAAAAATTGGAAGTGGCTGAAAATCTAATTCTGATTTTGAAGAACAGTATATGTTGATGTTAAGCATACAAGCAGGAGAGGGTGGCTGCCATCAACTTAAATGGTTAACTGATGCTACTAGAGGCATCCAGGATAGGCAATTTAGCATTCATTTTTAGGCACAAAAAGTGCAAGGAAGTCTGGAAGATTCAAGAGCCACAAAAGCTCTTGACCATTTATCATTCAATTGTCTTAGATTGCCCACTTCAGAATATGAGATGTCCCACTTTTATAAATTATACACAGGGTATTAGAAAGCTGCCCTTTGGGAATCTTAGCCCCAGTTTCCCAAACCAATCTAGCTAGAGCAGGGATTCTGGATGTTTTAGTCCAAGCACTAACCTTTCTAGACTCTGATTGTATTAAGTTTCATTGCCGAAATGATGAAACCTATATGAGAGCAGAAATTATGCATGGAAAATATGTTTAAGAACATTAGGGGTTGTCACATTTTTCCAATTTAAAATTATATTAGATCTTAATCTAAGACCATATACCTAGATAAAGAAAAATAGTCTGATCAAGAAAGAAAGAAAGAAAGTAACACCACACGAACATAATGTATTTTTAACGTTCATTTGTCTACAACTTTCAACAGACAATATCCATGAGTAAAAAGGGTTTTTTTCCAACTTAAAATGCTGAACCTTCAGTAGATTCAGTACAACGTTCATTTGTCTACAACTTTCAACAGACAATATCCATGAGTAAAAAGGTTTGTGAACCTTCAGTAGATTCAGTACCAGGCAAAACCCCTTTGAACATCTATGATTTCAAGAAACAGTTGAAGTCATTGTTGAATCCCTGAGTCTCTCTCTCACATCATTTCTGAAGAATTTTGACCCCTTTCACTTCACAACACTTCTTCAACCCACAGACAATATAGGGCTTCCTTTCATGAACAGCTCTCTTCACATCTTGCCACAACATATCAATGGGGATTAGCTCTAGACTTTGACTATAGCATTCTGAAACATGAAATTTCAGCTATTCTTTAGTAGATCGGTTTATATGTTTAGGAACTGTGTTGTGCTGCATTCAGGTCAGCTTCAGATTTTGAATGAATAGCCTGCGATTATCCCCTAGAATCTTTTGATACAAAAATTTATTTTTAGATTGCAATAGTTTCCTTCTGCCTGTCTTCCCAGGAACCTCGTTTTTGTTCTGTTTGTTGAGTCAGGAACACTTACCTCATTCTAACAATGAACTGATTGTATCCCAAATCCTTAGAAATTGGTTTTAACACTTTCTAGACTGATGAGCAGCAATAATTCCAGATGAAGTCCATATAGTATGATATGTTTCTAGAATACTGTGTGTTGGAGGACCAAATTCCCACACTTTTATCCTTTTATATGTGGGATTATTCCAATTAACTTCTGAAGGTCCACTTGAATACCTAAACACTCGACTCTGGTCATTCTTTTTAAATAAGATGCTGTAAACAGGGGTTTACAACTCTTTAGCCTCTTCTGGCTGAAAGCCAAAACTAAGATAACAACTTCCATTGTGAAACTCCAATATGCTGACGATATTGTAGTCTGTGCTCATTCAGAGGAAGACCTACAAGCCACTTTAAACACCTCCACAGAAGCATATGAAAAACCTGACCTTAAAAATGTGTACGCACCAAGAACTGGGAAGCTGTGGCACCCAAGCATTTTAACTGGAGGTCAGCTGTTACCAACAGTGCTATGGATTTTGAAGAGGCACGAATATGGGGCAAAAGGAAGAAAATTGTCAAGAGTAAAGTATGCAAAGCTAATACTTGTCTTGACTGCTTTCATCTGGAAATGTATGTCCTCAATCTGAAAGACCATGTGAATCAAGAATAGGTCTTTACAGTAATTTACGAATCCACAGCCAAGACTCTATTCTATGGAAGAAAATCATACTTGGCCCTGAGTGATCGCCCATGATGATGACGACTTATTTTAGCACCTACTGTGATGCTCATTGTTTGTGTAAAACATTGCTTTATTTCACAAGACATAATTAGAAGATTGGAAAAGGAATTATTTGTACATTAGGCTAAAACCATGGAATTTCTGTTATTATAGTTTGGATGGTCAAACTTTTTCTCACAACTATACATCAGAATCTAATTTCTCACAAGAGAGTATTGACAAGGCTGATCTAAGAGGTAAACCGATGCACTGTGAGCCTGAAACGTGCTGCTTGGGGGTTCTGTTTACACACAGCAACCAAACTGTTCATCCCGATAGAACTATTAATCAAATAAGTGGGCAAATTGTACGTGAAACAATGGGGTTTTCAAATCAATGTTGGCTTTCTTGACCTGAGCTCAGAAAATTACTATCATGCACATTTCCTCCAAAATAAATAAATTATTTGAAAAGGGATATCAAAGACCCTGGGGAACTTTTTGTTCGCAAGATGCAGAAAACTGAAACTGGGTATAAAGTTTCCACTGTGGTCTAATCCACTAAGCTCTCCAAGTGCCATTTTTCATAGCTGGGGTGGAGTATAGCTAAAATTTTGCAACATCCTATATTTTTATCCCACGGGAAGGGTGGGATGCTAGACCAAGGGAAAAACTAAAGAAATATAAACATACTTTATGTGATTTATTGATTGAAACTTCATGTTATGCTCTTGCCAGCAAAGCAAGCAAGCAAGCAAGAACAAAGTAAGACATAAATTAAAGATGAAGATAAGGCAAAATACAATCCCTAATAAAAATATAAGTGGTTGTTAGAAAAAAAGCATCATAAAATACCATAAGATATGAGATATATTGCATTGGAACATTATAATAACTTCTATAAATATTAAATAGTTTAGTTAATGATTTATAACACACAAATTGCAATTGCACAGAATTCAGCTATTTGAGATGTAATTCCCATTTTGAAAGTCTGATCAAATAAACCCAATGCATAGAAATCCTCATATCTGCCAGAACTTTTTTGTTAATGGTTACTGTAATAGATGTTAACTGAATATCACAGAACAATAGGCAATTCAAAAAGACCTGGCTGGTGTCTCCATCTTCCCTGCTTCACATATGTGTTCTTGTTAAGGGTCTATCTGTATCTTCTTTCCAGGAATGCTGAGGGTAAATTTTTATAATGCTACATTAAATTTGTGAATTGTGAATCTGTTAATTAATTGTTGGACAAATGATTTATGTGTTTCCTAAGAAATAATTGTTACAGGAATCCATGTTAGTCAGTAAGAACTGCTTTTTGACAAAGAGCGGTTCTACACAGCCACATAATGCGAGTCAACAAGGACACCCTGAGGCACCTCAGTAATAAGAGGGCAGCTATGCCAAAGTCAGTTCGGCACCATGGGGAAGAGGCTCAACTGCCATCCCTTCTCCCTTCCTGTCACTACCAGCTACAGCAGTGACAGCGTGACCTACTTGATGTTTGGAAGTTCCTCCTTCTGTGCCTTGTGACAGTGTGATCTACTTCATGTTTGGAAGTTCCTCATTCTGTGTCTTGTGACTGGCAGTTTGGAGAGGCACCAGCACTCGTTGACACAGAGGGCTAAAGAACTAATAAAGCTATAACATCCACTATTTTATAGCAATTGAGCCATAGCAATGAAAGTGGTGACAAACTGCTTTAATTCTGCAGTGTAGATGTATCCCTAGAAGTCAGCAGTGTTTCCTCTTTTTACTGATTTCAATGTATTGTACCGAATTTATTATGGCTAATTTTTTAACCACAAACATTGCTTGCTAGAGAGAATTTTAATACTTTATGGCATATATTAACTGTAGCCTTTGGAGCTCAACGTGCAAATGTGAAGACACCTCATTGACTGACTGTATCTATCTAGATTTGTAATGTTTGTTTGGAGAAAGCAAAGAGACTCTTGTCGCTCTTAATTTTTTTTTGAAAGAGGCAATCTCATTACTTGAAAATAATACTAACCTGACCCTATATATTATTATGCCTTAATTAGAACAAGGTCCTCGCAGTCAGCATAATGTAGTGTGTCAGCATTTTTGCATTCAAGAGTTTACAGTTTTATCGTAAATAAATTATACCACAGACTTGTGAACAATAAGATTGCAGAAGATAATTGATGTCAGATAGTTTGGTCTTTCTCCTTTAGCTGTGCACAGCAATTACATGGATTTGTTTTTGTTTTTGTTTTTCTGCAAGTTTTTTTTATATCCCTTGCAATGGGTGGAATAAACACACATTAAATGAAAGAACTCTGAACTATTCCAATGAATTTCCTTTCGTTCTTTTTTTAAAAGGCAGTTTCGTTGACTGAGTTGACAACAATTCTGTTTAATAGATTTTGTTGTTGTTAGGCTGTGACATTATAGTGTCTTCTTTGTTTCTGTTCAAAACTGTTTATTTAACCAATTATTTTAGCACCTAAAATGTGTTACAGTGTGTCTGGGATTTGATAAATATGGCCATGTGTCTAAACACGTTACTGAATGAATGTTCCCATTCTCAAACATGACATACATTCCTTTTAAATAAGGTAGATTCAAAATCATGCTTGTATAATATCAAGTCCCTTGTCTCTCCAGTGGGTATACTAACATTACACTGACATTAGGAGATGTTTGCTTTCATTATTACTAGAAGCTTCAATCCTGAGCACCTTTTGTAGTTATAAAACTGCTCAACCCTATTTAATAGAGTAAAAAGGTATTTTAGATTGGGGAAGGCCGAAGCTTCTGTGCTTTGGAGGACTCTTTGAATTCAAAACTGATTTTTTCTCATGAGATGGCAATTCATTTTTCCGTGAGCAGAACTGTCTTGCCTGTGTTGCGGTGGAATCTGCAGTGTCTATATTTTGTCAAGTTTCAGCAGAACATTAGTGATACAGCTTCTATTGTATGTATGTTAGACTCTTTCAGATAATAGCTATTTTTCATGTGGAATACTAAGATCACTTCTGTTGTTCAAATTTAGGAGCTTTTGGATTTAAAATGTGGTGTCTACTTTCCAAATACCACCATTTCCCCATTATCTACATGGCATGGAAGAGTGAGTAAAAGAAGTGCACTCAATTAAAAGATTAAATCCTCAGCCCTTTAGAAGTTTTACTCTACAGTTCCCATCACCACAAACAATGGTAATGTGTGGTGGAAATTTCAGTTCAAAACATCTGGAATGCAACATGTTACCCATCCTTCTGTTAACTCTTAGGCATGGTAGTTTATCCAACAAAAACGGGGCAGCAGAATGTTGGATAAGTGAAAATGTTGGATAATAAAAAGGCATTAAGGCAAAGCCTTTGAAGCATCAAATTATGTTATGATTTTAAAAATTAAGCACCAAAGCATTGTGTTTTACAACAAATGGACAGAAAAAGCAGTAAATATAGTAATTACTGTATTTATGAATTTAGCACCAAAACATCTCAATGTATTGAAACAGCTGTAGATCTGAGCGGGAGGCAGACTGCATTGGATAATACAGAATAGTGGATGAGCGAAGGTTGGATAGGTAAGACTCTATTGCAGGGGTGCTCATTAGGTAGATCGCGATCTACTGGTAGATCGCGTAGGGCGTCCTGGTAGATCACTGGCAGGGCAGGAGAAAGGCTCAGTCAATTCGTCCAGTAGTAAGAAATCAGTTTGTGTGTGTCAACTGTAAAATAGGATCTAAGGTCCTTTCCACACAGTTTAATAAAATCCCATGATATCTGCTTTCAATCAGATTATATGGCAGTGTGGACTCAGAAAACCCAGTTCAAATCAGATATTGTGTTATATGTTTCACATTTTTGTAGTGGGTAGGTAGATCATTTTGACTTGATTGTTTTATAAGTAGCTCGCATGCTGAAAAAGTGTGAGCACCCCTGCTCTATTGTATTTAATAGACTTCTGGCCATTCTCAAACAGGAGCTTCAAACTGCAGCAAAACCTGCAAGAGTTTGGGATTGTAAAGATGATGATGATGATGATGACGACAACGGCAATGGGAATTACTTCAAGTTCTGAATAACTTAACAGTGTAAACATGTAAAGAGCAAAATCAATTACTTTTAAAAAAATTGACCATCAGTATTTATTGACTTATTTGTGGAGACAAAGCTATGCCAGACCTGTGTTAACTAGCCTTACATTTCATTCTTAACTCTTTCAGAATAATTATTGGATTCTTTTCATCACTGTGAGCAAATGGTCTCCTAACTTTCTCTCCAGCAGCATGCTGCCCCCATGACCTTGACTCAGGTCCAGACGTTTCTCTCATAGGAGCATAAGGAATAATGAATGAAATTAGTGAGCTCAAGAATTATCTCATGTGTGTGTGAGAGTGTGTCAGTTCTAATGATATTCAAATTGTATGCCTGATGGAAACTGAAGAATATTTTATTGTAATAGAAACTTAAGACATTAATAAAGTAATGATTCTTCTCCACTCTCTGGTATGCAAATATTTAAATGCAGTGTGTAATAGTAATTTTGCTTCTGTTACTATTTTCTGTACTATAAAGCAGGATCTACACATCCAGATTATTTGCTTTGAATTGGATTATATGAGTCTATACTGCCTCCCGCAGAACACCTTCTTGTAAGGACTCCCAGTCATCAACATTTTCAATTATATTTGATATCTTACCTTTTTAAAATCCTGATTTGGGTTATAGTTAACTTGAGATGCCCATTCATTGTGAAGTCATGTGGATCTTCTGACATATAATTTTGTCTATACCTTCAAAATATATTACCTATATTATGTTAAAAACACATATACTTAAAAAAAATGATCCCAAAGAAAAACCCAGTAAAGATCAGAGGCGAAAAAGTAATTTCCTTTCCTTTCAAATCTGCAGTTACTAAGGCTTCAATGTTTCTTGTGCCAAAATGGTTCTACCCATTTTCAATTCAAATAACTCCAGTTCCTCAGGCTAAGTAAGACATAAAGACATTAAAATACATAAAGCCACCTGTGCCACAGAAATAGGTCTTTAATGTCTCCACCTTGGAAGAAAAATTATACGACCTAACCCAACATAGACAAATATATTTCATTGGCAGCAACTTGACATTCAATATTGTACAACTGGCTCCAATTTTTTCCCAAATGTACAGGACAATGGAATCATGCTTTTGGTTCAGGAAGAAAAGGACTGCCTGACTGCATTTTCAGATTTCTCTATCTGATGAGCTTCAAATTGCACATTCCAAACTGTGTCCTGTGTTCCAGCTCAATTCTCAACAGACATATAGGTACCATTTTTGGTTTGGGCTTAGTACTTACATGCATATATGCATTTTTGTACCATAGATGGGGATAGAAAAGTCTGGCAAGTTCAGGTCCAGCATTTTTTTCCAGTATTAAAGTTTTTTCCATTGAATTTCTGTATGACTTTATGAGTTTTCCTTGAAAGTTCATATGGATTTTGAACATATTATTAAGTACATGGGAGTGTAGTGGGGAAAATATACAATATACATTGTTTCCTATAAACTTTTCACAATTAAAAATGATCTTTTCTGGTGATAGCAGCTTCCCCTAATACGACAATTTGTCTGTGTAATTCCCCCTACTGTCTAAAAGGAGAGAAATCAAATTTGCATATTTTTGAATGTTAGACTAGAAAGGCTCTCTTGATATATTGAGACACTTATTGGAAAAACTCTTAGATTTTTGATGCTGTACCTGAGTGAAGGCCAGTGCTCTTTCCCCCCATTTCACACATCACTCCTTGCTATTGGACAAAAAATACACATAGCACAAAATATATTGCTCAAAAATGCATTTTGGAGATGTCTTTGCTCAAAACCATTAAGACTGTTGGCACAAAATACATCCCCCCCCCATGTATGTTTTTCTTAGCCAAAATGCCATTTTACTCCTTACATCTGATAAAGTAAATTTACATCAACAAAAGCTTATGTTCCTAACGCTTTTCTCTCAGTTAGTCTCAAAGGTTTTACAAGGTCCTTTTGCATTCTGTTGCAGACTAACACAGATATGTCTTTGAATTCTACCATCAAAAACTCTGTTAATTTTATCCAGAGCATTATTTTATTTTCACTCTTCCCTAGGAGAAGATTTGAATAAGCAAACATTTGCATTCATGCTGTACACAGCATTTTAAATTCCTGAAATACATCACAAAATTGAGAGAAAGTGTGCATATAGAATTTTAACAGCATCCATATGATTGAGAAATGCAGGTTTAATAAGTTCATATTAAAATGCACCACAGACAAAACTATATCTCTGTAGTTGACTGATTAGCTTATACAACCAATGCTTAAAAGAAGAGGGACAAGTTATTTGGGATAACTTGATATAGGGATCTAACCTCCCATGCTCATGAATAATCATGGCACCAAATGATGCTCATCCATTAAAACTTGTGTTACAATAAATTTAGTAGCCTTTATATTATTTCAGGTTTTGCTTAGGAAGACATATGTGGCTTCTTCATTGAAAAATGTCCGGATGGTGCCTATGTTTATTATTTATTTTATTTTTTTAAAATTTAAACCTCAATGCAGCCCTGACAAAGTGCTGGTACCTGCCCTGAAAAGTAGCCTTCCTTGGTCCTACTTAAGCACAAATTAGAGGGGGATGTGCAGAGATTAGGGTCTGCCCGCATGACCTCAATGCTCAACCAAGTATATATATATGGCAGGGGTGCCCACACTTTTTCAGCATGCAAGCTACTTATGATAAAAACCAAGTCAGAAAGATCTACTGAGAGAGAAGCTGGGCAGAGCAGGGGGAAGGGGGCGGGGCTTGGTGCAGCCTGGCTCCTCCCCCTCTGGCTTTAGCACTTCCACAGCTTCTGCAGGCTAGAGGAGGGTAATGCCAAGCCAGTGGTGGCATAGATAGCCACTACTGGCTTGGCATTACCCTCCTCTAGCCTGCAGAAGCTGTGGAAGCACTGAAGCCGGGGAGAGGCAGGGCTTAGCACAGCCTGGCTCCGCCCCCTCCTCCCTCTGGCTTTAGCGCTTCCACAGCTTCTCCAGGCTAGAGGACGGTATGCCAAGCCAGTAGTGACATAGCTAGCCACTACTGGCTTGCCATACCCTCCTCAAGGCTGAAGAAGCTGTGGTAGCACTGTAGCCGGGGAGGAGGCGGGGCCTGGTGGGGCCTGGCTCCACCCCCTCCCTGCTCTGGCTACAGCACTACCACAGCTTCTCCAGGCTAGAGGAGGGTATGCCAAGCCAGTAGTGGCCATACCCTCCTCAAGCCTGGAGAAGCTGTGGTAGCGCTGAAGCCGGGGAAGGGGCGGGCTTGGCGCAGCATGGCCCAGCCCCCTCAGAAGTGCCCCATCCAGCTGGGTTCGACCTCCTAAGGTTCCGGGATTGGCCAGTCGATCGCGAGCCACCTAATGAGCACCCCTGACATATGGGGACACAGTGTTCCAGGTAGCCTGGACCACAGCCATTTAGAGCTTTATAGGTAAGAACCAGCACCTTGAATTGGCTCGGAAACAAATAGGCAGCCAGTGGAGCTGTATCGGTAATGGAGTAGTATGAGAGCAGTTCCTATTAGAAGCCTGACCGCGGATCTTTGTACAAACTGTAGCTTCCGAGAACTCTTCAAGGGCTGATCTACATTGCAATAGTCCTGCAAAGTTTGAACAACATTGACATGAGCAAATTTTAATGTAATAAACCAGATAGTAGAGTGAACAATCCACTTGTAATGAAATACTAAACAAAAGACTAGCGACAAAATGTACATGTGTTAATGCAAAGTGCATTTTATTCCCATTAATACTAATAGAAGATACTCATGACTTTCACATTAATGATTTGATGGAAAAATTTATAATACATGATCAGCATTTAATTATCAGCACTGTAGATTGAAATAAAATTTATGCTGAGTAAGTAAATATTTACTGCATGGGCTAGATATCATCGTATATACATTCAATAACAACTATTAAGATAAATAAAAATTAATCAAATCACTGTAGATGTGGTGATGTAATTCAACACAACAAAGTTGAACATTAAATGATACAATCCCAGCCTTTTGAAAGTTGAGCATTCAAAGGCTTCTTCTTGAATAGAATAATCTGAACCACTCACCCCATATTCCTGTTATGGTGCTAATTTCAAGCTCTTTCCAAAATAGTTATGATCAAATCTCCCAAATTTGGTAATCACTTTTTAAAAAGAACTGAAAACACTTTATAGTAATCTCTACAGAAAGTATGAAGGGGGCATTATTTACTTCCAGGTCATGGTCTTACAACCTCATCAGATGGGGTGAATTTAGTATCCTAGGACACTTTCAGTCCGTTTAATAGCTGTCAACGTTGTGTGACATCGTCCACAACCAAAAATGATTTTCCTCCAACACAGGAGGCTTCTTGTGTTGTGCTGGTTCCAATAGAGCCAGCACAGGATCTTTCTGTGAGGGTGATGCTTTCCCCGTGTAATGGGGAAAGTGTTGCGGAAAGGGAACTGCACTCAGGATGACAGATTTGTCCCGATGCTCTCTCTTTCCTCAATGAAGCCAGGCAAAGCACAAGAATTTGTCTGGACTTTCTTATAAGGTTGTTAGTCAGCTCTTGGAAATTTATTTACTTTGAGTACATTTCCCAAAATGTCATAACCATTATTCCCACTACCCATCTTTATCCACAATTATTATTGCAGTTCAAAAAGTGCAACCATACCATCCTGAACATATCAAATTCTGTCTGATTTCAGAAGCAAAGTAAGGCTGAGCTTCCTAAACACCAGAAATTTCTAGGTTGGGGAAGGGAAAAAATCCTTCCCTGAAACACTGGAGAGATGCTTCTAATTAGAGTGGCTAATACTAGTTTAATGGACCAATGGTTTGACTCAGTATAAGATCAGTATAAAGTTTGACCTTCTTTTCTTAAAATGTAATATGTGTAAGTGGACTATGGACTTTGATTCTAACTGTGCAGTATAAGCAAATGTAGATATTGGGGAGATAATCTCTTGTCTGCACTAAAATAAATATTTTCTTACTGTCATTTTTTTTAAAAAAAAAGTCTTATCATAACATGAAGCCATGTTTGAAAGACAGGCAAAATATTATAAAAAAGAAATATAGATAAGGGTAAAGTACCACGAGAACGTTTGTTGCTTCCAGGTAATAGGATTTATTTATTTATTTATTATTTCGATTTGTATACCGTCCTTTCCAATTGGCTCAGGACGGTTTACAGTATATCGAACTACAACAAGAAGCCTAAAAACAATAAAACAATAAGACAAATTCTACATAAAAGCATAACACAGGAAAACTGTAGGACAATTTCACAATAATCCGCCAACCAAGGATAGTTATAGGCTGAATGCCTGCCGGAACAAAACAGTTTTGCACGCTTTCCAGAAAGCTGACAGCTCACTGATTGCGCGCACTTCAGGTGGTAAAGCATGGTGCAACCATGGAGAAGGTTCTCTGTCTAGTTGACAACAGACAAATAGTTCGTAGGGGCGGAATCTGTAAGAGATTGAGGTCTTCTGAACGGAGGGATCTCTGGGGAACATATGGGAGTAGACGGTCCCTTAAGAACAGAAATTCCAGATAATTTTGAAATGAAGATTTCTATTATTTTGAATTGTCTTTAGAACAAAGAATTTGCCTTAATAACATTCTGGAAAAACAATGATCTAACTTTTGAAATTGGACCATTCAGTGTAGTGAGCAAGCTCAGCTGCTTACTCCGCTTAAAGCAAGGAAGAATGGACATATTATTTATAATACAGAATCTTCTTTATGCAATTTAGTCAAAAGGACATAATCTTATGTTCACAGGTACTGTATCTGGACTCAGGCAACCAGTATTAAACTCATGTTACTAGTTACAGCCCCTCTACTGTATCTCAATTTTCCCCCAAAGGCCCATGGAACACATCAGAGATTTCAGAAGAAAATCAATCTGTGCTTCATAGATTACAGTCAAGTCCTTAACTGTGCAGATCAGGAGAAATTATGGTTTGCTCTAATAGAATGGGTGTTACATAGTATCTGATTATTCTGATGTGTAACACACTCTGTACAAGAGGTCATTGTCAGCAACCAATGTGGAAAAACAGAATGGGTTCTTATTAACAGGGCGATCAGACAAAACTGCCTTTTATCACCCTATCTGTTTAAATTATATGCCGAACACATCATACAGAAAGTAGGATTAATATCAGAGGAAACAAGCATGAAAATTGGGGGAAGGAACATCCGCAATTGAAGGCATGCAGGTGATACTATATTATTTGCAGAAAATAGCAAAGACTTGGAGCGACTACTTTATAAAAGTTGAGGAAGACAGTGCAAATGCATAGTTAGTAGGCATGGTTTAGAACCCAAAAATAGGAAATCGGAAATCTAATTGGGGGGGGGGGGATTTTTTTTATTAGTAAAAGAAAGACTTACAAACAATTTTCCAAAAATTTCTAAAATGTAACTTAATTACTAACGAAATTTGTTAGTAGTTCGTATGCCAGCGCATGCGCATTCCAGATGGTTTTGGCCTACAACTCCCAGAAATCCTAACAGCTGGTAAATTGGCTGGGATTTCTGGGAGTTGTAGGCCAAAACTTGAATAAATCACACTGAATTCTAGATGGGACTCTCCAAATCGGAAGGAGGGAGGGAAGGAAGGAGGGAGGGAGGTATTGGATTCTGGGAAGCAGCAAAAAAAGGAGGAGGAGCCCCCCTCGCTCCTCGATGCCGCTCTCTCACCCCGATCCTGAGGGAGCGAGGGGCCCAAGTTTGCCCAGGCTGAGAGGAAAAGGAAGAGGCCTGAGGCTGTGAGGAATGGTGTGAGTTGAAGTCCAAAACACCTGGAGGGCTGAAGTTGGCCCGTGCGATGGGGCAAGACAGAGCAACGGGGAAGAGAAGGGGGGAGAAGCATCTGAGAGAGTGCAGAGAGAGAAAAGAGGAGAAGCACGTGTGTGTGTGTGTGTGTGTAGTTGGCCCCTGCGGTGGGGCAGGACAGAGCAACGGGGAAGAGAAGGGAGGGGGGAGAAGCATCTGAGAGAGTACAGAGAGAGAAAGGAGGAGAAGCGCGCGTGTGTGTGTGTGTGTGTGTAGTTGGCCCCTGCGGTGGGGCAAGACAGAGCAACGAGGAAGAGAAGGGAGGGGGGAGAAGCATCTGAGAGAGTACAGAGAGAGAAAGGAGGAGAAGCGCGCGCGTGTGTGTGTGTGTGTAGTTGGCCCCTGCGGTGGGGCAGGACAGAGCAATGGGGAAGAGAAGGGAGGGGGAGAAGCATCTGAGAGAGTGCAGAGAGAGAAAGGAGGAGAAGCGTGTGTGTGTGTGTGTGTAGTTGGCCCCTGCGGTGGGGCAGGACAGAGCAACGGGGAAGAGAAGGGAGAGGGGGGAGAAGCATCTGAGAGAGTGCAGAGAGAGAAAGGAGGAGAAGTGTGTGTGTGTGTGTGTGTGTGTAGGCCCTGCGGTGGGGCAGGACAGAGCAACGGGGAAGAGAAGGGAGGGGGAGAAGCATCTGAGAGAGTACAGAGAGAGAAAGGAGGAGAAGCGTGTGTGTGTGTGTGTGTAGTTGGCCCCTGCGGTGGGGCAAGACAGAGCAACGGGGAAGAGAAGGGGGGGGAGAAGCGTGGAGGACTACACTTTCCAGAATGCCTAGCACAGCAGCGTCACTTCCAGTTCCCCATAGAAATGCGGGAAAAAGAAGAAGATGAATGAAGGCGGGAAGGAAATGAGGGGGAGAAGACAGGGAGAAGTGAGTAGTACAATAATTAAGAATTTATTACGATCATAACGCAAATTGTTGGCCTCAAGGACCGTAAAAGAAAGTCTACTTCCTGGTTAGCTGCCGTGATGCGTATAAACGAGAAAGTCCCATTACATACGAATCACTTACGATTTCTTTTAATTTTCATAACTTTTTTCTCATGCCTAATAGTTAGTTACCTAAACTAGGAGAGACATACAAATGGTAAAGATAAAACAGTTCTGCTAAATTATATACCAAAGGTTTAGAGACTTTAATTACACAGCATTACTATTCTATGCAAGCAGGGATCACCAGCATTGAGGCCATGCTATTAAGAACACAGCTGCACTGGGCAGGGCACGTCTCTTGGATGGAGGACCACCGCCTCCCAAAGATACTACTCTATGGTGAACTCACCAAGGGTCAGTGCAAGAGAGACGCCCCCAAAAAGAGATATAAGGACTCCCTGAAACAACATCTCAAGCTCGGCCAGATTGATCACCAACAATGGTCCACCCTGGCCTCACATCGGGAGGCATGGCGATGCACTATCCACAATGCTGCGGACTCTTTCGAGAAGACACTCCGAATGGGTCTCAAAGAGAAACGACAACGCAGAAAGAACCGCAACTTGGAAACAACATCACCCAAGGAGACTTTCTGCTGTGCTTTCTGCAACCGAACTTGCCTACCTCAGATTGGCCTTTTTAGTCATCAATGCACTTGTAAAAAGCGTGGGATGAGTCCTTCCTAAGAATCTTCATTCGCGAAGTAATGCCGAGAGAGAGAGAGAGAGAGAGAGAGAGAGAGAGAGAGAGAGAGAGAGACTATTCTATGACAGTCATGTAATCACTGAAAGTGGCTGCATACCAGCATGGTCACACTCACTATTGCAGATTTGCACAATTGTGCCATTTACTGATCTGTGGGCCAGCTTCTGCATAAACTCACAACCCTGTCATCCTGCACTTCCAATGCTGTGTGTATTTAATACTGCCTTGTGAAAGTGAGGGAGAGAGTAGGAGAGAAGAAGAATCCTGTCTCCTGGTGTCACTACAGTGCCAGCATGCCAACATGGAAGTGGAATGGTCCCATGGTACTAGGGAGAAGATTGGATCATGGAACAACTTGCAGCCATTGATGAGCTTTGCCTATCAATAAGGGACGGCTTTATCAAAAGGAGAAGGCAGACCAGCAATCGGATGTGCACAGCATCATGTGAGGTGGACCATCGCTGAGACTGATGGTCCTGCTTCAACAATGGTTTGCCTACATCATGCCATAAAACCTAGGGAAATCAAATCACAACTTCAGAAAAACTGGCGGCTTTTGGATAAGCAAATTATATATATATTTAGGGTTTTAGTCTAAACTCTGGAGGACGTATTCAAGGAGCTGAATCTATTTGATGATAGAAGTCAGCAGCTGTGATAGTTCCTTTAAAGGTCAAACTCATTACCCTATTAAACTTTTAGCCACCACTTGACAAAAATATTGTAAAACTGTTCACTTCTAACATTCAGAGCATTTCAAATAGAAGTTATGATGGACAAGGAGTATTATATTACAGTGTTATATTATTGGATTATTACTGTATTATATCTTAGCATTATTATTATATTGATTATGAATATAGTATTATATTATAGTTTCATATTATATTATAATATTTTATTATTATTGTATTATCGTGATATATATAGTATTATTATTATATTTATTTATATGTTTGTTTTTCTCTCTTAAATAAAGAGAGATCATTTCCTTAATGCAGATAGATAGATAGATAGATAGACAGAGATAGAGAGATGATGATGATGATGATATATATTTATATACCACAAAATAACTCCTGCCATCTGCTTCTGCCCGAGAAAGACCAAGGCCAAACCAAAAATAGCAGAAACTGTCCTTACACTACACTCAATAGAAGCTGGGGAGTTCTCCTACACTATGTTGCCACACCTAGTGTCCTCTAGGTCCACAGTGGAGATTCTAGGAGTAGCAGATCCCTAAAAAGAATGTTCCAAGCAGTTGATTTAAAATAATCACTCAATAGATGTCTCTAATAGTTTTCAAGGACCCAGGGCTTGTAAATTTTGTCTTGTTGTGGAAACAAGGATTGGAGACAAAACTTTAGTGGGGAAACCTTTTCCCCATGATAATAACTCTTCAGGGAGTGAATTTCCCTCCCTAGGGGTAGATTTATCTCACTTCCTGTTGTCTCACTCCATTCTTAACTATGAGTCATTTGAAGTCAGATGCCTGTTCAGATATTCCAATATTGGAAAAGATGTGAAATATGGAATTCTTCTGATCCCAAGCACTTTGAAAAAGGATGCTCAATCTATCTCAACCAAAAAAAGTAGATTGACTCTGTGTCCCTTTGTTTCCATTGCCCTCTTGTAAAGCAAAAGAGGTAATAATACACTTTATTTATATTCTGCTCTTCTCACCCCGAAGGGGACTCAGAGCGGATTACATTACACATACGGCAGACAATCCCTGCTGGTTGACATACAATTACAATACAACAAGTACAATTTAGAAGGATTTCTTCTTCTTCCGGCTGTGTCACAGAGTGCATTTGCTCCATTACGCCATTACGTCACAAGGGGGTGCTGTTGCTTTATCCTCATGACTGAGAGCCTCTGTTCCGCATTCCACCTTCCGACAGCCGATCTTTCCTATTATTCAGGCATTGTAAAGTCCTTTTTGTAAAAATCCTTCCCTGCTTAGCGGTCCCTAGTTCATCTATTTACAGTTGGGCTGTTTTCGAACTGTTAGGTGAACAGTGGGCAGGGCTCACAGCTGGGTGTCTAGACCAGCCTGGAAATCGAGCATGCAACCTTCTAATTGCAAGCACAGCTGTTGTTACCGCTATGCTATCTCTCCGGCCTCTTTTCCTCTGCCATGGAAACCCAATAGGGGGCATTGGTTGGGGATACTGTCTCAGTCTCAGAAGAAGATTAGGATAGTCTTCATGAATACAGTCTTCCTTAACATTTCCAGTATGTTCAACCACAGTCCCCGTCATCCCTAAGGCATTGCAAAGGGATCTAGGATTCAATCTCTTTTTTTCACAATACAACACTGGGCATCATTCAGCAGGCTGCACTGTCTCAGCCTCGTAGGAAGATACAAATGAGAGTAGAGGAGTGTTTGCTCTTCTTTCCTGACCTTCAATTTTCATGTAAGCCTCCACTTATAGAAACAACTATTTTTTGCAGTTATTAGGAAAGGAATTCCACACCTCTTAGTATTTAAAGGTCCCAAAGTGTTCCTGGAGATTTCTCTGTGTAGTGGAATGTGTTCCTTTTTGCCACTTTGGCTCGGAAGACACGTGCTCTCAGCTCCTTGCAGAAAACCTCATAAGGATGTTGGAAGTTCTTGGTCCAACAAGCAGGTTTCAAGTTAGGCTGTGCAACAAAAAAGCCAGAATGGTTCACCTTTCTGACTCTTTATTTGAAATACTTATCACCATGGCCCTGAACCAGACCACAAAGAAGCCTTGCGTGGGGGTAATAAATAGAGTTCTATGCTGGTTTGACAAATATGGATTGAGAAATAGTGTATCCTTCACTGAATCTCAACCTTATTGCCATGCAAGTGGGCAGGATTTCTGACTGGCACATAGTCTGGACGTTGGACCAGCCTTCCTGTATAATTTGCAGGAAGGCGTTTGGGGCCTTTTAAGGATTTTTTGCTCCATCCACCCTCCTATGTGTATGACATACAGAGCTCCATGCCATTGCAAGGGGTGTCTCTCATGAAAGTGGTCTCTGTCCAGCTTCTTGACAGTGTCTTGCAGACAGGCTCAGGCCAAAGCAAGCTCTGCTTCAGGCTCACTTACCAGCCCTGGACCAAGCACTTGTTAAGAGACAGGCGGCTGATATGCAGGCGGAGCTGACGAGGGAGGTACAGCATCATCTCCATGTGACTCTGAGATAGCACCTTTTGTGTACATTTAATTGCTTTGAGATCCATCTGGGAAACAAATAAACATAATTGAAATTATTTAGAAAAGCACAGTTGGAAACAATGCATTTTTGAAATATGATTTCTTGCATCCATTTTTTTTTAAAGTCGTTAAGTGGATGAGATTTACAAATGAGTACCGACTTTGGAAACAGTGGTTTGTCACTCTCTGGTCACAACTTGAGCAGTTTGCTTATCTATCATTATTCCTACCAGCCATACTGACCATTTACTTTCCAGCCCCTACTACAGCACAATGAAAAAGAAATTACGTGACTCCCTGATTAATTCCATAAAGAATGAAATATTTTTTAAAGCATTACAGTTTTATTTTTATATTAAACTTTATATTTCTCTCTCTGATTGTTAAACTAGCAGGATGGAAAACAGTTTAGCACTTCTCACATAGATGTTCCCATAATGTTAGCATCCCAAATGACTTCACTTTGCACTGCTACTAAAATTAGAAGCTCAGTGGCTTCCATGGTTTCTTTCTGAGCCAATTTCCATTGAGCTGCCTTTCAGTAAAAATGGTTCCAAGCTTAAAGCATATGTTAAATAGAAGAGTTTCTTTTTCTTTTGAATTTTCTTCTGTTTGGGGTTTGTTCCCAGTTTTAAACATATTTTACTCACTAATGTAAACAAGACAAAAGATTTTTTTTAAATGTAGTAGTTACATTTGGAGAAGCACAGAATGAACCGCAAAATATTTGATGATGTTTACAGTCACATTAACAGAATCATTACTGGAAGTTAAATTTTAATTTATGCAGAATACCTGCCAATAAATGTTTCATTAGCGTTATAAGCCACAAACCAAGCATAAATGACATTGTAACAGTTATACCAGCTCCATTGTTCTGCTAGCATAATTTCAATTGACAATGAACTGCTCATCTAAGGATACAACTATAGGTAATATGTAGGTCCACAGTGCTTTTACAACAGTCCTGTAGGCTTCACCAGCATAGCCAGCAGTGATGGATGATGAAAATCACAGTTCTAATATTTGGAGGCCATATGTATTCCATGTTTTCAAGGTCAGTCATATGAGGAACAGTTTCAAAGGACAAAATAGAAAAATTCAGTCACTCCAATTACTTCAAAATATTAGCAATGGGTTCATCTAGAAGTGAGCACATTACAGCTGTACTAAAATCTCTCCGCTAGTTGCCAGTCAGTTTCCAGGCAACGTGCAAACTGTCAGGCATTATCCTTAAAGACATATATTATTTGGGTCCTAGTTACCTGGAGCATTGCTTCTCCCATATAGTCTATGCACTTAGGTCTTCTGGGGGATGTTTACATCAAACAGCTAGACTGGCAACTGTCACTCAGACCTTTTCATTGACCACCCCTAAACTACTGAATGACCTGTCAGAAGAAATTCAACAGTTAAATGAGCTGTCAGAATTTAAAACACAGTTAAATACATATATCTTCCAGCAGGCCTACTCAGTCAATTTTAACCTATGAATTTAAACTTACATTTTATTGGTGCAAATGATTTCAAACATATGCCTGTCTTTTGCTATATGTATTTTAATGGTCTTTTTATCTATGCATTTTAATGATGTAGCCCACCTTGAGTCTTGATGAAAGGCAGATACAAAATTGTTGTTGCTGTTAAGTATGTGAGCTTCTGATCCTTCAATAACAACAACATAAATGGTGTACATGTCTGCGACATGTTGCCCATTTAAGTTGTTGTTATCCGCCCCGAGCCTTCAGGGAGGAGTGGAATACAAGATTGAACAATAAATAAATAAAATAAATAAATAATACTATTAGGCTCTTGTTTGTTTGTTTATTTATTTCCACCATTTCTACCCCACTTCTTCTCAACCCCCAAGGGGGGACTCAGAGCGGTCTAA
This sequence comes from Anolis apletophallus, assembly GCA_030556195.1. Taxonomy (NCBI): domain Eukaryota; kingdom Metazoa; phylum Chordata; class Lepidosauria; order Squamata; family Anolidae; genus Anolis; species Anolis apletophallus. The sequence continues at coordinate 30,804,296 of JARBWK010000012.1, read as the reverse complement.
CAACGGCATCAATTCGATGCCAACACAGCATACATATAATAAAAACCCAAAAACAGCTAAAATTAAATACATTAAATTACAGCTGGCATTAAAATTCGTTAAAATACAATTAACATTAAAATACATCATATATATTCACATCAGTTAAAACAGTATTCTGTCCATAATTGAAGCATTGAGTCTTGTCCACCAGTTTGCCATTTCAATCCAATCTAAAGTGCTGTATCGTGCTAATGTGCAAACTGTTGGTCCCATAACCAGGATTTCACTTTTTTTCTGAATGCCAGGAGGGATGGGGTTGATCGTATATCCATAGGGAGTGCATTCCACAGACGGGGAGCCACCACCGAGAAGGCCCTGTCTCTCATCCCCACCAACCGCGTTTGAGAAATAGGCAGGAGCGAGAGCAGGGCCTCCCCGGATGATCTTAAATTACGAGGTGGGACGTAGCGGCTGATGCATTCGGACAAGTAAGCTGGGCCAGAACCGTATAGAGCTTTAAAGGTCAAAACCTTTATTGTTGTTATTGTGGAAATAATAAGGTAGCAATATTTTTTCTGTTCATCTTTGACATCATAGACTTACTGTCCACCACCTCTACCATCATTAAACACTGTAGAACTAGGGTGCATCTACATTATAGTATTAATGTAGTTCGACTCCACCTCAATTTCCATGACTAAATGCTATAGTACCTCACCAAATTACATTAGATATGTAGACTAATAATATATCAGTAGATTTGTTAAGATTGGTGCTGCTTACTCACTTACTCACTTACTCACAGTGGCCGCTCCGACCCTCTGGAATTCTCTGCCGGAGGAGATACGAGCACTACGGGGTTTGTTGGCCTTCCGCAAGTCTGTGAAGACTTGGCTATATAGGCAGGCATTTGGTCCCAACTGATGCCTCCTTAGTTGCCAGCTGCCAACATACCGTCCTGCCATGTATTGCCTCTGCGTATTATTGCTTGCCGGGATCATTTGTGGGGAGGGGGACTTTTGGGTATATGTCTTTTATCTGTTTATTGATGTTTTATTGATTTTATGCTGTAAACCGCTCTGGGCTCCAGAGAGAGCGGTCTACCAAATCGAATTTATAAATAAATAAATAAATAAAATAGTTATATTTGTAAAAAGGCATTGTTCTTTACTGCATAAGCATATGAGTGTCTTCCATAGTGGTTCTCAAAGTGTGCTCCATGGTGCCCTTAGGGCCCTGTGAAGCATACTGAGGAGCTCCATGGTTTCCTCCTCCTCTGCCTTCCTCCCCCTCCAAGCTTTCTCTCTTCTTTCCTGCTCCCCCCAGTCTCCCTTGCTGCCAAAAGCATTTTTCCTTCAGCCCCCTTGCCACCAAAAGTCTTTTTTCCTTTCCATCCTCACCACCCAGATCCTTTTCCCCTGTCCTTGCTTACTACCAAAACCCTATTTCTCTCTCACCACTTAGCGGGGTGCTATGATTATACTTTTCCTGCATGGTGAGAGCTGGATGGCCTTTGGGATTTCTGTTGTTGTTGTTGTTACAAATACTGGTTGGCCATCCATTGGGGGTGCTTTAGTTGTGCTTTTCCTGCATGGCAGAAGGGAATTGGGCTAGATGGCCCCTGGGGTCTTCCACTGAAATACTGTTAAGTTTATGTTGGTCAAAAAGTTTGCTCATGCCTGATATATATATATATATATAAACATTTATTGAGGCTCTATGAGAAACTTTTGCTTCAAAAAGGGCACCATGACTGAAAAAGTTTGAGAACTCCTAGTCTACTATATCCCTTCAAGTGAAAAGGAGCTGATTTTAAGGTATAAAAGCATTACCTGATTTATTTATTACATCCCACCTTTCTTCCAAGGATCTCAAGGTAGCATTCATGGTTCTCTTCTTCTTCACCTGTTTTACTTTAAAGTGACCCAAGATCACAAGGTAAGTTTTGTGGTTCCGTGGAGAAAATCCCTAATCCCCAAAGTCCTAGCCAAACTCTCAAACTACTACAGTACATTGGCTATCAATAATGATGTTTTAAAGATTTCAGATCTGATTTGGTCAACTAAAAAATTAAGTAAAAATATTTTACCTTCATATGCAGAAGTTTATTTATTTATTCACATTTGATTGGCCGCCCTTCCCGGAAGGCTCGGGGCGGCTCACAGCATATAAATACAATCAAGTATAACAATGATTAAAATGAGATTAAAACATATCTAAAAATACCATGAAAACACGAAAACCATATGCAAAACAGGATAATATACAATAAGGCAGATGGGCAACTGAAGCAACAATAAGGGTGCCTGCAGTTCATCCTACTCCAAGCACTTGCTGAAAGAAAGAGGTCTTCACCGCTTTTCAGAAGGAGAGGACGTTCTGCATGGTGCATACATCAGCGGGCAGCAGTGATCCAAGCCAAGTTGAAGGTAACACAGTAAAAAAATAAGGTAACTATTTTTTTAAAGTAACAAGGAACAGAATAATCATACATAATAAAACAAGCATATCATAAAACACAAAGTTAATGTATGTCATACTTTGGGTGTCATTTGGGAAAATTGATGGACATTTTCTCCATCTTTGTATTTCATTGGTTAAAAAAAAGAAAAAAAATAGAAACAAAATTCACAAGTAACAAGTAATTAGTTACATCAAATTAATGTTTTTACAAAAGCACTAAATCACATCTTGTTCAATATAATTTCCAAACTCGGGTTCCCCTGAAAACATTACTGCAGTTAGGGATGCTTCAGGAATTTGATGTTTGTACATTTTGTTATTTGCTGACCAAATCTGTACCTCCAGACTAATATTAATTTATCCACTGGCATCCATTCTTCCTAAATATTGTCTAACAGCTCTTGTGTCAATATATATCATAATATCTAAAATATGCATTCTAATATACTTATAAATGCCACAACTGAAAAACAATCCTTATGTAAATGCAATGCTCATGCTGATTTTTTTTAAACAAAATGATTTCCAGGTTAATACGGAGCAAAATGAATGTATGAATAGAAGTTACATGGACTGGAAACAGATTAACTCATCCATCCCTAATTGGAATAGATTGATTCTCCTGGCCCTAATTGTAATTATTTGGAGCAAGGTAAGAAAATAACAGTGCTGGGCAAAGTTGCAATCAGATGAGTTCGACTGAAAAGTAATTTAAACGCCTAAATTTGTCATATACTATGAAGTCCAGTACTTGATTTATATCCTTGCATACATGCAGGCCCATCCATTTATAAGGTTGCTTGCATTTTATTTTGTGTGGATGGCCACGCAACATATTGTAGTACTTTTCTTTAAACAACTGGTCAAACCCCAAACTGACCAAACCCCGCCACCCGCCACTCTGGTCCCTCAAATGTCGGGGAGGACTGGGACTATTGGACTGCCAGCTGAACCGGTGAAGAATGGCCAGGGTCCCTTACTGGCTTCCCCTTTTCATGGGGTGTGCCGGAAGTTAAACCCCCTGCCGACCTTTACCACCCAAGTTCGCTAGGTATTTCAGTGATCTCGGGAAGGGGTGTATACGGTAGGCGCAGGCCAAATGCGAGATTAACTGCGAGATCCGGACTGAGTCATAGAAGGACTCGGCCCGGCTCTGACCTGCGTCCTATCCCTAAGCACGCTGTTGATAGACATCCAGCTATCCCCCCCTTCCACTCTGGTGCTGGTTAACGCCCGATCCATTCGGAACAAGACCGCCACTATCAGGGAGTTTTGTGAAGACCTCAAAGCGGACCTTTTCTGTATAACGGAGACCTGGCTCCAGGAGAGCGATACCACCTGTCTCCAGGAAGTGGTTCCCCCTGACTACGTTGCCACGCACCAGAACAGGAACGGGGGATGGGGGGTGGGGTGGCAATACTCTCCCGTGATGGATTGCACCTTAGGGCGATCCCTGCGCTCACCACCTCGGGGCTTGAAAGTGCCGGCCTGGTGGGAGTCTCAGGAGAGCCTGGCGATCTTGCTGGTGTACCGTGCGCCTAGCGCACCGGCAGAGAGCCTGGCGCGGCTGCTGGAGGCTGTGTCGGAGTGAGCATTGAGGTTTCCTAGACTTATTGTTCTGGGGACTTCAATGTCCACGCCGACGCAGCCTCCGCCTCCATCTGCAGCCGCGGACCTAATTTCGACCATGGCGACAATAGGCCTCCCCCTCTGTAACTCGGGGCCCACGCACTCGGCAGGGCACACCCTCGACCTGGTATTTAGCGCGGGATCCAAGTGGACCTAGCCTCCGTAATAGAGGTTCCATGGTCGGACCACTGTGCCCTAAGGATCCGGGTTGAGCAACCGCCCCTCCATGCAAGGGCGCCGAACAGATTTTGGTTCGCCCGAAGAGACTATGGAACCCGTAAGGTTCCTGAATGCTCTGAGGGATCTGGAGTCTATCAGCGTCTCTGTCGATGAGCAGGTTCAAGCCTGGAACACCTCGTTAGCCAGAGCTCTCGACGAGATTGCCCCTAGGCGCCCTCCCGACCCGCAAACATCGATCCCCTGGTATACAGAGGACCTCAGGTCGATGAAGCGGGAGAGGAGACGGCTAGAGCGTGTGGAGGAACCTCCGTGACGGAGCCTCAGTATCAGCTTATAAGCTATTTAAAGATACTTATGAGCGTGCTGTCAAGGCAGCCAAAAATGTGTACTTTTCTGCCATGATAGCGTCTGCTAGCTCACGCCCGGCTCAATTGTTTAAGGTAATTCGGTCTTTGACGGGTCCCTACTGTCCCAAAAAGCAGCGATCAGACCCCTACCGCCGGTGCTTTCCAGAGCTATTTCACAGACAAGATTCTGAATCTCCGCCAGGACCTTCCTGCCACAATTGATACAGTAAGAGAACTTGAGACCCCGTGGCCCTCCGCCGGGCCCACCCTCGACCGGTTTCGGCCACTGGGCGCAGATGCTGTTGATAAGATTGTGGCTGCAACCAGGCCTACCACCTGCTCCCTCGACCCATGCCCCTCACGAAGCATTAGATCCTGCCTGGAGGGGTTACGTGGGCCTCTGTTGAACATCGTAAATAGCTCCTTGAGCAAGGAGTCTTCCCAGAGTGCTTTAAAGAGGCGGTGGTAGCTCCATTACTGAAGAAACCGTCACTAGATCCTGCGGTTCCCCTCCAACTTTACCGACCAGTGTCGAACCTCTCGTACCTGGGCAAGGTAGTTGAGAGGGCAGTAATGGAGCAGTTGCAGTCCTTCTTAAATGATGCAACATGGCTAGACCCCTTCCAGTCCGGCTTCCGTTCGGGGCACGGGACGGAGACGTCCTGGTCTCCATCACAGATCAACTCCGCTGCCAGCTCGACCAAGGCGGGTCTGCGCTGCTCGTGTTATTAGACCTCACGGCAGCGTTTGACACGGCCGACCACAATCTACTGATCCACCGCCTGGCCATGGCTGGAGTGAGGGGGACAGTTCTTAAATGGCTGACCTCCTTCCTCCACCAGCGGTCTCAGGTGTGAGGAGGAGGCGAGGTGGTCTCCGAAAAGGGGGAATTCAAGATGGCCCTGGGGTCTTCCACTGAAATACTGTTAAGTTTATGTTGGTCAAAAGTTTGCTCATGCCTGATATGTATAAACATTTATTGAGGCTCTATGAGAAATTTTTGCTTCAAAAGGGCACTATGAGGACTGAAAAAGTTTGAGAACTCCTAGTCTACTACAATCCTTCAAGTGAAAAGGAGCTGATTTTAAGGTATAAAAGCATTACCTGATTTATTTATTACATCCCACCTTTCTTCCAAGGATCTCAAGGTAGCATTCATGGTTCTCTTCTTCTTCACCTGTTTTACTTTAAAAGTGACCCAAGATCACAAGGTAAGTTTTGTGGTTCCGTGGAGAAAATCCCTAATCCCCAAAGTCCTAGCCAAACTCTCAAACTACTACAGTACATTGGCTATCAATAATGATGTTTTAAAGATTTCAGATCTGATTTGGTCAACTAAAAAATTAAGTAAAAATATTTTACCTTCATATGCAGAAGTTTATTTATTTATTTATTTATTCACATTTGATTGGCCGCCCTTCCCGGAAGGCTCGGGGCGGCTCACAGCATATAAATACAATCAAGTATAACAATGATTAAAATGAGATTAAAACATATCTAAAAATACCATAAAAACACGAAAACCATATGCAAAACAGGATAATATACAATAAGGCAGATGGGCAACTGAAGCAACAATAAGGGTGCCTGCAGTTCATCCTACTCCAAGCACTTGCTGAAAGAGTAAGGTCTTCACCGCTTTTCAGAAGGAGAGGACGTTCTGCATGGTGCATACATCAGCGGGCAGCAGTGATCCAAGCCAAGTTGAAGGTAACACAGTAAAAAAATACTGCAGTTAGGGATGCTTCAGGAATTTGATGTTTGTACATTTTTGTATTTGCTGACCAAATCTGTACCTCCAGACTAATATTAATTTATCCACTGGCATCCATTCTTCCTAAATATTGTCTAACAGCTCTTGTGTCAATATATATCATAATATCTAAAATATGCATTCTAATATACTTATAAATGCCACAACTGAAAAAAAATCCTTATGTAAATGCAATGCTCATGCTGATTTTTTTAAACAAAATGATTTCCAGGTTAATACGGAGCAAAATGAATGTATGAATAGAAGTTACATGGGCTGGAAACAGATTAACTCATCCATCCCTAATTGGAATAGATTGATTCTCCTGGCCCTAATTGTAATTATTTGGAGCAAGGTAAGAAAATAACAGTGCTGGGCAAAGTTGCAATCAGATGAGTTCGACTGAAAAGTAATTTAAACGCCTAAATTTGTCATATACTATGAAGTCAGTACTTGATTTATATCCTTGCATACATGCAGGCCCATCCATTTATAAGGTTGCTTGCATTTTATTTTGTGTGGATGGCCCACGCAACATATTGTAGTACTTTTCTTTAAACAACTGGTCAAACCCCAAACTGACCAAACCCCGCCCACCCGCCACTCTGGTCCCTCAAATGTCGGGGGAGGACTGGGACTATTGGACTGCCAGCTGAACCGGTGAAGAATGGCCAGGGTCCTTACTGGCTTCCCCTTTTCATGGGGTGTGCCGGAGAGTTAAACCCCTGCCGACCTTTACCACCCAAGTTCGCTAGGTATTTCAGTGATCTCGGGAAGGGGTGTATACGGTAGGCGCAGGCCAAATGCGAGATTAACTGCGAGATCCGGACTGAGTCATAGAAGGACTCGGCCCGGCTCTGACCTGCGTCCTATCCCTAAGCACGCTGTTGATAGACATCCAGCTATCCCCCTTCCACTCTGGTGCTGGTTAACGCCCGATCCATTCGAACAAGACCGCCACTATCAGGGAGTTTTGTGAAGACCTCAAAGGACCTTTTCTGTATAAAGAAGACCTGGCTCCAGGAGAGCGATACCACCTGTCCAGGAAGTGGTTCCCCTGACTACGTTGCCAAGCCCAGAACAGGAACGGGGATGGGGGGTGGGGTGGCAATACTCTCCCGTGATGGATTGCACCTTAGGGCGTCCCTGCGCTCACCACCTCGGGGCTTGAAGTGCCGGCCTGGTGTGGGAGTCTCAGGAGAGCCTGGCGATCTTGCTGGTGTACCGTGCGCCCTAGCGCACCGGCAGAAAGCCTGGCGCGGCTGCTGGAGGCTGTGTCGGAGTGAGCATTGAGGTTTCCTAGACTTATTGTTCTGGGGACTTCAATGTCACGCCCGACGCAGCCTCCGTTCCATCTGCAGCCGCGGACCCCCTAATTTCGACCATGGCGACATTAGGCCTCTCCCTCTGTAACTCGGGGCCCACGCACTCGGCAGGGCACACCCTCGACCTGGTATTTAGCGGGAATCCAAGTGGACCTAACCTCTGTAATAGAGGTCCCATGGTCGGACCACTGTGCCCTAAGGATCCGGGTTGAGCAACCGCCCCCCCCCATGCAAGGGGCGCCCGAACAGATTTTTAGTTCGCCCGAGGAGACTTATGGAACCCGTAAGGTTCCTGAATGCTCTGAGGGATCTGGAGTCTCTCAGCGTCGCAGTCGATGAGCAGGTTCAAGCCTGGAACACCTCGTTAGCCAGAGCTCTCGGCGAGATTGCCCCTAGGCGCCCTCTCCGACCCCGCAAACATCGATCCCCTGGTATACAGAGGACCTCAGGTCGATGAAGCGGGAGAGGAGACGACTAGAGCGTGTGGAGGAACCTCCGTGGCGAGCCTCAGTATCAGCTTATAAGCTATTTAAAGATACTTATGAGCGTGCTGTCAAGGCAGCCAAAATGTGTACTTTTCTGCCATGATAGCGTCTGCTAGCTCACGCCCTGCTCAATTGTTTAAGGTAATTCGGTCTTTGACGACGGTCCCTACTGTCCCAAAAAGCAGCGATCAGACCCCTACCGCCGGTGCTTTCCAGAGCTATTTCACAGACAAGATTCTGAATCTCCGCCAAGGACCTTCCCTGCCACAATTGATACAGTAAGAGAACTTGAGACCCCGTGGCCCTCCGCCGGGCCCACCCTCGACCGGTTTCGGCCACTGGACGCAGATGCTGTTGATAAGATTGTGGCTGCAACCAGGCCTACCACCTGCCCTCGACCCGTGCCCCTCCTGGCTTGTTAGATCCTGCCTGGAGGGGTTACGTGGGCCTCTGTTGAACATCGTAAATAGCTCCCTTGAGCAAGGAGTCTTCCCAGAGTGCTTTAAAGAGGCGGTGGTAGCTCCATTACTGAAGAAACCGTCACTAGATCCTGCGGTTCCTCCAACTACCGACCAGTGTCGAACCTCTGCGTACCTGGGCAAGGTAGTTGAGAGGGCAGCAATGGAGCAGTTGCAGTCCCTTCTTAAATGATGCAACATGGCTAGACCCCTTCCAGTCCGGCTTCCGTTCGGGGCACGGGACGGACGGTCCTGGTCTCCATAACAGATCAACTCCGCTGCCAGCTCGACCAAGGCGGGTCTGCGCTGCTCGTGTTATTGGACCTCACGGCAGCGTTTGACACGGTCGACCACAATCTACTGATCCACCGCCTGGCCATGGCTGGAGTGAGGGGACAGTTCTTAAATGGCTGACCTCCTTCCTCCACCAGCGGTCTCAGCGTGTGAGGAGGGGCGAGTGGTCTCCGAGGCTCCTCATTAGTTTGTGGAGTTCCGCCCAGGCCATTCTCTCCCCCTCTGTTATTCAACATCTACATGCAGCCGCTTGCACAGCTGGTGCGGAGTTATGGGCTGGAGTGCCACCAGTACGCTGGCGACACCCAGCTCATTCTGAGATGGAGGACAGGCCGGGATCCATCCCCGATAATTTCCAACACTGCCTCGAGGCCGTTACTGGATGGCTGCGTGCCCGTAGGTTGAGGGTGAATCCGAGACGGAGATCTTGTGGTCGGGCCGCTCGGGTGGTGTAGATGTCCAGCTTCCGACCCTGGACGGTGTGGCGCTATGCCCATCGCCTTCCGTTAAGAGCCTGGGGGTCCATCTGGACTCCCAGCTGACCATGGAGGCCCAGGTCTCCGCGGTCAGCAAGGTTGCTTTTCATCTGCGACAGGCTCGGAGGCTGGCCCCCTATATCTCCGGAATGACCTGGCCACGGTGATCCAAGCTACGGTCATCTCAAGGCTGGATTACTGTAACGCTTTACGTTGGCCTTCCTTTGTCGGCGACCCGGAAGCTCAAGTTGGTGCAAAACACTGCCGCCCGGCTCCTGTCTGGAACCCCAGCAGGCCGCCACATCACACCTGTTTTGCAGGATCTGCACTGGCTCCCAATCGAGCACCGGATCTCCTTCAAGGTGTTGGTTCTTACCTTTAAGGCCTTGCATGGCCTGGGGCCAGCGTACTTGAGGGACCGACTCACCCCACACTGTCCCCGAGATCACTACACTCCGAGGATGCTAATTTGTTAGAGATACCCTCGCGAAATCGGCTAAACTGACATCTACTCGGGGGGCGTTCTCCGTTATAGCCCCTACGCTGTGGAACGCCCTCCCGGCTGGAACGCGGGCTATAAAGGACCTGCTCCCGTTTAGACGCGCCTGCAAAACTTATTTGTTTAAGCAGGCCTTCGGTGAGTAGGTCCTGCCCATGTTCCGCTTTAGCCGCTGTCCTGGGGTGTCACGCTATCTAATTTCTGAACTGTACCTGGGAATTTGTATTTTGCTGTTTTAACTGTTTAATTGTCTTAGATGTTTTATCGCATTGCTTGTGTGTAGTTGTACCTTCGTTTCCTGTGAGCCGCCCCTTGAGCCTCAGGGAGTCGGCGGCATAGAAACCGAATAATAAATAAATAAATATATATATATATAGTCTATATATAGCTCAGACTATAGGATTTTGCCAGCAAGCAGTTTTATGGTAAGGTCCTTTTGGTGAGATTTGACCATCCCAGGTTTTCTATCCCAAGGCAGACTACTAGTGTCAACTTTGTGACTCTCAGGAATGTAACTTCATTCTCAACTTAAACAACAAATACTTTAATAAAAGTATTTTCTCCTGTGAAAAAGTATTCAAAATCTGATTTCTCCACAATGTTTTCAAGTGGTGTTTTCTACAGAAAACCATAACAACAACAACAATAACCCACCTCTTCCCAAGGCTCAAGTTGGGGTACAACATAGTTAAAGACATAGATAAAAACATAAAACTATTAAAAACGTGTGTGTGTGTGTGTGTGTGTATAATTCATACCAATAAAATGACAATTTAAAGTTCATAGCTGAAAATAGACCTTTCAGGAGAAATAGGTCTTAAATTTTGTTTTAAATACTGAAAGTTCAGGCTCCATCTACACTGTCATATAAAATCCAGATTATCTGCTTTGAACTGGGTTATATGGCAGTGTAGACACATCTAATCCATCTGAATTATATAGCAGTGCAGAAGAGGCCTCATATATGTGTTAGATATCCTCTGACAGGTCCTCCCAACATCAGGGTGTCTGATGAAAAGGGAACAGTGGACTCAGATAGCTTAGTTCAAAGCAGATACTGTAGGATTTTCTGCCTTGATATTCTGGAATATAGGACTATGTGGAAGGGCCGAGGAGCACTCCACACAGCCATTTAACCCAGAATATCAAGGCTGAAAATCTCACAATATCTGCTTTGAACTGGGTTATTTCAGTCCACACTGCCATATATTCCAGTTCAAAGCAGATAATGTGGGATTTTATTCAGCTGTCTGGAAGGGGCCTAGGACAGTTCATGGTCCTGAGTAAGACATTTCCGACTGTTAATAATCTTTCAAAAACAGAATATATCATTGTGGAGGATAGCCTATCATATGAGTAGAAGTCATCATTTCAAATACCTACCAGAGTAAATTTCATTCATCTCAGGCAGTCAATAAAGTTATTATTTTTATTATTATTATTATTATTATTAAAAACCTTTCTGGAATAGTTAATTGATATACACATAATGTGTTCTTCATTTATTTGATATATTAATTTCACCTGAGCCTTTATTTTTAGAAATAGTCTCTTTATGAATAAAAAGATTCACATATTTCCTCTGGAATTTTGTTAAAGTATTACAAATGAATGCAAACAAAAGGAGAGTTTTAAAATAACCCTCCATTTAATCATCCCTTGGTCCTTATTCTTTGCAAAATCTTCTTATCCTCTTAAAAATGAGTCTTTTAATGACAAAATCCATCCTATTGTGATGAAGGAATGGGCGTCTTTAGTTGTTATAATAGTAGTGAAGAATCCTTTTATGTATTTCCTTCTATCCAATCACACCCAGTGCTATCAACAAAAGAATTATTTCATTCAATGAACTTTGGTAGGGTATTTAACTGATTATCACAAACTGGCAAGTTATAACTGATTGAAATAAAAGAACCCCCCAAAGGGAAGTGGCAACAAAGCATTGAGTAATATCGTCAGTGACTCTGAACTATTTAGAAAGAATTTAGAACTATTTAGAAAGAATTTAGAAGTAGGCATACAAAGCCACCCTGACACAAAACAGTCACCTGCATTATCACTTGGAAGAGGAGAGAAAAAAGGCATTGAAAGCATTGCAGCATGGGTGTTAGCATCAAGGATTTGAAAGTATGTGCACTACAGCTACTATCACTGCATGAATGGAAGTCTCTCACTTGTTCTAACCAGCTTTCATTTTTATGTAAAACTGATGCAAAAAGGTCACTATTCAAAGTCCAAAAATTTACAGCACACAACACGATTTTGTTCCTGGATTATACATGTCATTTTCTAATTGGTTCTATCATAACAATATGGAAAACTTTTATTACACTGCAAAAACTTCATTTTTGCGAAACATCCTGCAGCACATTTTGCTATAGTTTTTCAGTGAATATCTCAACCAGTTCAACATAGTTTGTGGCAACCATAAAAACGAAGTTTTAGGAGTATAACAACTACTTTCAAAGAATGTATCACACAATTAAACTGTTGCACCGTAGACCTGGCGCCCCTCAGTAAACCACTTAGACACTGGCAACGGTTAAATGCTTTATTTAGAATATATGGTGAAAGGAAAGAGGCTAGAAAATATAGTCTATTGATGCTCTTCAAACAGCAATAGATAGCAGCAAATTGTCCAAGAGGAAGCAGGAACAAACTATAGTCCTTTGGCAAACTGGAACGAAAAGAAAGGAATCTTCTTGCCCCAAACAGGCTAAATCCAAGGAAGGGTCTTGGCACAAGGCTTGGCAAATAGTGTCTTTAAAGCAGGAAGGCCCAAGGCAGAGGTTCCATGGAAGCGTAGCGTGGATTTCTGAACGTTGACGAAGGATGGATCTCCTTTGCTGGGGCCTAACTTAAATAGGTCCCAGAGGCTTTGATCCTTTCGATGCCAAGGTGCATCAAAAGTCAGTTCTCAAAACAGATCCCAGCTGGGCCTTTCCTATCCCCGCCGCATCAGATTGGTATGTGCTCCCAATTAGCGAGGGCAGCTGGCAATAGGGAGTTAACTCCGCTTGTTTCTCCAGACACTGTTTATCATTCTGAGCCTGAGGTGAATCTTGGGCAACTGTGGCCTTGAACAAAGAATGAACCTGCCTCTGCCACTTGGGCCTTTCATGCCTGGTAGGCCTCTGTGAAACTTTGATTCTGACTTGGGATTCATCATGGCATGAGTCTTGCTGAGGGCTCAAGTCGGGTTGGGGTGTAACATAAACATAATATAAGACTAGGAACAGAAAATATTTCAAATTTTGTTATATAATATTACATAAACCTATTACTCTTTGCTCACTGAGCATATAGCATGTGCCGCAATCTGTGAGCAGTGCCATTGTTCTCCAACTGCATGTCTTATAAGGAAGCAGTGGTGGCCATCATTTCTGGTACATGATTATAAGGTACGTTAAGAATAGGAGTAATGGCTATTCAAATCCACTCCAAATGACACATTTTTCCATCTTCATCAGGTGAAGCAGTTGGCACCCTATCTTTCAGGAGAAGCCTTGGCAACAGTGATTCACACTACAGTCAGCTCGAGGTTAGATTATTGCAATGCACTTTATGTCGGCCTCTCTATATCACTGACCCAGAAGAATCATTTTCTTCAAAATGCGGCTGCCAGGTTACTTATGAGAACACCCATGAGATGCCACATAACACCAATTCTATAGCATCTACACTGGCTGCCAGTCGAACACCGGGTCTCTTATAAGGTAATGTTCCTGACATTTAAGGCCCTATACAACCAAGGGCCATCATACCTCAGGGACCGCCTCTCTCTCTGTCAACATCAGTGGGTGCCACGTTCATCCCAAGAAAATCTTCTATACTTACCGGGTACCAGAGAGGTATGCCTGGAATCTACAAGGCGTAGGGCTTTTTCAGTCTCTGCTCCAGCTCTGTGGAACGCGTTGCCACCCTACATAAGAGCCATGCGTGACCTACGGTCCTTCATATAAGCTCTTAAGACATGGTTCTTTATCAGAGCATTTAACCTGTAACCAAATAATGTCACTGTGCTGTATAAGCTCTCTGGTTTTTATTGTTTTATTTTATGTTATTGTAAGTCACCCAGAGCACCTTGGTAGAGGGCGACTAACAAAATAATAAATGATTGATTGATTGGGAAGCTCTTTCCTATCTTTGTCTTGAGTTAGAGAGCAAAAGCATAACATAGGAAAGAATTTACTCCATTCCACAAGTAGACTTATAGGCCCATTTGCTTCTGTCAAGATTCACTATAGCCCAATAGTACCTTTGATGCAGTGGGACTTCAGATCAAAAAAACAAAAGAGGCAGTGTAGTCTTTTAGACTCTAAAGTATGACTACTCCACTCACAAAAAAGTGTCAGTTCATTTCTCCATGTGACTGTAATCTTCGTCACATGAACATATGAAACATGTTACTGTGAATCAGTCCTATGTGTGATAGGGTTGACAGATGAAAAAAGGGACAGGGTTCCTGTACTGTCAAAAGTTGTGTGGAAGAGGTAAATATAGCAGATGTTGCTTAAAATTCACTCTTCTGCACAACCCTTAAAGGTACTGTGGTGAACTGATAATTTTAATTACAGGTTAGATGTAACTTTATATATCTGTTAAATGTTAAATGTAACATAGTCCATAACAGGTTGATATTAAAGACCACCCTCTGCATGGAGATCGAGTTACCATGGTGACGGTGGGCGGAGCCAGCCAGAAGGCTAGCTTGGAATGCTGAAGAGGTTTGAATTTGTTCAGATGGTGCCTAACTGTCAAGCCAGAAGGGTCTGTTAGATTCTGCTCTGAGGAGAGGAGTAGGAATCACGTTGTTGAAACTGCAGGGAAGCAGTTAGTCTTAGGAAAAGACAATTTTCAGTGTAGGTTAGGCCTGAGAGGCTGACCTGTAGTTAAGCCTTGGTGCGGCAGAGAGCCTATAAGTCAGTTAGAGCAGCTGAGGGAAGCTGGTAGCGACTAGAGAGAGTTGCTAAATGTTCCTGAGGGAACCGGTGAATTGTATTAAGTACTGCAGACAAGCAGTGAAGATTGAAAGATATAGATAGGAAGCCTATGGGCATAATAATTCAAGCGTTTGAGATCCTTTTATTGGAAACCAAGTGGTTTTAAGTCTTGTGCCTCTCTTGAAGTGAAACCCACTAAGCTCTTGAACCTCAAAGTGAACACTGTTTAACACTGTTTAAATAAACCGTTGAAGTGCGTTGCTGAGAAATCCATCTCTTCTGGTGATTATTCATAACACAACCCTGTAAAACACCCCAGTCCTAGCCCTCACATCGGTAGCCAGAAATAATATGGTGGTGGCGTAATTGGAAATAGATCCTCTCACAGTGGGACGCACGCTTTAGGCTGTGTCTCCATGTAGTGGTCAGTGGTCAGTTTTAAATCTACGAGTGCTTTCGACGCTAGCTTTTAGGTTCAAATGTTGGCAGCGGTGGGATTGCCTGTCCTGCCACACAGTTTTTAAAAGTCACAAAGTAGTGTCCGTGGACAGTCAAAATTGTCCACATCGTTACAGTACTAATCAGCAACTTCATCTTCTAAAACATCTCCAAGGTCGGCCCCACATGAAGAACAATGTAGTCGCCTAACCTGGTTACACATTATTGGACTACTCTTGTGAAATTGTCTCTTGAGTTATTATTTCTTAGTCTGCATTGTTTTTGTTTTGTTTTTGTTTTGTTTTTTTCAATTTGATATACAAATTATTATATTTGATATTAATATTTTCATTGATAGATATACTGTAATTGTTATGGTTTCTAGCTACGTTGTGTGCTGCAAAGGCTGATGGGGAAATGGAGAAATAAGTAAGAGTTTAATATTTTTAATGAAATGAACAGGAAGAAGAAAAAGGAAACGATGCTGGAAAGTAAGCCTGGTGGTGGATTGGACAAGAAGACTGAAGTAGCATTTAGCTAGCAGGTTTCTCATTCATGCCATTTGTTGAAGTCGATTTGATCACTAACAGATTAAAAAAACTACATGCATTGAGATTATTAATGTGAAACAAGTATTTCTTGTTTCAGTTCCAAGCATCTCTCACTGAATACTTTGGCTGCATTTTATGTCATGTTGAATTCCCAAGTATCTGCTGAAAAATCTACACCTTTTGCCAAATCCACACACTCTTTAAACAGAGTCTTTACCACCAGTTCACATAAACTTTTCTAGTAATAATTACTGCTTATTGCTCACAGTAGGGCATTACTCTCACACATTGGTTGCACTTGATGTTCTGTAATGGGTTCTTAAATATCTTAATGTTAATCTTGATATTTATATCTAGTTTGTAAGGTCAACCTAAACAGAATACAGACTTAATGGGTATTGTAGTGACTTGTAGGCTTCAATTTGAAGGGAACTGCTTCCTTTCAATGTTGGGCATGTGTTAATATTAGTGATGTGAGCTGATGATAGTCTTACCATGGCACAAGCATTGGTAGCTCTTTGGGAGATGGCAGAGTTTTGTCAGCTCTTGACTATAGTAGAAGCTATATTAAACTGAAGACAACTTCATCTGTTGCAGATCTGAAGTTTGAGAATTCCATCAGCATTTGCCTCTCTTCCACTTTCTGGATTGCTATTGAACTTTATGCAGTTGGTTTCATTGTCTTGTTTTTTAGCCTAACGCACTAACTAGGGAAAATACTTACAGAGAGAGACTGCTCATTGTACAGTTTGGCTGGTGTCGTATGCTTATATAGTGTGAGACTTGTTATTGTGCCAGGCTAAAACAGGCATCCAAGTCTTTTCACTTGAAAAGAACAGGATTCGCTATTCTTGAGCACCTAGAAATCCTGTGTCTGATGTAGCTTTTGGCTAAGCAGAAATGTACCTACTTTCCAAAGTGCTTACATTTTATGTTATGTCTATATGTCTTCCTCTGTGAGGGTATGCAGGTAGCAAATGTATATATTTTAGTCTGTCCATTAAAATGTAACTGATTGGCCTGTTTTATGAGGGTATATATACACATTTTTATCACATCTGTAAAACATGTACATTTCCTAGCCCTTCAAGCTCACATCCACTAATGGGAATTTTGTAGGTAGCAGTGGATTATGTGTTGTAAAAAATCTTTAAGAAATGGGTGAACTAGGATACAGTTATCAGACACTAAAAATACCCAAAGATGCAATGGTATAAATCTCCAGAGGTGTTTAGTGTAAACAGGTAGAGTAGTTTATTCCCACAGTACCATATGCAAGATAGCACTCCCACTAAACAATATTAGAGTTGTGCTAAGGAAGCTGGCTGCATATCGTATATATATATATATATATATATATATATATATATATATATATATATACACACACATACATATACATACACACACACACACAGTATACACACACACACACACACACACACACACTACGATCCCGTGTATCCACAAAGGGTACATTCTTGAACTTACTGTGGAAACAGGAAACAATGGGTAATAGCGTATCCTACTGAAATGATTAACTTCTGCTGGAAGTTTCCATAGAATCACTCTGGGAGACTGTTACGGCCTCAGAGGGCCTGTTTGCATTGCTTGATGGAATAGTGTTGCATGCTTGCAACCCTTTCTTAATGCTTTTTGCAGTTGCATATATGTGTGTGCCTTTGTGTGGGAGGAGCTTGAGTTTTGGTGCCAAAATTGCTCCCAGGGACCTAAGCTCCCCCCCTTTTTGAGTTTTGCCTGAGGAAAAGTTTTTTCTGACTAGAACAGCCTAAGGAAGACTAAAGGATAGGACGTGTTGGCTGAGTTTGTATTTCAGCTTGGACCAGCCAATACTGGGCATATTGGACGGCTCAGTGTGTCTTGTGTGACCCTGGTGTCGTCAGCCAGCTGGCGGACTGCATAGGAAAACCCTGTTTTCACCAGAGGGTTCGCTGGGCTGGGGCCTTGTAGTTTTCGCAATTACAGGGACCATTGAAGAAAAAGGGGACTTTTGACATCTTTAAAGGACTCTAGCTCTTGGAACAACTTCGAGGCAAGTTACCAGTTCTTTAGAGACTTTGCATTGACCTTTATTAATTAAAGAAAGAACTTTGCCACCAGGAAACTGGTTGTATTGTAATAAATCTGTTTTGAACTTTATAGTACAGAGTTCTAGATTGGAGCGGTACAAGGAAGTATGGAAACTGGCAATAAACGATAAGCTGACATGTAAACTAAAAGTTAAAAGAGATATATGGAAACAAAGTGATTTTGATGATGTATGGAGAAAATTTATTGAAAAAGGATTTTAAAAGAAAGAAGGAAAGGCACCTCCACAAGAGGAATTGAAATTTTGGACAGATGATATGTAAAAGCTGTGGCATGGGAGGCGGGGAAGGGAGCACAGTGGTGAGGGATAGAAAATATGTACAAGCAGAAAGATTAACACTAGATGTGAAAAGTTAAAGTATGGTAGGTTGTATTGAATAATATGTATCTTCTGAAAAATAAACAGTGTATAACAAATGTATTGAACCATGATAAAACAATAAAAATATTTTTTTAAAGTTCTGACCTTATTTAAAGTCTATTCAGGCTCCCCTTTCTTCTAAAAAAAGATACCTGGTACCTCCTGGGACCACTATTGATCACACGTCCATCCCAAAGCATAAAGCGGGTCCCAGTGGAATGGCACAGAGTCCTAAAACATTCCTAGAAAGGTATCATCTCTAGAAATTTTCTAGGTCCTCCACAGTGATTCTATGGGAACGTCCATTAGAAACATACCATAGATTCACCTGGAGGTAGGGTTGCCATATGTCCCTTATTCTAAGGGACGTCCTTTATTCTGGCCCTAAAATTTGTGTCCCTTATTTTCAGGCCCTGTCCCTTATTATTGACTAGCAGGACAGGACCGGGCGGGGTTGACCAGAGGAAGGTCCACGCTGCGGTTTCCATGGCAATGCCTGCCCAGGGATTCCAACTCACAGGGCAGCCTGCCTCCCCGTTGGAAGGAAGAGGCGATACAGGACTTTTTCAAAGTACAGTAGACTAATTAACCGTTACCCAAGGGGAATGTTGGATCATGTTGGATAAAGATAGTTTCTGGTTGCTTGAGAGTTACTCTTAAAATAGGCCTAGCTGTGCATCCCAATACTATACAATGCTGTGTATCCCACACTATACTATACCATTAACCATTGACATAATAATCATGAAGATGTACTGTCGTATAAAATTTATTTTATTTTAATGTTTAGACAGTGCACTTTTAAAGTCAGCAAAGTCAAGTACTAGGCCTAAATATAGATGGAGAAAATTAGGTAGTTCTAATAATATTTTTTCTGCATGACACAGCATGCAGAAACATACCCTGTACTGTTAAGAGGGTATAAGTCAGGTTTTTTTGGTGAGTTTCAATCATTATCTTATTCTGTTAATAAAACTATTTCTACCTAATGTTTGAGTTTCAAGATTTTAATGAAGTGTCCCTTATTTTTGTGAAAAATCCCATAAATGTCCCTTATTTCTTATATCAAAAAATGGCAACCCTACCTGGAGGATCCCAAATAATTCAAGAGAGGACATATTTTGTTGGAGGTGGGTAGATGAGACCATGAGTACTGGTCCTGTGGGTACAGCTGTACTGTATATGAGATATTTTCAAAGACGGTACTGTTATTTCCTCTCATGACAGTTGTAGGCAATGCTATTCTGTCATATGTGATAAGGCCACCCATTGCTGATGAAATTATACTTCACTACCTCTGTGGCAGAAATAGTTTCTAAATTAATTAATAATGAAGGCACAGCACAAGCTTACAGTTTTGTTCTGGCTAACTTACGCCAACATTTTATGTAATGACACAGTGGTTCTTAGTTTCTTACTATTTTCTTATTATTTATCATTATCCTTATCTGTTGCATAGATGCATGCTGTTTGGATAATAACATTGTAAATCCTGGAATAAGTTTGAGGCTTGGATGGTGATTGCACACTCATTTTAGCTAGCTTCAAAGTGGTTCCAGAATCCATAGTATCAGCTGTTTGATAGCCATGGAAAATGCGGGATGTTTTCACGTAGACTTTAAAGTTTCTCACCGCTCGTATAGGGTTTTTCCCCTCTTCTCTTCTTATTTTTAGTTAATATTTAGCTCTATTTCCCCCTTTTCTATTTTTGTATAACCATATTGTTCTCCCACTTTCTATGTAAAAAAAATTCAACAAAGATTATTTAAGAAGAAAAAAGAAAAAAAAAGAAAATGTGGAATTTTTTTCAGCTTCCTCCTCCAGAACATGTTTTTGTGAATCAGTGGAGACTGAGAGCTTTTGGTGTCTGCATGGAGATTTACATTTTGTGGTCTCAATTTTAGCATTGGGTGTGGTTTATACTATAGTATGCTGATGTGCACTAAGGGCTTCATTTCAGATTTTTTTCACACAACAGTGCTAGTGTCAGATTACTGGGTTTAAAGCATGCTGCATATTGCTTACACAGTAGATGGTCTAGTTGTTTGTTTTGGAAATAGCTTCAAGCTGCATCAAATGGTCAGTATAATTGGACTGTTTTGGATGACAATTTTAATTCTGGTGATTTTAATCTGGTGAGTAGGTTCTTAATGTATTTGTATAACTATTTTAATTTGTGTGTGTATTTATTATGTGTTTTATACTATGTTCAATATTGAATTGTTGCCTGTTTGGAAGCCGTTCTGAGTCCCTCTGCAGAGGTCGAGAAGGATGAGGTTTAAATGTTTTGAATGAATGAATGAATGAATTGGCCTCTTTGTTTTTTTAAAAACCATTGAGGTTTTAGTGTATGATAAAAAGGAGTTCGGTTATGAGAAACAAATCCATCTCCACATAATATGGGCTCTGATCAATACACATTACCACCTTCCTTTTTACATGCTGTTATCCTAGAATTTGCTATGATGCAACGTAAAAGCATTCCCCCCCAGAGGCTTTCAAAATCATGTCTCCCCTAGGAGCCAACATTTTCTGAAGAAAATTACTTCAAAGGGGGACTACCCAAAGGGAAAATGCCTCCAAGGGAAATCTTAGTGGGTTATTATACTAGCTTCATAAGAATAGTGGATAAACCTTAATGGTGACTTGAGTTGCTATTTCTAGAGTGAGTTGATAGTTAAATTTAGTCAGCAGGCTATAAATTGATTTACTGTCAACCTTGAGGTCAGTATTGCAAACACCTAAAATTCAGAGCAAGGTGGGATTTTTGTTATGTCTCAGTGCACAAACAAGCTCATCCGTTTTATCACTTCATTATTAGGAACTGACAATAAGTCATTAGCCTCAATATTGCTGTCAATATTGCCCCCTCTCCCCCCCTCACTCACACATTGTACGCCAATTTTTTTGTACAACTTGCTGTTGAAAAATAGTGATATAAGATGAAAGCCATTGTGCATTTATTTGTTACTTTGTGTGTTCATATTGAATAGAAATTATATAAAATTATTTTATTACAATGTGAGAACTTAACATGAAAATACCATTGTAACACTGACATCATCACTTAAGATATATCATAGATGTTAAAATGTTTACACCTAATGTTTGAGATGTAGTTGTTAAGCACAATTTATATTGCATAGCAAAAGTACCAACTGTTGACAGTAAAAGTGCAATATTAGTCTTCTGGTCTTCAGATCCAACCGTTCTTCTCCCGTTTTTTTTTAATTAAAAAAAACCTAACACTATAAAAGTCCTTGTAATTGATCTGATATAGTCTATCTAGCTTAGGGATTTAAATCTTTATTTCATGTTCATATGTGATAATGAATAAATTCAAAGGGTTTTCTTTCTGGGTAATATTATGACATTTTTTACACATTTTCCAATATATTTCATGATTTTTTTGGTAGGAATAATTCAAAAACTGTTAAGGAGTTCGAAAACTTCTTTAGTGCAAATGCTTAAAAAAACAGGAAAGTTATGTAAGGGAAAGGATGGTTTCCTAATACAACACTCTTGCAGTCTGTGCATCAGTGTTACGACATTCCTGCAGGAATCACATATTCCCCAACAAAGATTGCTAATGAAACGTCTAGTCTATTGTGGGATCCTTATTGAAGAGTAAACTTCACAGGAATCAGAGTGATTCATTCATGACTTTTAAAAGTGGTCCAAGCCACGGTCATCTCGAGACTGGACTAATGTAATGCTCTCTACGTTGGCCTTCCTCTGTCGGTGATCCGGAAATTGAAGCTGGTCCAGAATGCGGCGGCTAGACTCCTGGCTGGCGTTTCGGCAACTGCCCATATAACACCTGTCTTGCAGGAGCTGCACTGGTTACCAGTGGAACACCGAATCACCTTCAAAGTGTTGGTTCTGACCTTTAAGGCCTTAAACGGTCTGGGGCCAGCGTACCTTAGGGACCGCCTTATCCCATACTGTCCCGCTAGGTCACTACGTTCTGAGGTGGGTCAACTATTGGAGGTGCCCGGCGTCAAAATGTATCATCTGACGGCCACAAGGCGGAGGGCCTTTTCAATAATCGCCCCGATATTGTGGAACGCACTGCCTTCCGGAGTCAGTGTTCTTACGGACTTAATTGCATTCCGGAAGGCGTGCAAAAGCCTCCTGTTCCGGCAGGCCTTCGGGTATCAATGATAAGATTGGTAGGCACCTGCCTTCTGTGCTCTGCATATTGCATCGATGTATTTTATTGTGTTCTATTGCGTGGAGTGTTTTATTGCGTTGTGTGTTTTTTATGGTGTTTTTATTCTGTTTTAACCTTGATTTTAGTGTAAGTCGCCCCGAGCCACCCGGGAGTGGCGACTCACAAATTTAAATAATAAATAAATAAAATAAAATAAATAAAAGGGTGAGGTGGGGTATAACGGATTTGAAGGATTGTCCACTGTTCGCTCAGCATCAGAAAGCCCCAATCAGGATAGGGAAAAGCTATTTTCCCTCTATAGCAGCAGCTAGCCAGAGTTCCAATATATTTTAATAATTTTTTAAATCACTATATGAGATTCCACAGAATAAGTTTAAAATTTATACAGTTGATGAAATCTGTAATTATCTAAGGACCTTGTCAGACATGCTGCAGAAAATGGTGTGAATCGCTGCATCATGGTGGTGGTTGCATGGGGGGGGGGGGTGGAATCTGTTGCCCACTCTTCATTCCATCAAGGCTTCCGCCTTTGTTAGGGAAGGATATAAATAGGCGGCTTATCAATAATATTATAATAAATGTTATGAGGCAGTTTAAAAAGGCAATGCAAGCTATGCTGCATCAATAAGAATATAGTGTTTAGGTTAAAGAAAGTAATCGTATCACTTTGTCCAGTTCTGGGCACTGCAATTCAAGAGGAATATCGACAAGCCAGAACATGCCAAGAGGAGGATAACAAACATGGTAAATAGCATGGGTGGATCTGTTTAACCTGGAAAAGAGAAGGTAACATGGGGACACAATAGCCATGTTTAAATATTTTTAAATAGGTCATGTCATATTGAGAAGGAAACAAGTTTGTATACTGCTGTTAAACAGACAAGGACACGGAACAATGAATTCAAGCTACAGGAAAAGAGATCCCACATAATCATTAGCATGAACTTCCTGACAGTGGAATAAGCTGCCTTTGAGCATAGTGGAGTCTCTTTCTCTGGAGGTTTTAAGCAGGATATGGATGTTGTTTGATTGTGTATTCTTGCATGGCAGAGGATTGGAGTGGATGGTCCTTGTGGTCTTTTCCAATTTTATGATTCCACATAGTCAAGAAGCATTGCATATACCAGACAAAAGCCTAAAACTAATTTGACACCAGTTGATTCACCGTCTTGGATTTCTGACCTTTTGAGTAGACTTTTGTAATTTTCAGTGGAGGTTGCATTGGGAGATTGCTACGCCAACAGTGACTTCTTTCTTATGTGAGTTGACATCTAGCATTAAATACAACACAAATAATTTCTTAATATCATACTGAAAATTATTAAGATGTTTGATTTATTATCATTAACAGTTGCCATGTTCAAGTTTTCCTAAATCCCAGGCACTGCAAACCCAAACTTTTGGTAATAAGTAACCAACAAGTAAGAATCAAACAAAGAAACCATTTTCTCCATATTGTGTCCTTGGATGCCTCTCATTTCTGTTACATACTGACAATGTCTGCAGACTTCTTAACTGCCGCAGGCAGCAGGAAAATGCCATTAGCAAGTAGCTTCTTTTCTTCAGCTGCACAGAATCTCTGTGTGAAGTCAGCTGGGAAAAGACCTAAGGCAACTAGATAGTCATGGATGGATTTTCTTACATAAACAAAATGTGTTAGCCTTATATGGCTTGTCTTCTCTTCAGAGCCACTAACTATTTCCTATTCAATAATGAGTTATTCTAAACATCATATATTTATTTATCCAAATAACTTCCTTGAATAGATTTTGCTCACAACCCTGATCTAATACACGAGGACTCGCAGCCAGGGATAGACATTTCCTTTTATATAAACCTAACAACAATTGTGATGTCTAATCTATCTCAGCTTTACCAGAAAACTCTTTATCTAAATTTTCCTATTTAAGGTTGGAAGGGCACTGAAAATGTAAGTAGGAGAAGAAGAAAGAAGTCACCATATTTTTCTCAACAAATGTGGAAATTTCGGGGGGGGGGGGGAGGTGTTGCAACCTAGACCTGGAGGATCCCTCAGTAAACCACTACAAAGCAGCCATGATTAAATGCTTTATTTAGAATAAGTAGAAAAAGGGAAGAGGGTGAAATATAGTCCATTGATGCATCCAGCATCCAGGTTTTAAAAGGCAATAGTCTAGCAAAGTTCAAAGATCCAATAAATGAGAAAATAGTCTTGAAACCCCAATGGGCTAAAATCTGGGATAAGTCCTTGGCAAACAATGGCTTGGCTGAATACTTGAGTACGGTGGCATGGAGGCTCGGCGGCCTAGTCCTGGGCTTGAGTTCCGTGAAGCTTGGCAACAGAGGCTAAACGTTGGCGTGAGATGCGGAGTGCCAACGGGACCCAACTTAACCCTGCTGTTCTGTTACGGTTTACTATACACTTGTTATGTTCGGGTCATTTTTGACCCGGATGTTATTTTGAGCCACTGAAAAGTTCTTTTGAATACCTGTTGCATTATTATACTGTGTGTGATCATAGTTGTTCATTATCAAAGAAAAATTGAATAAAAAAACTTTTTAAAATTTTTTTTGTGTTGATTAAATAGGTCTTGCATTGTTTTGGTCTCTGAGACGCTGAATGCATCGTAACTCTTTCCCATGGACAGTTTGTGGGCCTGCCTTTCCCAGGCCTCTCGACGGAGACAAATATGTTAGCTCATTATCGGCTGCACCTGGAGGCAAGGAGCACTCCTTATCAGGTTGGGAAGAAAGTAGGCTGCATCCGGCCTTGACCACTGTTTGACGCGGAGGCCTCTGCAAAGGTTCTTTCTCAGCCCTGGCTGTTAACTTGGATTTAACATGGCTTCAGTCTGGCTTGGCTATAGGGTCAGGCTGAGGCATGACAGGGTGTGTGTGTGTGTCCAGGGAGGAGACTTAGAAGGTAGGATACAAAACATAATAAAACTTCCATACATGATTGCTGCTGCCAGTCATCACATTCAAGTACCACTTCACAAATACCTTATTTTATGTGGCTTTATGGGATTTTTGGACTTTGGCCACAGAACTTGATGGCTCCCATCATACTCTAGCCAACTACTTCCAGGGCGGTTCCATGACTGGAGTGCTGCTAGTGCCGAAAAAATGGCGATGGCAGACAATGGCAGGCTCCCTATCTTTCCATAAGGAAAGATGGGTTGAGTCACCGAAAAAGGGCTTCCCCCCATGTGATGAGAAAGGGGGAAGCTGCAATGGAATTGAGCATGGGGAGGTGGGTCTCCACACTCCCTGTGTGACTGCTGGTGGGATAAAGTGATCCAGGACTCCTTTGTCAGCACATCTGACAAGGTCAGCAAAGTAGCATTGTAATATGATATAGCATTCTGCATATGGCAGTAATAAGGAACTAACATTTGGCACCACAAAATGCAGAACAGGGAAATCATTCTGCTTTTCTTTTTTTTAAACTGCAATCCTTCCAAACTTAAGGTACTCTCATCTACACACATTTTCAAGCATTTGGCAATACAAGTTTAAAAAAATCCAGATGTGTAAAGCATGCCCTCTTTCCCTTTTTCCAGCAACAATACTTTTCTCTGTAAAGTGGGTGTGGGTTATCTGTGCAAGAAGTGCTTAATAGGCAAAATTGAATCTTTGAAACATGAATCTTTTGAAAGTCTGTCTTTAGCTAGAAAATACCTTCACTGCTTGCCAGAATGTATGGTGGCAACTCCTTCAAAGTCAAGCCCGTCACTTCAATGATACCATCCATCCATCTTTCCTTTGGTCTGCCCCTCTTCCTTTTCCTTCCATTTTCCCCAGCATGATTGTCTTGTCCAAGCTATCCTGTCTTCTCATTATGAGGCCAAAGTACCTCATCTTTGCCTCTATTATCCTTCCCTCCAGTGAGCAGTAAGGCTTTATTTCCTGGAATATGGACTGATTTGATCTTATTGTGGCCTAAGGCACTCTCAGAATTTTCCTCTAGCACCACAGTTCAAAAGCATCTATCTTCCTTCGCTCAGGCTTCCTTATGGTCCAGCTCTCACATCCATAGGTTGCTATGGGAATACCATTGTTTAACTATGCAGATCTTCATTGCCAGTGTGATGTCTCCACTCTTCACTACTCTTCACTCTACTCTGGATGTTAGAGGGTATAGGAAATTATTTCCTGTCTCTAGATTTCACTCAGGAGACATACTATACATTGTATTTTTAAAAAGTGTATGGAGAAAATGGCTGGGATTTGACCCATGAAAGAGAAAGAATAAATGGGAACCCTTCAAAAGAAGAGAAACAAAATGAGAGCAGGCAAGAGAAATCTTGATTTTTGTAATACAAAATTCAGATTGGGAGCAAGATATTGTGGTCTCAGTAGGGATGACACTTATCTGTAATATTATTATTTAGTCCAGAAGTATAATTCACTGTGAGAAGTGAATTATATAATTCACTTTTTGGAAGCTGCATTTAGATGTGTCCAAGCTCAAGAGTTCAGGCCAAGGGCAGAATGGTAAAGACACAAAATGCATATAATCCCGTCTAATCATTACTAATTTGAACGTTTTCCTATGATGCACTATTCTCTTTTTTGTACATCTACTTAGAAGCAATTACAATAGATTTCTGTTCTTGATAGCACAGGGTTTGATTTTTAAAAATCAGATAATAGCATAAGAAGCTTGTCAGCAAAATAGGGAGTCCCCATGGATTCCATCTAGCCTGCAAATGGGAGATTCAACTGTCTCTGTGTCTTAAATCAGTTCTTTTAAATAGCTGGTACTTATCCCAACATATAGAATAGACCAATAGCTCATCTTAAGTTAAAATGCTTAATATACACAATGGGCCTATCTTTGGTTTTTAAAAAATGGGCCCACATTCTTGTTTACTTTGGACCTGTGTTAAGCAAATAGTTTTGGTTTCCCTCCACTCAAATAAAGACTGGAGTTTATGACGAAGGAGCAACTGTGGAAATAATTTCTTATATGTGATTTGCCCCATAGATTATGGTGCTGCAGACCTATCCTATCCAGACATAGGAAAATGTAATCTGGGGAGAAATTTTAGCTTAGTTTTAATATGTAGGAATACATTTTTGCATTTTAGCGTTAGCAATTTTTGAGTATGTATTGAAGCATAGAAACAATGCAAGCTATATCAGTCTGTCCCTTTGTATTATCCCATTTTGGAATGGGAGTGATTGTGACATTTTCAAAATGTTTCTGCATTAGCCTGTGATGTATGAAATCTCTCAGTTGTCCCACTTTTTCTCACATCACTCAGACGCTGTTCATATTGCTTGGGCAAAATGTACAATGCAACTAAATATTCAATTAACCTTGAAGCAAATCAACCTGGCATTTTCACATTTTTTTACAATAAAAATCTGAAAACGTGACTGGCACTATTCTTCCCTCAGAAAATTATTTCTTTTATTTTAGAATCTCTGTTATTTGTTTAAAATCTGCATTAATGCAGGCATGAGATTATCTTGCCTTTACTTCAGTATCTTTCATATAAAAAAGACTCCTTTTCATACATCATTGCCTGGAGCATCAGTCCATTGTTTCTCCATAACTAGACATTACTATTCATCACTTTTACAATTTTACAGTTGGAGGAACTGAATGGGTTTTGACCATTTTGTCCTGCTCTTGAGAGAATTCTGGCCACTCCAATGATTACAGCAGTAAATTCCTTTTTTACATATGACTGAATGAGTATCCCTGAAGTGACTGACCTTTTTTTTTAACGTGGCTGGACTTACCACATAATTCTTCCATATAAAAAAACAGTTGTGTATCTTAAAAAAAATCATCCCATAAATACTGTATAACAGTTGTGGAACCATTTCCAGAAGAAAAACTTGTATTTGTTAACACCCACTTCAGAGAAGAGATATGATTCCATGCACCAAAATAAGACATTGTAGTTCCCCAAAGGGAGCATCTATATGAGCTACAAAGTAGGGACCTCTGTATCAGTGTCTATATGTCTTGTGCGAGTGGGCTTATTAACAAGATCCTCCTCATAAGCAGAGTAAATTATTAACAGCGGTGTGACCCAGCACCAGTAGACCAAAACAATAAAAAGAACACAAAGCCCGATGTTATCTCTTCCATAAGGGGCTTTTCTTCGTGGTAAAATAATATGGCTGCACTATTTAAAAGAACAAGGTTTCCATAACACAAATAAAGTTCTTTATATTTCTTTCTTTGCCTTCACATTGGGTTTCTTTTTCATGCAGATAAATAGCTTCACTCTTACAGTTCACAACAATCTACATTGAACCAACTGGCATATATATCTGAGTTAACATGTAGAGCAGGGGTCCTCAAACTACGGCTCGCAGGATGCGCTGGACCGCTGCGCCCCTCCCAAGGGCAGGAAGAAAGGATTCCAAAAAGGCCCTGAGAGCCCTAGGCCTTCTCCCAGTGCAGGGAGTGCATGCCCAGGGGACAGTGGAGGGTTCACGTTCATTCCACACAGAAAAGGGAGGGGGGTTAGGCTAAGCAACCACACAAAGGAAGGGCTGAGCACCAAGAACCGGATATGCAAACAATATTATTATTATTGTGTATGCGGAACCTTAGTTGACTGTATCTTGGTACGCAGTGAGTAAATACCTCCATTGCTTATTTGGGCTTAATATACTATCATATGTAACTTTTCATTGTTTGCATATCTGGTTCTTAGTGTTCAGTCCTTCCTTCGTGTGTTCACGCTCATTCCACCAGCCCCCTTCCTCCATGCACTTACCAACGCCAGGAGAGGAACGTTCTCCTCCAATGCCAGGAGAAGGGTGCGCTCCAGTGTTGGAAAGTGCACGGGGGAAGAGGGCAGGTGCAAGGTGCATGCTCCCTGCACCGGCCCTCTTCCCCCACACACTTCCCAACACCAGGAGAGTGACACTCTCATGCATTGGAAAGCATGAGGGGGAAAGGGGCCAGTGCAGGGAGTGCGCTCTCTGTTCCGGCCCCCTTCTCTCGCACGCTTGCCAGTGTGGGAGAGTGTCCCTGTCCCGGTGTTGGGAAGTGTGTGGGGGAAGAGGGCCAGTGCAGGGAGCATGCGCCTTGCACCTGCCCTCTTTCCCCATAC
Source organism: Anolis apletophallus (assembly GCA_030556195.1). Lineage (NCBI taxonomy): Eukaryota > Metazoa > Chordata > Lepidosauria > Squamata > Anolidae > Anolis > Anolis apletophallus. The sequence goes on along the minus strand of JARBWK010000012.1, from coordinate 30,774,765 downwards.
GCTTGTCAACGCCGGAGCGCACCCCTCTTCTGGTACTGGATTTCTGGGAGTTGTTTTGGCCTGCAACTCCCAGAAATCCCAGTCAATTTACCAGTACACTGCAAGGCCAAGCGCATGGGGGAAGAGGCCAGCACCAGGGGCTCTGATGCGAAAGTACACCTCTCCTGGAGGCTATGCCTGCACCCCCCCCCCCTAAGGGCAGGCAAGGAGGCCTCTCCAAGAAGCTGTGCCTGCAGGAAGTGGGAGACAGCCCGGTGGTGTTTATGTTAGCGGTTGAAGGCAGTTGAAAGTAGTACAAATCCCATCATCTGTTGTACATCCTCCCCCAAACCTCTCTAGTTTTTTAAATTTGTTTGCTTGTTTATATGCTCCTCGGAGTTGTGTATGCCAAATTTGGTTCAGTTCAATTGTTGGTGGACCTCAGAATGCTCTTTTGTTGCAATTGAACTATAAATCCACACAACTGCAATTCCCAAATGTTTTCCCCAAACTCCCCCAGTGTTCAAATTTGGGCATATTGAGTATTTAGTCCAGATGCATAGTCATTTGGGTTCACAGTGCTCTCTGGATGTAGGTGAACTACATCTCTCATAAATCACTGTCAGTTTTTTCTAACCTCCTCCAGTATTTTATGTTGGTCATGGGGGTTCTGTGTGCCAAGTTTTGTCCATATCTGTAATTCGTAAGGGGTCTCCATGGTCTGTGGAAGCAGAGCTGAATCAGTTGTAGGTACTAGCAATACCATTATCAGTTATCCATGCTCCCCCAAACATATTGTTTTTGTGATTAATCACTATGCTTCAATTATGTTCATTTTGTATCAATGAAAATACATCTTGCATATCCGATATTTACATTACGATTCATAACAGTAGCAGTTATGAAGTAGCAACAAAAATATGGTTGGGGGTCCCCACAACATGAGGAACTTTATTTAGGGGTCACAACATTAGAAAAGTTTAGAACCACTGACTTAGAGTCACCCTAAGTGTGAAACAACTTTAGGTCACACAACAACAACAACCCAAATTAATTTGACTCTCTGATCAGCCAAAAGCAGGCCCAACATTCCTATTAAGTTTATGTGGTTAAAATTGTTCATTATTTTAAATACTGCATTTTTCTTTCTTTTTTCTTTTTTTGCAGAACAAATAATATATCTGCAGTGTGCATATAAGGCATGGTTTAGAACCCAAAAATAGGGAATCGAAAATCTAATGGGGGGGGGGGAGATCTTTTTTGATTAGTAATAGGAATACTTACAAAAAAATTACCAAAAATTTCTAAATGTAACTTAATTACTAACGAAATTTGTTAGTAGTTCGTATGCCAGCGCATGCGCAAATTCAGATGAGCTTTGACACAACTCCCAGAAATCCTAACAGCTGGTAAATTGGCTGGGATTTCTGGGAGTTGTAGGCCAAAACTTGAATAAATCACACTGAATTCTAGATGGGACTCTCCAAATAGGAAGGAGGGAGGGAAGGAGGGAGGGAGGGGGGTATTCTATTCTTGAAGCAGCAAAAGAAAGGAGGAGGAGCCCCCCTTGCTCCTCGCTGCCTCTCTCTCACCCCCATCCCGAGGAGCGAGGGCTCAAGTTTGCCCAGGCTGGTCATATACCTACATCCCATGCACATGCAATAATACAGCAGTAATAACAATGGGTATAAGAAGAGGTAAAATTCAAACCGAAGTATTCTGACTGGTCCCTCCTCATGCGGTGCAAATGGGCTCTTCTCTGTGAGCCCGCACCGCATGAGGCAGGGACCAGTCAGAATACTGGTTGAATTTTACCTCTTGTTATTGTTATTACTGCTGTATTATTGCATGTGCATGGAATGTAGGTATGACCAGTTGGATTACTTATAATATTAGGCACTTACAGTAGCATTCATTCTATTATACATTAGGTTGGTTTCTCACCCCAATACTCTTTGATGCTTTAGATCCTGGCAGGCAGGAGGCAGGAAGCCTGGAAAAATGTAAACAGAGAGGTTTACTCAGAAGTAAATCCAAAGGAGGCACTCATCCAAAGTGCCCTCCTTTGCAGATTTACTTGAGTAAACCTCTCTGTTTACATTTTTCCAGGCTTCCAGCCGAAAGAAGGAGCGGTTTAGGGCTTGCCTTGCCATAATACTTATTGGCAAGGGAGGCGGAGGGTGGTGAGAGAGAAGGAGGGTGCCCCCCCTACGACCTAATAATGACACTTAAGAAAATCCTGGCCCCGAAGTTCTATAAAGAAAGTCCACTTCCTGGTTGGCGTTCCAGGTGCGGAAATATTCAAAAGTAGCATTTCTTACGAATTTCTTACGAATCATTTCATTTTCATAACTTTTTTTCTCATGCCTAGTGCATATGAATTTGTCCATGTTTTTCTCAAAACATTGTCCGGCCCCACAACAGTCTGAGGGACAGTGAACTGGCCCTCTGCTTTAAAAGTTTGAGGACCCCTGATGTAGAGGGTCATGCTACAAATAAACATTCTTTGAGTGGATGGCATAATTTTCATCTGTTGAGGATATGTGTATGTTTCCATGTCAGTGTCAAAAATCTTTCATGTTGGATATTTGTAGAGAAGTCATCAAGAAGAGATGAGCCACTGTATCTGTCTTTCCCAACCCGTCTCAAAATCCTGGCAATTGACAAATGTAGTCCATAGCCTCCCCATGGCAAACCTAGACATTATTTTGTGTCAGTTTAATGCTGGGTATGAAGAAGTGATTTCATCAGATCTACAGTATGTGCAGATGGAAGACTGATGCTAACACTCCTAGAAAGTGACTAGGTGGCATGCACAAATTTCAATTAGCCTTTTAAAAAGGAGCTCCTTGCCAATTGCCTGGCTCACACCAAAAGCTTACTTTTAAAATATCCAGGTGTTGATGTTAGTAATGCTATTAAATTAACTTCAGTTTTGGCCTGAAACACTGTTGTTCATAAATTTGCTTATTAGAACATTCCGAAGTAAATGACTTTGAGCCAAGTCACATACAAACAGCAGGTGGGTAAATCTTATGTACTATTGATTTTCACAGTACTTGCTGTTCTTTGAGAGATTTTGATTACTATTTTCTTTAAAATTATCAGAAAACAATTTGCATGTATAAATCTTATGTATGGAAACAATGGCATCACCATAATAAATAAATAAATAAATAATAGTCAAGCAAGTGATATATATTAAAGCAGTGTTTTTCAACCTTTTTTTTTTAAAGCTGCGGCACACTTTTTACATTTACCAAATCCTGGGGCACACCGCCAACCAAAATGTCACAAAATGACACTCTAACACAGTAATACATATAGTTAATATGTTTTTAAATGTATTTATACACTCAGTGTGAAACCTGGGCCTGTTTCGATGAACACAACATACAGTAGATATGACTTCCTCTCACATACTTATACATGGCTATCATGTTTTCTCTCAGACTTCTCTTCTTCAGGCTAAACATGCCCAGCTCTTCAAGCCGCTCCTCATAGGGCTTGTTCTCCAGACCCTTGTGAAATTTCACTCTGAGTGAAACTTGCTTCCAGATAACTATGGATGTCCTGAAGCTGTTATAAACAGTTCCTGGGGGGGGGGGGCAACTCTAAAAAAATCCAGTAAAATAGTAAAAAGAAAACATTTCCAAGTGGAGAGGCTCAATTTGTTTCTTGGAAACCTGTGAATGCTTCAGCCTCTCGTTCGCTCACTGCCCAATTCACCGATGTGGAGCTTCCAGCATTCGACAGAGCCCTTCCTTTGCCTTGGGGAGGATCTTTGGGGAGGGAAAGAGGGAGAAAGAGCTGCTAGGAGGGGGAAGAGTGGCAATTTCCCACGGCACACCTGCTGATCGCTCACGGCACACTAGTGACCACGGCACACTGGTTGGGAAACACTGTATTAAAGCAATACACTGCTATATTTTGATAAGAATTAAGTAAACATTATATTCCTTTTCATGCCTTATGTGAATTTGCTCTTCCTGTCTAAGTCAATGTGGTATACATTAGGCTTGTGCATAGATTCGGCTTGTTCAGTTTGTTTGGAAGCCCATAACGGCATGGGCTAAGCAGATTCTTTTTAACTGGCCGCAACAGAACAGTGGCTGTTAAAAACTGGCTGCTTTCAGTTTCTTTCAGTTACACATGGAGTGTGGGGAGGGAGGGCAGCTGCTAGAAGGAAAAAGATCCCAGGAAGCAAGGTTTCTTAAGCCCTCCCTTCTCTTTTGTTTTGGAAGCAGAAAGGAGATTGAAGTACAAGGGTAAGGTGCCAGTTCTCCTTTCTGGGGCCTCCAAATCAAGAGAGAAAGGAGAGCTTTTTAAAGGAAGCCCAGTGTAGAATACTTTCAAATTGATCCCTCTTCCTTCCCTGGGAAATGGGAAGCCCCCTTAAAATGCCTTGGAAAAATGCCTCCTGCAGGGAGAGAGCTGCATAGTACATGCATCTTCAACTTCCATCTCCACTAGAGTAGAAACAGCTTTAACAAAGGTTTCCTCTACAGACAGAATGGAAAGGATCACAAAAAGAGTGGCATCTTAATTCTTATGCTTTTAATCCAGGTCTTAATAAAAATATATAAGGACAAACAATGCCTAAAATGATGGGAAGGGGAGCCTGGGAAGTTCCCCCCATAATGGGCCAGATAGTAAATGAATATTTTGCCTTCCCAGATCAAAACTGGATTTCTGTCATCCCAAATTGGGGATGTTCCCAAAAAATGAATCAGGACCCCCACTGAAATCCAGGACACTAAAATGGATAACAGTTTAGCTGGATTACACAAGCCTAGTATACCTACCGATAGCAATCACAAATGTCTTCTGCTTCATTTACCCCAATGTTCATGAACTCTAGGAGCGGCAACTGTATGGTTGGCTTCCTCTGACCTGATCTGATGTGGTTGGAGCATTAATAAATCCTGCTTGTAGTCACAATATAGACTTTCTGACATTTCAGTACTGTGGGCTTGAGACTCAAATCAAACTCTCCAAATGTTGTTTAGCTACAAGTCCCAGCATATCAATAATTCTGGTAGTTGAAGTCCAGCAACATCTGAAAGCCTACATGATTCCCACATCTCTTAGAGGACCTTAATATGCTGTGACAGGAGTGCCAAAGAGAATAAGGCCATTTTGTACACTATGTAATATCAATCTAAGTTTATCATCAAATATTCACATGACAGGTTTACAACCAATCTTGTTTAGTTTGCAACCACATATTTATCACGTTTGAACATTAAATGTATAATTATATAGTTTAGTTGAATCTTTTTTAAAAGGCTTCTAAATAAATATTGATGGTGTTTTGGCATTAAAATATCATAAACGTGAATGGAATTGAAAATCTCATATTTTTTTATTTAAAAAGATGTTTGAAACAGCCTGACTGGGCAATAAAATCAGTGATGCATTTCTTGATAACCCATAGTGAAAAAAATGGCATTATTCTTTAAGGACGTATGTTAAATGTATTAGTCATTTTTATATTCCCTGTGACAGCATTTTCTACATGATGAAGCCTGTCAACCATTTTGCCCAACCATTCTGAAACAGCAAGTAATTGTTTTGTAACTTCAGCATCAAAAGGGGAAGCAATTACCATCTCAGAGGTGGGTGAAAGAAAATAGGTGTCACAGCTCACTGGCAATTCAGGATTCATTATTACTGTTTCTAATTACATAAAGCTAGAATTTTGGCAGGTGTTTTTAGAACAATAATGGGGGGGACTCTAGTATAAATACTTGTGTGTGTATGTGTGTTTAAAATAACTATGGTATGTATGTATCATTTATAAGCGCATACATACACAGAGAGATTGCAATTCTCTTTCAGTCTTGACTGGAGTCGATCCATTGAATCCATTAGATTTATTTATTTATTTATTATTCATTTTTATATACCGCTCCTTCCGGCAGGCTCGGGGCGGTTTACATAGTTCACATACAATATCACAGTACAGTTTAATACATTCTACTGAAACATAAAAACATAAAAGCATAGAAATACAACTACCCTAAAAACAGGCATTTACAATAATCACAGATAAATTCTAAACTTACGTCTGACTTCATGAGCCAGTGAGATTAAAAGCTTGTTTGAACAAGAAAGTCTTACAAGCTCTCCGAAACGGGGCTAATTCAGTGATGGTGCGAACCTCATCCGGCATGGAGTTCCAGAGAGATGGTGCAGCCTCATAGAAGGCTCTCGATCTCGTTGATGAAAGCCGACAGGAGTGGGTCGACGGGACTAACAGGAGGTTTTGTTCTTCGGAACGTAGTGATCTATGTGTTGATTCATCCTTTCAATCCATTTAATGGATTGAATGGGTCTACTTCAATTGGAACCAACCAATAGGTCCCCAATCACATAAAGTCATTCTAGAACGCATGTGTCAAACTCAAGATCCCCAGATAAATTTGGTTCATCATTTTATGGGGCCCACAAGGTCTGCACACACTTCAGAGCTTATATTCCCCCCTTATGCTGGTGCTAACCTCTCTTCCAAGTGCTGGCTGTGTCCTATGCACTTCAAACACAACAGATACAGAGGATGTAGCCAGTGCGTGGTAGAGATGGCAGAGCCAGCACAGGGTTTGGGTGCCGTCTTTGATTTTGAGTTCTGGAATCCATGATTGGGAGCACCTATCTGAGTGAACATATTTTCAATAATGAATGTAAACAAAACTTAAGTGCATATCATGCACCACCAATGACAACCTCCACACTGTTTTGGATGGCTACAGCACAAGATCTGAAACCAGACATAGACACACTGACCACAGGAAAATGGTAAACATTTTTTAAAACTTGAATTTGAATACATTTGAATTGTTGTGTTTGCATTTTGTTTTGTGTTTGCTGCTATATTCAGAACATGGTCAATGGAATAGAATGGCATGTGTGATACATTTATACAGTCTTTCAATTACAAACAATTCATAAGGCTGATGTGGTCCTTCGTGAAAATGAGTTTGCCACTCTTGTTCTAGAACACAGAAAGGTAAATAAATTAGATAAATGAAAAGAGATGATGCAGCTGGGAAATGATTGACTTTTCCTAGCTCAGACTACATAAAGTCCTGATTATAATTAATTAAATGTTTTAGAGTTATAGACATTTCTACTGAAATGATGTCTCAAGTGCGCACATGGATTAGAAGTATTTGTGTGAATAATCCAAAGGTATGCATGTGCACCTTCAAGATGCCTGTTGACATATGGTGAATGGATGAATAGGGTTTTCTTAGGCAGAGGATATTCAGAGATAGTTTTGCCAGTTCTTTCCTCTAAAATAAAACCAACAGTACCTGGAATTCATGGGTGATCTTTCATCTAAGTACTAGCCAATAGGGGTGCACACAATTTCGTTTTTGTGTACTGGATTGAGATGGTTTGGTGGATTTGGTTGCCAAATCCATGAAAACGAACCTGACATGGGGTGGCCGAAGCCTTAGCTGGTAGAGATCACAGCATCCATATCTTTTCAGCTAATGGGGGCTAGTAGCGACTAATGGGTCTGAGTGCCATTCTATCTGAGGTGCAGGCATATGGACAGGACAGCCTTGCAAATTAGAAAAGCTTACAGCTTCTCCTTTGCTCTCTTCACCAGCACCCTTTTCCATCCTTTCCCGAAGCCCCCCCCCCCCCATGCCCACTTGAGGAAAATGGAAACTCGCTTTCCCAGTAGCGCTTTTTGCAGTGCAAGCATTGAAGGAGCCTTGTGTTCCCTCTCAGGATATAATGGGATTTGAAGTTTCTCTCTACGTTTCTAACTTTCTTTCTCGGCCAATCCAAGGCCTGGTTGACTGTTTCCATTCTCTTCCCCTCTTGTGGCATGCACTTGGGACTTCAAATCACAGAACCCCCTCTTGTGGTTTAAAAAAAAGTAATGTTAAAAACCTTTAAAATTTCAAAAAAAAAATAGTGGATTGGTGAAATGATCTGAAACTTGGCAGTCTTTCAGAAGTACATGTGGTCTATAAGTGAGGTGAGTTTTATGCTGATAGGATGACTGAGAATTGATTGAGAAATGAGCCTGTTGCACCTCAGAACCTGGCAGTTCCCCCTAAATCAAACACACACAGGCCAAATGTAGCATCACAAGTTTATTTAGAATAAAAGATAGAAAAGTCCAAAAATAAGAGTTCAAAAATAGTCCAAATGAAGATAATATCAAAAACCAAAGATTGTCCAATATAGCTCAATAATTAAGCCACAAAGGCTTAAGACCAAAGAAAGGCAAGGTCCATAAACAAGGCAAAGTTCATAGGCAAGGCAAGCCGCTCTGGCGGCTTGACGTGGTACCGCACAGCAACCGTAAACGTGGCAAACAAAGCATGGATCTGAACCATCCCAATGGTTCCCTTGAAGACATGAATTGGAGACTTGGTCCAAGCTAAACGTGGCTTCAGATCTAATTCAAAGTCCAAAAGCAAAGACTAATATAGAAGCTAATCCTGGGGCATCCATCTCACTCCCTGTCGCAGGCCCCATGATTTCCTGGAATCTCTGATATTTCTTCTTCTATCAAACACCTGCTGCTTCATTATCGGAGTGAGAACCGGACGGCTCCCTTTCTCCCAAGGCTGATCTGGAAAGGGAGTGGAAACCCATTCCTGAGACCCAAGGCCACTGGGCCTCTCATAATCGTAATCATCTTCCATTGAATCTTCACTGAACCCGTCAGCAGTTCTATATCCCTCCGTCCACTCATTTTCCCATTGCAAGCTCTCATTAGAAGACTCATAACCATCTGGCCATTCTTCTTCACCACTTTGCCCTGGGTCATCTAGCCCATCCCCACTTTGCCCCGAATCAGCAGGCACCTGCCTTGGCACCCCCGGGGTCTGGCTTGGGCCACTAGGCTGGAACACTACAGAGCCTCTAAAATCTCCCCTTTATTCACTATTTATTTATTTACTATATTTTTATACCGTCCCTGTCAGCCCGAAGGTGACTCAAGGAAGTTTACATAAGGCAATTACTACCCACTAGATAAAGCAGAATTGAAACAACTAAAACAATAACCATATAAACAACTAACAATTAACATTTTTTTCTCAGCGTCTCGTTAAAATCACTTTCTGTCACATTGTCATCATTCCATAGATTAAACAGTTATGTTTCATCTGAAAATACCTGCTGAAACAACCAGGTCTTAACTTTCTTACGAAATGTCAGGAGGGAGGGGGCAGATCTGATGTCACTAGGGAGGGCGTTCCAAAGCCGAGGAGCCACCACTGAAAAGGCCCTGTCTCTCGTCCCCGCCAGTCGCACCTGCGAAGAAGGCAGGACCGAGAGCAGAGCCTCTCCGGATGAACTTTGGCAGCAATGGACCAAATCTTTCCAAGATGAAAACAGAAACCAATTCCAAATTTGGGAAGTTCCCTAAAAATTAAACAGGGGGACATTCGGAAACAGGTACCAAAATGGCACTAGTTTTTGCGGAATTGAACATTTTTACTAGGATGACTCTGCATCAAGATCAGACAGAGTCTGCTTTTAGGGTAGTTAGGCTACTATTAACTCTGAGAATGAACACAATAACCTGACAACAATGCAAACCCCCTTTTTAACTATTTTAAAGCATTATATTTTATTAGCATCGAAATTCCTATAAAATATATATTTAAGGAAATCATATCGATAATTTAAGTCAGACTAAAATGCAACCATGCAACCTTAAATAGCTCTCTCTTTTAAGAAAGAAACAGGATGCTGTATACTTATCATAAGAAACTTCCATTTTACTTGGAGATAAATATAGCTCATAATGAAATAGGTGTTGGTGTGTCATCATGAATGTCGATGTGTTTTGTGCGTAGTGTCAAGCAGAAACAAAGGAGCATATAAAAATTAATGACCTAACTCTTGCATACATCACTTTGAGTTAGAGAAAAAATGGGGCACACAAAAAAAGTCAAATGTAATGAGACCATTACAGAAGAAATAATGAGGTGATCAATTGCTAATATATAACACCACTGTATTGGAATTAGTCATAATTTCAACCATGTAGTTGGCTTTTGTTAGGTATGCAAAATGCAAATGAGACATTTTATGCTCAGGCTCCCAGTCTCCTTCAGAAATCACAAGAGGGCTAGTAATGAGGAGACATGAGGTTAATAAACATTTTATTTTAATATGCTATTAATTCTCTAAAGAAAAATCAGTTATATCAGAAGCAGTTGAAATTTTAAAGTGGAATGTCAGGACTTTTTTTAATTGAACATCTTTTTAAAAAACCCTTCATTTGCACATGATGGAGTCTGTTCACAGAATTTTTTTGACATGGAGAGTATTACTAATCTAGCAATGCATTTTGTCTCATGCACATTTGCTGAGATACAAGCATTAATCGTTCTTAGAGTGCATACACACAGCTGTGAATCCACTATGAGGCAGTTTATGGTGTTAAATGGGATCCATCAACTCTAGTTTACCTTCACTTAATGTTGCAGGAATAAAAGGCATACAGGGACAATAAACAATATTTTCTCTTCACAGCAATGACTTAAATATTGATTCAGATTTGTTTTTTATTCTGTGCTGGTGACAGAAGTGTCAAAATGACAACAAAACGAAGAAAATGTTGGCTTATTTTGTGATTCAGAAAAGAATAAAGCCTATTCCTCTCCCCCGCCCCACCCTCCTCAGCAATTACATTATAGCCCCACTTCTGGACTACTGAAGAATTTATCCAATTGTCAATCTTATATCCATGAATTTTGTGTATATATAAGCACTTTGGAGTATATTTGTTATATCTTTGTGGGTGCCTCAGGGGGCAATCCTCTCCCCTTTATTGTTTAACATCTACGTCCGACCACTTGCTCAGTTGGTACGCAGCTTCGGGCTGGAGTGCCACCAATATGCGGATGATACCCAGCTCGTTCTGGGGATGGAGGGCCGGCCCGACTCCGTACCCGATAATTTCCATCGTTGCCTTGAAGCCGTTACTGGATGGCTGCGAGCCAGTAGGTTGAAGGTGAATCCTGTGGCTGGGCCGTCCAGGTACGGGAGAGATCCAGCTCCCAACCCTCGACGGTGCAACGCTATGCCCGTCGCCATCTGTTAAGAGTCTGGGAGTCACTCTTGACTCTCAACTGTTGATGGAGAAGCATATCTCCATCACCAGTGGAGTAGCTTTTTACCACCTCTGGCAGGCGAGGAAGCTGGCTCCCTACCTGTCCTGTCATGACCTAGCCACAGTGGTCCAAGCCACAGTCATCTCAAGATTGGACTACTGTAATGCTCTCTACATTGGCCTTCCTTTGTCGGTGATCCAGAAGCTCAAACTGGTGCAGAACGCTGCAGCTCGGCTGTTGGCAGGCCTTCCATCTTGCGGCCATATTACGCCTGTTCTGTGTGAACTGCACTGGCTTCCAATAGAGCACCGGATCACCTTCAAGGTGCTGGTGTTAACCTTTAACGCCTTGAATGGTCTGGGGCCAGTGTACCTAAGGGACCGCCTCTCCCTATATTATCCCGCAAGACCACTGCGATCAGAGTCCCTTAACCTCCTTGCGGTGCCAAGCTGTAAAACCCTTCACCTTACCTCAACGCAGAGGAGAGCCTTTAGAGTCATCACTCCAGTATTTTGGAACACTCTTCCTCTCAAAATTTGCGCATTGCCTAATTTACTAGCCTTCCGGAAGGCTTGTAAGACCTTTCTGTTTATATAGGCATTTGGTCAGTAAAGAACTCCAGGCCTCTGACTATGTAGCCATAGGCCATGGGAGTAATTCTGGTGCGCGTGCACTATTGTATAGTTTTAATTAGGATGTTAATCTGGATGTTTTAGTTGTGTTTTTATAGTGTTTTTAATATATGTGAGTTGCCCCGAGCCTGACGGGAGTGGCGATGAATAAGTCGAAATAAATAAATAAATAATAAATAAATAAATAAAATATCTTGTTTCCATAGAAATGAATGTGGAATTAATGTAGTGTCATTGATTTCAATGAATAATTAGTACTAGGATTCCAAGGGTGGGGCATAAGCCTTAGACTAGCCTTTGATTAGGCAAACAAACCCAGCGTAATTTCTCCTGTAATCGGTACCCTGGCCCAGGGAATGCCATTGTATTTTATTTTATGTCTCGGGATGTGATGTTGCGTTTTATGTCTCAGGATGTGATGCAGCCATTTTATTGTATGGCTGCATGGATGTCTCATGCCAGCCTATTTTATATGCTGTTATCCGCCCCGAGCCTGCAGGGAGGAGCGGAATACAAGATGGAATAATAAATAAATAAATAAATAAATAAAGTTACGGTTATATAAAAATCCTATAGTTATATAGTGTAGATATGTTCTCAAACTCTCACTGATCTAGAAAAGTAGTATAGCAAACCAAGGCAGCAACAACAAACAGAGGATAATACTAACTTTGCTTAGGTACCCTTGATTTCACTTATAGAGAAGTATGTGTGTGTATATTCAAGAGAAGAAGAAAATATTTTTTAAAAACCCAACTCCAGATATCTGGCTCTACAGTTATTCACTGCTCTCTACCATTTCCATTTCAGCAAGTTGGTCCCATCGTACCTTAGTATGCTGGTCCACAGAAAATGGAGAACACTTCCTTTACAGTAAGTTCTCTGTCAAGCACCTTGGGAACGCCCCCAACTCGGGCTATGAAGGACTTGCTCCCGTTTAGAAAAACATGCTTTGGTGATAAGTCCTGCCCATGCCCCGCCATCTATTCGAGGATGATGTGCTGTTCATTGTTTTAACTGTGTTATTAATTACTGTACTGCTGTTGTTTTTAATTGTTTTTAACTGCTTATTGCCTGTATTTTACTTTACAGCCTCAGGGAGTTAGAAGCACACCAACTATTTTTTGAAGACGCCTTCTCCATTCTCCTTCTTCGTAGAAGCCAGATTGTTTCTATCACTTTATGTTATGAGGTCACCAGGGATGTTGCACTTGCCTTTTGACTTTTATATTTAGTCTGTCACTGGAACTTCATTTTGTCACCTATATGAGAATTCATCTACCAGAACTCATCCAGGGCCGATCCTGATAACTATATTCCATGCTTTTCTGACCTCCAAGGTTAGATTATTGAAGGGTATTAGTTTATAGCTTCTCATAAAATGCTCTCTGGACACTGGATTGCACAAAGCTCTTTTAGTATAAGCCTGAGAGAGAAGTTTTACCTTGCCATGCAAGCCTTTGGGAGCTAATACAATACTTGTCAGATGTTGATTAAATGTTAACATTTTCTTTATTACATAGGAGACTGGAAAGTGTTGCTCTCTAAAGTGATATGTCCACCTGAAAGAACTCAAATAAAAATAGGTGACAAACAAGAAATATAACATGCAGGTTTTCCAGTAAGAAAGCAACAGAATCAAGATTTCCCTTCACTTAGGTGGAACGCTGTTTATGCAATGCATTCATGCACAGACAACCACTCCATGTCATAACACCTTGATAAACACCAACATAAAAAACCCAACCCTGACATTATTTTAGGATTTTGTTCAACCTATCTGTCTTCACAAAGCAAAGATGCTTTGAAAGCATGCAGTGAAAAGGGTGGGATGGATAAGAAATGATTATTTTAGTAACATAGTCATTGTTATAGAGTGTAAAAAATGGCAGGTTATCATGGAGACTGAAACTTTCATGGGGCACAGAGCATCAAACACCTCTTTGCATGATCTTTCAAACATACCCAGAGATTCTCAAGTAGAAAAAAGTATTTCATTTAGGGTTAAAGAGTCCTCAGGTAAGGAAAATGAGTGCAACACAAGTTTTGTTGAATGGCTCCAAGATGTAAGCCTTAGTAGGATACTGGTAAGTGGCTGCAGGATATAAATCCCAGACAGGGATGTGGAAGACTCAGGGAGCAGGCAAAACTACAAACAAACCAATAATAGGAATGTATCTACTAAGGCCCCTTCTACACTGCCGTATATGTCAGTAATATTGTTTAACTGGGATGAAATATTGCTTATAGTTTAAAGCTCTGTGTTTGGTGTGGAATGTCATGCTGTGCAAAAGTCAAATGCACAAAGTAGTGATTTAATGCCTAGAGCATAAACTTTGGACAGTTTCTGTTTCCATCACACATTCCAGTGACCTGGAATGAGATAACAACTGCCGAACATCTTCCAGCGATGCCAAGTGAACAGACAGGACGTGTCCGTAACTTTTCTTGTACATAGGCTTGTTTGTTTTTATGTAGTTTTGCTAGAAAGTATCAAATAAATGTGCCACTTCAAGGCTTTGAAGTTGACTGAAGGCTGCGTGCTTCGTATGTCCTGTGCCTCCTAGCTGTCGCTCTGAGGCCTGATAATCGACAGTATAATCCAGTTCAAAGCAGATAATCTAGAATTTATATAGCAGTGTAGATGGGGTCAAAGTGTGCATCACTTCTGCTATTCAAGTCTACTCTTTACTTGGCCATTTTGTCTGGTTCTCCCAGCACCCTACAAGTTTCTCTGGAATTTCAGTTTATCCCAAGGCACTGATCTTCAAGGGATACCACTTTGGAGGTGCTAGGATTTCCCTCTAATCCAGCTGCTGCTTTGATAATTTGGATTATATGGCAGTGTAGAGCCAGGCTACATCTTGAGAGAAACACCCGAGCTCTGAGGACAATACAATAGTTAGGTTGCTCTCTGGCTGGCCACTCATTGGAAGGTAAATTCGAATCCCACCCAAACTCCTAACTTTATAAGTGAGGGCAAAATCCCCTGGTCAGCCTCAAGGGAACACTCTTTCCCCCTACTCCAATGTCCCAGGACCTGTAGAGGTCATTCCAGTATCTAACCCTTCAAAAAAAAAGATGCAAAAGTATACATCAAAGTCTTAATTTCCCTTTCTCCTCTTTCCCTGCTAGTATCTATCAAATAATAACCAATTTACAGATACTAACGTAAGCCAATAATCAAAGTCCCCCAAATACAATATAGCAACAAACTCCACATAAAGAGGATAAAGAATAACCCGCACACACATACACACATGCACACGCACACTGAAGTTTTGACATGGTTGTCTGGGCATGCATTATTTTCAAAGGCTAGATTGAGCATCTACAAAATAAATTAGATTTGTTGTTTACTTTACTTCCAGTTTACTCATAGTCAGTATCCGTTCATGCCTACATATACACAGACATTTCTATTTGGTTGGATGTCACCACCAGCAACTTCAGAGGATCTGACTATCTGGACTTCCATAAACTGCCAGAAGACTGGGTACTTTGAGCTGGATTATATTTTTCCACTCCAATCTTATCTGTATTTTAACTCTATATTTTTTACACTAGATTGGATTTGTACAAGATGTAAATCTAAAGAAATAAGAGTGTCCATCTGAATAATATCTTTGTTATTTTTAGAAAACCAATGCATCCACTTGGGAAACAAGAATACCAGGATGCTAACCAGTTAATACTGGCATCTGATAGAAGATAACTTGTTTGTGCTGTTGGATGAACATGTAGTATACAATTTTAAAAGATGAAAAAAGTTGATATTAAAGAGAATTTCATTTCATTTCTCATAGGAATTACCAGAACATTCACATTTTTCAATATTAATTATTAAAGAATTCAAACCATATTCCAGGTATGTAAAATCAAAGCTGATAGATGTGCACACCTAGGCCAGAGGTGGCAAAAATATGGTCTGAAGGATATCTATGTTCCACACTTGTCTTGTGGCCCCCAAGAATAATTTATATTTTTTTCAAACTTTGTTTTTCATCCAATCCCCCCCCCCCCCCAAATTCTTTGTCTATGTTTTGATCCTATATACCCCAAATCAGGACCAAAAGAGAACAGAAAACAGCCTGGAACTACAATTCTTTTCCAATACAATATGACCTAGAAAAACATTTTTAGAGGATGATGGAGTTAGAAGGGTCCCCTGACTATTGCTAATTGCAATATAAGACTAGAATGGGGATAAGCAAATGAGTAATTGACCAGTTTTGCTTGTCACAATGGCATTACAGGAAGAATTCAGGGATCTTGTTTGTCTTATTGATTGTCCTAGTAATCTGAAACTTCAACCCAACAATTAAATCTGAAATAAGATGGATTTGGAAAGCCTGGTTTGGTTGTATTCAGGCATATTTCATGTGCTGAAATACAGTTAACACATTTTCTTGAATTGCTTTCCTTGTATGGTAGATAGTAGGGCTGTTCTACAATTTCAGATATTCCTGAATTTCGGAAGTTTTTCGGATACTTCTGACTTTTAAAGCAATTTTGAGAACAACCCTTTGGAAACAACCCTCCCAACAGGAAATTCCTAATTCCGAATTCCTGATGTCATTTCCGAATTTTCTTGCTGATTGCTCATTGACTGATGGCTAATAGCTGACTCTGCAGATTTTTTGCCTATTTTTGAAAGCGGACGCCATTTCCATTTCCAATTTCGAAATTTATCGCAATTTTTTTGGAAGTCCATATAATCCGAAACGACAGCTACAATTAGATCCGAAACGAGTTTTGAAAAGTTTTTTTCTTGGATCAACCAGCCCTAGTAGATAGATATATGACCTCTTCGCATCAGATGGATTACTTTGCCCATCATACACAGCTTGTTCTCTGCTTTCAGCATGGAGTTCATTACACGACACATGTGTACTTCTGACTGGAATCAATACCAAAAGGGGAGAGTAAGTGGTATACACTGCTGCCATGGAAACATGGGAGGCTTTGGAACAATGGGTAGAAGTTGGGTGGCAGACACTTCCCCGTCGGAAAGGTTCCCAGGTAAGTTGGGAGATGTGGGGCATGGGATGACAGATTCCTCATACCCCCAACAGGGCCCCATGGATTCTCCACAATGCATGGTGAATCCATTAGGCAATATGATCCATATTCTGCACCCTAGTTAGGATGTCTGAATCTATTAAACGTGTCCTATGCAAATAGGGAAGAATTTCATTTTATTTGGCTTTCTAAGAATGTACTGAAATTGGTAATTTCTTCATATTCTGTATGGAAATAACTGGATAGGTTTTTAAAAAACAGCACAGAATTTAAGAAGAGAGCTTTCTGTATCAGATACTAAATTTGTAATGAGCATATAGGTGCAAGTCCTAGTATGCCAGCTTGAATTTCACTCACAGAGTAACCCTGTCCAGGGCCTGAGAAAGATTTTCATGTGTGCACAGTAGGGATTTTCTTCTTTCTTTTCTGTCCTGGGGCTATCTTAGTGTGGCCTAACACAGGAAGAGTTGTCAAGATCCTTAGTTTTTTCCCCCATAGTTACAATTTCACGTACACTTGTTTGATTCTTCTGATAAATTATTTGTCAATATTTTTAATAAAAAGCCAATAGAGAGTGTAGGTGGAGTATTAAAAATAATTTTAAAAGATATCTAGTTCAAGGTGCCTACAATTGCCAGAAAATAGACTGAAAGAACTGAAACATTGTTTGGATATCCAAAAAACAAAACAAAACAAAGCCCTAAAAACCGCAGCAACAAATGCCAACAAACCCCATCTGAAGGAGACCTCTCTCCACCAACACATTCAAATACTTTGTGTTTCATGCTAACATGCTAGGACTCTGTGTGAGTCAACCAAACTTTGTTTGGTACTTGATCATTGGAATTTCTGATTATGAAGGCAGTCAATGAGACAAATAAGATTCTTTTGAACTCTGCTTATAGTGGCATTACATTACTATCTGCAGTTCCAAGGCATCATGTTCCAAGACCTGTCACTTTCTCCTCCCTCTAGCATGACCCCCAGACTGAAGAAGAATTGAGAAAGATAAATGGCATTTTCTTTGACATTTCATGCTAGACTTAATGCTGTTACACTGGGAATAACCTCCATAGCATGCTTGCCTTTAAAGCATCACTTTTGAAAAGATCATTTTTTATTTAAACTATGTTCGCTGTGTGGCTGGGGAGGGGGGGTAAAATCAGCATGCCAAGGGACTCATGAATGGATGTTGAGGTTTGAACTCCTGCTTCAGAAAGCAAGTCATTCCAAAGGGTCATGAGGTCATCATAAGCTCCATAGAAAACAAGTTCAACAAAAAGAAGCTGCCCTTTACATTTTAAGCAAAAAGAGGAAGTATATTATTAGAGAGCAGATATTCCATGCCTTTCTTCATTCAACCCAAGATCCCATGTGATAATAGGTTGTGTCCAAAGTTTGCATCTGGTCATACAAATTGAAAAGCCTTTTTATCTTCTGGAGGCTTTGATTAATAGAAGGAAGAAGACAATCTCTGTTAACACCCTATTGCTCTGCAGCACTGGTTGTCCTGTACCTCCCAGATGGTTCAAACTATTGCAACAGACGCTTGAAGATGCTACTCATTCTTTCCATTCTTGCACACACAAATGAAACATTTCAAATAATTTCTGCCTCTGTGCAAGATTGTCACATTCTAAATTGCATACGTTACGTTCAGATTCCTCGCAGGAGCAGGAGTGGATTCCGCACCATTTAGTTGGGCTGGATGTTCATCCTTACCTGTAATGTTATTGCTATTTCAGTGGTGGCCAACAGAGGGCCCATCCAGACAGACCCATAATGTGGGATTTATCTTGGTTTTACTGGAGGTATCCAAACAATGCCTCCAGTAAAACTGAATTAATTCAGAACCTATTGAACACCTGATAAGATCCAGATCTAAAGGTAAGATCCAGGTTTTACCAGGTGTGGGACCTGTGTGGACTGGGCTCAGGGGAACACGCCACATGATTCCCGGGCCCAATCACACAGCCATCTTTGTTTGTCAAACTCCAGGAGCCTGAAAACTGAGAGGACACCCATTTCCTCCCCCCAGATCCCAAATGTATCCCTACAAATAAAGTTAAACGTACCTGGCTGCCGTATTTGTGCTCCTTGCACCCTCCTGGCATGAGGAAATGTGCCAAGAGGCGGGGGGGGGCAAGGAGGAAAAAACCCACTTCGGAGGAGATTTGCATCTTGTGTGGAAGTGCCCAACCATTGTTGTGCACCTTTGCTGTCATGCCACACAAAGAAGGAGATGTAGTGGAGCATTTCCGATAAGAGATAGTCCATCTGTATTTTGTATGTTGTTGTGTGCCTTCAAGTGATGTCCAGGCTATGGTAACTGATACAGAAATCTGTCATGGGGTTTTCTTAGCAAGAATTGTTCAGAAACGTAATTAATAATGAATTTTCATTTTTATTCGTTACGCCAGTTGGGAGGCTAGAATAAAGGGCTTGCTCTCCTCTCTTCCTCCCCCCCCCCCCCGAGCTCAGAAGCATCGCCCATTATATTTAATGTGCGATGCCTCTCAACTGGTGGGGGGGCAGGGAGGGAAGAAAGGAAAGCAAGCACTCTACTCCCCCCCCCCCGAGCTCAGAAATATCGTGTATTATATTTAATGTGTGATGCCTCTCAGTTGGGGGGGGGGGGCAGGGAGAGAAGAAGGGAGAGCAAGCACTCCCTTCTTCTCTCCCTGCCCCCCCTGGAGCTCAGAAGCATTGCGCATTATATTTAATGTGCAATGCCTCTCAGCTGGGAGGGGCAGGGAGGGAAGAAGGGAGAGCAAGCCCTCCCCTCTTCCCTCCCTCCCCAGCTCAGAAGCATTGTGGGTTAAATATTGCCTCTGAGCTTGCAGGGGGAGGAACGGAGGAGTGGATGGTCCATCCCTCCTTCCCTGCCAAGAACTAAACCACGTCAAGGCTTGGTGCGGTTTAGATCTTAGCAGGGAAGGAGGAGCGTCCGCCCCTCCTTCCCTGCCAAGAACTAAACTGTGCCAAGGGTAGGTGCAGTTTAGTTCTTGGCAGGGAAGGAGAGGCGGAGGGCATCCCCTCGCATCCTCCTTCCCTGCTGAGGACTAACTCAGATTCAGAGGAATTTCCTCCTGTTCTCCAGGCTCTCCCTCCGCTTGTGAGGGAGAGCCTGGTGAAATGGAGGAAAGCTCGGTTGGGCTGCTTCCAAAGCACCCATCCCAGCTCTCAGCTAGCGAGAGGAGAAAGGAGGGTGCTGCTGCCCTCCAGTCTCCTCTCGCGAGTTGAGAACTGAGGAGAGGAAAAAACAACCTAATAACATGACCTTTACAAAAAATGGAGATCCCGAGTTTGGTTTTGAAACTTCACTTCCGGGTTGGACACCAAGGGTCAATATAAGGTCAAAATAATTTCAAATACAAAATATTAACGAGTTTCAAAGTATTTAAATTGGAGATATCCACCCCTATTGTTTACATCCCTAAAGCAGCATGATATGCAGCATCATTAGGATAGTTTCATGGGATTTAAAGGGCAATGTAGAAAACCACAATGTTTAAGAACAAAAATGTTACACAGGAGAAGGCAGTGAAAGATCCAGCAATGTTGCAGAAATCACTTGGGCTTTAATGGCATGTGGTTTTGTTGCACAACTTTGCTGTGATCTGGGCAATGCTTTTGTTGGACAATATTGTTGCCTTAGTCCTAATATAAAACATAACAGTACTGTTGTACAAAACACCCACAGTTTCCAGATAACCAGGAAAACTAGCCGGTTTAGCAAGCCTTGCAGCAAAAGTTGATTTATTATTAATAAGTGTTTGATTTTTATATGTATTCTATATACCTGGGGTCACATAAAAATTCTTTGGTGGAAAGGAGTCATGAGTGGAAAAGGTTTAAGAAACCCTGGTCTACACAAGTTGCAGAGCCTTTGTGAAAACCTACACAGTTTATTGTCATTGCAGAGGGGGAAATTCCTACGTGTACTGAAGCTACAGGATGAAAAACTATTTCATTGTTTTCTGCATCTGTCAGGACTTGGGGGAAAAATAAGATTTACCATCCCTAAACTCTACGCAGAAATATGTGACTGAGCTTCACCTTAGATTTGTCTTTGTACAATTTGACATTCTGTGTTAAACAAGAACAACCATGTGACTTTAAGCATACCTGCACATGGATTCAAAGGCTTTATTCCTTTTCGTGCATGCTATTTCTCTCTTTCAAAATAGCCATTAAATCCCAACTGATTGGTCATTCAGAACAGCACTACACTTGGGCTACAAATACCATTCTGAACACTGCGTCTTAAGCTAGATTACTCTTACACCTCTATTGCTGCAATTTATTTTCATATGACACTCCAGGCACAGACCTTTCACATTACTGCAACTGTACTTTCCTTCATCCTCTCTGGTAAAAGCAACTCTCTTTCCACTTTTGTTGTGCTTTATTTTCCCTCAGGGAGCTGTAGCTAAACTCCTTAAGTGAAATGTTTAGGGGGGTTCTCTTCATTTGAGCAGGCCTCTGGCAATTCCTCCTAGCACAATGTTTTCAGTAACTCTGGTTCTGGAAGAAATGCCCTTCTCTCTCTCTCTCTCTCTCTCTCTCTCTCTCTCTCTCTCTACCTTTGGGGAATATGTAAATCCAGTGAAAGACAAATATCATGTTTCTTGAAGAAGTGCAGTATATATGAACATATCAATAGATTATTCAGAAGTCATATTATGCTGCATGAGTGTATGGAAGGTCAAGAACAAAGAAAAGTAGGTTGCCAGAAGTTGCAATTATAAGTTGCAATTGTGTTTTCCATTCAGGCAGTAGCAGCCTCTTTTTACAAAGTCTTTTTACATTTGCCCAGCCCTTCTCCCTCCCATATTTTTAGCAACTTCAACATTAGGACACATTAGGATACAACATTGGGGGTGGGGGAAGGCTGTTGGAGAAACATCGATTTTCAATAGGGTTGTCACAGTGTATCTGGAGTAAACATTGCAAATAAAGCTTGAGTAGGGACAGAGTAAGGATTCTGTTTTATTTGATCCTCTTATAACTGTATGTGCCTGCCTATAACTTCTATACACACTGCTAAACCACAATGTTTAAAGGGGCAGTGTCAAAGGAATACCAAGACATAGCATATGTAGGTAAAAACCACTATATTGTATGGCAGTATATGCTCAATAGCAGAACAATATTACAAACAGTACAATGTAATGCAAATAATCAATCATGTGATTAATACACAGTATGAGCATAAATCACAAGCCCATATACATGGTTGGGCGAAGGAGTATTCCACTTGGCACTGAGTAACCCTTAGTGAAGTCCTGGGTGTAGTGACCCATGGACCTGTGACTGAGTCAATAGGGGAACCTTGGTAGGTGGCAGAGCTGGTGGCTGCTATGGTGGGCAGGCACCAACGGCTGGAGGTAAGCTGACGACGCCAAGATGGCCGTTTTGCATAACCGCTTCCTCAGGGCGCTGAGCACTTCTGACCGCTCCTCCCCAGTATTGTAGTAGACCAATTTAGACTCAAAGTCGAAACGAGAGATTTCACGTTTCCGCGTTTCAATACAGATCGCTCTTGTGAGTTATCTCCCGGGCTGCAATCAAGATGAACAGCAGGTGCCCTGCCCAAACCCTATTTCACATAAAATGATAATGGCCTTATTCCAGAAGTAGCACCAAATGAAGATGCCACCAGAATAGACATGAGATTCTTTGCTAGGGACCCTTCCAGGCAGCCCTAAAACAGGACCTGTCACAGGACACCTCAGGTAATCCCAAATTAATCCAGAGTAACCTGATTTTAACAGTTTACTCCAGATTAATTGAACACCTGGAAAGATCCAAGTCTTAATGTAAGGTCCAGATCTTCCCAGGTGTTGGCTCTGTGTATCACTTCTGTGATCCTGGGGGTCAATTCCCACTACAATCCCAGTTCTTCTATTCCAAGAGCCCAAAGAAGTGGGATGGCACCCCATTATCCCCTCCCAGTCCCCCATTTACACACAAAACTTATATGTTCAGACCCCTTCTTCAAAAGCTCCTGGCACATCAAAATGATGTGTTGGGAGGTTAGGGGGATTTGTGGGTTAAATGGGGAGGCTGGGGGCTAGCTGGATGCCCTCCACTGTCAACCTTTGGAGAATATGTAGTCACCCCCCCCCCCCAAGTGAAAGCACGGGGCTTAGGGGAAATGTGGTGCTTAAAAACTGCCCTGAGTCCCCCTGGGCAGATAGAAAGGGATAAAAATAATGTTTTTTATTAATCCTGTGAGGAATTTGCATTAAATATCCCAGTTCTTCCTGGGATTGAGGCCTGTATGGGAGAGCTCTACAAGAAAGCAATGACTAATTTCATCAATTCTCTTGCCACTGCAACACTATTATTTGCATCTGAGATTTATAGTGAGCAAAATTCAAACATGGGTGTTCTATGAAGAAACATTCTCTTATGTGCAGATAACATGCCTTCCACAGAAAATGCTGTGTTCAATGCAAATCAATTACACATGAATATTGTACAGAAATAAGTAACCAATTACATTTTCTATATAAGAAACAATATTCACTACAAGAAAATATTATGTGTAGAAATACCCCTTTCTTCTCAGAAAATTTCATTTCCTGTATAGAAAATATTACTTTCATTGCATTCCATCCATCCAATAAGCCAAATATTATATAGCCCAATCAATATTAAATCCCAGCAAGTGTTGTATGATTCAAAGTACAAACAATATGTGTATGCAATGGGTTGTCAGCATTTACTATGGACTGGTTCTAGGACCTCAATGTGGATACCAAAATCCTATTGTATATACAATGGTGTAGTAAAGTGATGTGCCTTAAATAAAGTGGCAAAGTACACAAATATGTGCCAGAAAGATACGGTACATAAGTATGCTCACACTTCAGTGTACTGCTTGGCATGTAGCAAAATTGAGGTTTGCTTTATTAGATTTTTTGCCCTGGTTGGCTGAATCCACGGATAAGGAACTCATGGTCATAGAGAACTTAATGTACTAGCAAGTAACTACCACTGTGTATATTTGGAGTTACTGTCATGCACATGTGAACAGATTAGAATTTTAAGGTGAGATGCTATAATATTCTCTGAGCAATAAAACCATTGGGCTATATACATTGATCTAATAGGAACTTCTATATGCAGTTAGAATTTCCCCCCAAGTTAGTACATTAAGTATCAGGCCTTCACAAAGAAAAACACTAAGGGACACACTGAATGTTAGTGAAATAACAGGGGTGGATTTTTAACAGTAGAAATCTTTTTTTAATATCATGATGTCTTATCTGTTATAATTCCCTTTGATTCTATGTGAAAGAGCAGGATAGCAAGGGATGACACACACACACACATATATATATATCCATAATCTTCAAGAGAGCACTTTTTCTTATACTGTAATCTTTTGCACCTGTCTTTGTGTTGGTTCAGTTACCTCTTTGAAAAGTAACAGTTCAGGTTCATACTTGCCATCCGTACTGCCAGCATCAGCTAATGTTCCTTGGAGATTTCTCCACCACTACAAAGTGGATTGCATTCATTTTCCAGCCTTACAAGCCTTGACAAGATCATAGCTCTGGGGCTATCAAGAAAGAAATGTAGCTATAGTCTACAGGCCACTGGTTCTGATTCAACACAAATCCTGCTACTCAACTAGGTTGCTGAATGCTCTCATTTCCATTTGCTGCTGTGACCTAGAAGAAAGGCAAACCATGAAAGAAGAGAGGTCAATGTTACAGCATTCTAATTGTTGGCAGCTATGGATTTTATTACGTAAGAACTTGAAATTGATTTTCCTCACAGCTGAAGGAAACATGGTCTTAGTTTAAAATGAACAACATGATATTGTAAATGTGTGTGTAAATAAACGTGGTCTTTAACAAACAAGGAAGAAAGCAACAGAATCCTAAATGATATTAAAAAAGAATTAGATACATTTTGCTGCCTCTACCATTGTACAGAAGAAGTTGCTTTTCTCATAAATGAGATGGCAAACTATTGGAGGAGACAGCAGTGTATCAAGAGACATGTCCTTTTCTTCTTCTACTGCACTGGCTGCTCTTAGGTGCTAAGATTTTCTTCTTGTTGTGTAATAAGAGCTTCGCTATTCTTCCCATTGTGAAGTTTGCTTGCTTTCCACGTGTTTTCCTATTGCGTTTCTGTGCAATGTAACAACATACATGCTTTCTCTTTGACGAAAGCCTTTTTTGGGCAAAGTTTTAAATTCAGTTTTGGCCATTTTCAGGGGCGGGGTGGGAAATCAAATTTAAAGTTCAGAAAAATGTATTTGTTTGGTAACTTTTTTTAAAAAAAGTGTATTGATTTTTTTCACACTTTTCTTTCTCAGTATTGCCCTGTGAGTTGTACAAATATTTGAGGCATGAGATAGGCAAGTACTGTTTCTGGCCTTCCTTGAAACATCTCCTTGGTCTCAATTTTAATTGGATTAAATCAGTGTTGTTCTATTGACATTTTGTTCTTATAGACCAATGGTAATAGAACAATGACAGTGGATTGATTTTGTTGTTTGTTCTATATGCTTCATTGATATGTCATTGTGATGTTTCGATTTCTCTGCTATGCTAAAATCCCAAGACCTCCTGAGGCTCTTTTGGGCTTAAAAACTGGCCAAAAATGGTGACCAGAAGTGATGTGATGTCATTTCTATTTTCTTTGGGAACATAGATATGGCACCTGTCCCTTGTATAATTGTTCACCCCTACTATAGGTTTTCTTTTACATTACACACGTTCTATCAGCACTAAACCGCTGAACTGGAAAAGGCAGCAAAACAATAGAGGGGAGTGCTGCACTATATAGCTTGTGGGAAGGGAAATTATTTTAAGGCTTATGAAGAGCTGTTGGTGTTGGTGGTGTGTGCGTGTGTGTGTGTATGTGTATGAAAACAACTTTATTAAAGAAATCTGAATTTAAACTTGAATTTTAAAATATTTGTTTGTAAATTATAATTCACACATCTACCAGAGAAGCTGTCTCACATTTGTGCACTGATTCTATTTAAGAGTAGAGTTGGAGGCAATCCAATTTTGTATATATACAGTTTTGCCATTAGCCAAAAAAAGAGAGACATAAAAATAACAGCAATGCTAACAAGATCTGGCAGCAGCAATCACATTCAAAGAGATATTTCTTCCCCTAGCTTTTTATTTAATAAAATGTTGTGGAAGCAGCTTTCCAGTCTCAATATTTATTATTTTTTCATGAGCCCTTGTCTAAACGAGAACTGTAAGTATGATGGTAATGGATTGGCAAGCTGTCTACAGATATCGTAGCAGATCTGGGACATCTTCTAAACAATTTCGTAAGTATTTCTCTCATCAACTTTCATAGTAGCCAACATTGATGTTAGTGCAAAGTGAACACCCTTAGAGGGTGTAGTGGCTTACCAGCCCTATTTCTCACTTGACCTTTGGCTACTGCCCTTCCAGTTTGTTATTAAACCAGAAGTTATTTTAAGTATTAAAATTATCACCAAGTCACAAAGGAACATACCACTTTCTTGTCATAACAGCTCAATTGGCTAACCGGAATTTTCAGCTAAAGTAACTCAAAATATATTTTTAACAATCATATGTCATCATGATGTTTCAATTTCTCTACTATGCTAGAATCCCAAGAATCTCAACATTTTGCTTATAATGCTGCCCCTCGACTCTGGAACTCCCTGCCCAGGGAAGTCAAAATGGTCCTCTCCCTGCTATCCTTCCTGCACCAGGTTAACACATATTTATTCAGCGGGTTTTTTTTAAGAAGGAAGATTTTAAGATCAACTCACGGCATGCTGTGTTTTTAGCTAAGACTAAGGGTTTAAACCAGGGATGAGTAAACCCAGGTGAAGGGGCTGGAGGCAGCCCCTTGGGCTCTTTTCTCAGGCCCTCCTCTCTCACACCATCCTATCCTTCCTTCTCTTTCCTTCCTTCTTTCCTCCCTTCTTTCATTCCCTCTCTTTCTTTCTCCCCCTCCTTCCCTTCCACACTTTCCTCTCTCTTTCCTCCCCTCTTTCCCCTTTCTTACTTTCTTCTATCCCATTTATTTCCTTCCTTCTCTCTTGCCTCATTCCCTCCCTCTCTCCATTCTCTTCCATCCTTTTCTTTCACCCTGCCTTCCTTCTCTTTTTCCTTCCTCCTTTCCTCCTGGGGAAGTTTAGCTGGGAGAAGAGAAGGCAGAGAGGGAACATGAGAACCATGTTTCAAGATTTAAAAGGAGGAGGAGGGGAAAACCTGACTTTCTGCTGTTCTTGAGACCAGGGCACAAGGCAGCAATAGTTTTAAATGGAAGAGAAAGATATTTGACTGAAAATATTAGGAAGAACTTCTGGGAAGTAAGAGCTGTTGGAGAGTGGTGTAGGCTGGCTTGGAGTGTGATGGAGTCTCCTTCTCTGGAAGCTTTTATGCAGCGGGCATCTATCAGGAATGCCTTCTTGTAAGGTAGGGGGTTGTACTGGATTGTCCTTGGGGGTCTCTTCTGGCTTCTAGGATTCTAGATCAGGAGTAGGCAAATTGGGGTCTAATGGATACACTTTTTCTCTCCCATTCACCATCTCCTCCTGATCAAGGCCAATTCTTTTGGGATCCCAACCTTTTCCCATCTTTCTTTCACTTTCTCCCTCCAAAAGAGAAGAGGAAGGGGAGGAAAGGGCAAGGAGGGGACTTGGAGAGAACCCCCTCCCTCCCTCCTGGCCCGTCCACTCCCCTCTGGCTTGCCATGTAGCCGCCAAGTTAGAAAGTTTGCCCATGCCTGGTGTCAGGGACTGGTATTGTGGCCTTTGATCATGCCTTTGCTTAGGCCCCAACACCAGCCTCTCACATTCAGTAAACATTGAGATAAGCAAGCACCTGTGGCCTTGCAGTAATGGCTCGGCCTTTTGGCGCGAAAGGAAAGTCTCTTCCCGGGCTTTCCTGGATAAAGGGGAGGGACCTTAGTTCAATTGAAGGAGTGTCTATATAAGGCTGCACCTTTGTCCCTTTGTCAGTTCTAACTTTGATAGTTTGGCATCCTGAATAAAGTGCTTTCATGGTATCCGGTGAGCGTCTCTGCCGTGAGTCATTGAGGACCTTCAGTGAACCTGACACCTGGTTTAAACTGTTTAATATGCTTAATATTTAATTCTATTTTAATACTTATATGTTATAAATGTTAAATTGTATTGGTTTGGTTTTACTGTAAGCCACTCTGAGTCTCTTCTTTTTGGAGAGAAAAAGCTGGATAATGATGATGATGATAAATTATATAATGATGATGCAGCTATAAGCTACATGAGACCTTGATGTCTGAAGCATCATGGTTTCCTATAGAAAAACCAAACCAAGATCTTTGAAAGAGGCCGTCTGTCAATCCTACCCCTTTGAACTAGGGGTACATATGAACTAGGGAGAAGGCTTTCTTAGTGACTGCTTCCAGGCTTTTGAGCTTTCTCCCTAGTGAGGTCATAATGCCTCCCTCCTTGTACTTCTTCCACCAGAAAGTGTCAGGATCTTACGAATTTCCCTAAATGGGTGTTTCATGGTGGGCTCATTTATTGATGTTTACCTTTTATCTTGTAATGTTTTTTACACAGTTTAATTTGATAAATCATTTAATTGCATTTCAAAAGTAATAATATGTTTTATCCATATCTTTCTCTCTTCGTATTAAACTCAATTGTTAGCTTTAAGGTTATATGTTTTATATGATCAGCTTCGTTCTGATCTATTGCGATATTTTATGTTACTGTGATTGGTTTTAGGAATGTTTTATGATGTTTTAGAATCCCTGTGTGATTTTATATGTTGGAAACAGCCCTGAGCCTCGGGAAGGGTAGTCTAGTTAGTCCAAATAATAAATAAATAAATAAATAAATATGCGGAAAAAGATGGATACAAAAAATATACAATGGCATCACTAAAATCTTTAAGTGGAACCATTTTCCCTAAAGTGTCCACAATATGAACAGGGTTAGGAGCATTCCCGTGGAATGGCTTGGGAGCTGGAGAGGTGAATTTGACATGATGTATTTAGTCAGCAGACACAACATTCCCACTATTTCCTAGTTGACAGTGTACTCGAATTGGATTGGCAAGATCTGGATTTGAGTTCTTATTCAACCTAGAAATCCACTGAAATCTCAGAGAGCCTCATAACTTTCTTTCCCTTATTTAAAACAAAAAATCATGTTTAAATATTAAATTAATTCCCCTTTTTAAAAATGAGAAGAAAAAAATCCAGCAAAAGTTGTATATTACTTTTCTGTCATTTTTATGGAAAGGAAATCCACAGTTTGAAAAGTGAAACCAAAAAGGTTTCCTTGGCAAACATCCAGTGCAGGAGGCGACATTGAGAAAACATTTTCCTTTTAAGATCTCAAAAGGTGGACAACCACACACAGAGAGAGATCATATTTATGAAGACAGCTTTGAACAAATTATCAGTATGGTCCTAGAATCACATGTTTCTTGCCATATGGCAGGAAAGGTTTTGCCCTGATGATGCAAGCATTGGGCTGGGCTGCACCTCTATGAAGCATCAGAGTTTTCAGTCACCTTTTGGGGCTGATGGAGAATTTTATTTATTTACTAGCTTGGGGACCCGGCCCTGCCCGGGTCATTTGAGAAGTGCAGCAGGATGTAGAGTGGGTCATGGGGGCTCTGTGTGCCAAGTTTAGTCTTGATCCATCATTATTGGGAGTTGCAATGGTATCATGAAATTACTGAAGGTAGTGCAAGTCCCATCATCTCTGTGTGTCCCGTCCCCCCCAACGTGTAGTAGGATGTAGATTGGGTCATGGGGGCTCTGTGTGCTAAGTTTGGTCTGTATTGGTGAATGGATGAGGGATGCATTGTTTTTCGGACGTGAGTGAAGGTACTTCAAGTCCCATCATCTGTGGTCCGTCTCACAGTAAACTGCACCAGGCTGTAGAGTGGGTCATGAGGGCTCTGTGTGCCAGATTTGGTGTTGATCAGTCATTGGATTAGGTTTGTAGCAGGATTGGGAAGTGAGGGAAGGTACTGCAAGTCCCATCATCCATGTTCTGTCCCCCTCCAAACTTCAGTAGGATGTAGAGTGGGTCACTGGGCTCTGTGTGCCAAGTGTGGACTTTCTCGGTGTTTGTTGGGGGCCACAGTGGTCTGTGGGAACAGAGGGGTGTAAAAGTACTACAAATCCCATCATCCATTGTCAGTCCTCCCCCAAACCTCACCAGGACGTGAAGGCAGTCATGGGGGTTATGTATGCCAAATTTGGTCTCGATCAGTCATTGGATGAGGGTTGCAGCGGACTTGGGAAGTGAGTAGAGGCACTTCAAGTCCCATCATCCATGGCCCACCCTCCTCCGAACTGCACCAGGACGTAGAGTGGGTCATGGGGGCTGTGTGTGCTGAGTGTGGTCTGTACTGGTCCTTTTTGGTGGCCTCAGTGGTCTGTGGGAACCAAAGTCTTGGAAAGTCCTACAAATCTCATAATACGTGGGTCATGTGTGAGCGTTGGTAGGCCGCCCAAATAACCACACTCACTCAGGTGTTGAGGAAATGCTTTATGGGTCCTTATTCCAAGGCAAAAAAAACCGTACTGAGGCTTTCCTCCAGAACTCCTGCTCTTAACTCCCGAGCCCCTCCCCTCTGGCGAAGAGCCAATCCCTGAACAGATAACAATCCCTGAACAGATAACCCAAGAAGCCCCACCCCTTGTCCTTTTTCGGGCGGGAACTTCAACTACAGCAACAACACTGAACAAGAAG